>CM071570.1:209340841-209736296 GCA_036426205.1 Ascaphus truei
GGTATACTTAGTTTTTCACACATGGCTTCTCCATTTTGGCTTTATTTTTGTTAAATAAATCATGACACTGTGTAATATGTCATGTGTAGTTGTTCATCTGAGGTTGTATTTAACTAATTTTAAGACCTGCAAATGAACAGATGATTGTTATTATGCCCTGATATGTAAATGATATGTAAAACCATAGAATTCAAAGAGGGTGTACTTTCTTTTTCACACAACTGTAGGCATTCCTCCCTCCTATGTGTGGCCCTACCTGATCCCCAAAACCGTACCTACCCCTCTCCCCCCAGGATTATAACCAATCCCCCGGCCCCCAACCTCCCCCCCGCCCCCCCCCCCCCCAGGCATATACCACCTTCTCCTCCTTCCCCTCCAGGTCCATAACTCCCTCCCAGGTCCATAACTCCTTCCACCCACAGGACCATACATACCCCCACAGGCACATAACTAGTGTCCCTCAAGGTTCATAACCACCACCGTCTTCAAGTCCATAACTACGCCACTTCCAGGTCCATGACTACCCCCCCTCCAGGTCCATAATACCACCCCCGCCTGGGTCCATAACTACCACTCCAAGCCCATAACTACCCTCCAGGTCCATAACAACCCCCTCCCTTCCAGGCCCCTAATTCCCCTCCCTTCAGCCCAGGAACATACGTACTCCAACAGGCACATAACTGCCCCCCCCCTTCCAGGTCCATAAAATCAGCCCCAGGTCCATTACTACCTCTGCCCTGGTCCATAACTACTCCCCAAGGACACATAACTATCCAACCAAGGGTCTATAAATACCCCTCCAAGCCATAACTACAGCCCAGGTCCATAACACCCCCCACCCCCAGGTTCAGAAATACCCCACCAGGTCCCTACCTGGAACATACCTACCACCCCCCAGGAACATACCCACCCCCACAGGGCCATAACTATTGCCCCCTATGTCCATAACCACAACTTTCCAAGTCCATAACTACCCCCCCTCCAGGTTCATAACTATCCCCATCCATATCCATAACTACCCATCCCTCCCAGGTCCATAAACACCCCCCGGCTCATAACTACCCCTCCATGTCCATAAACCCCCTCAGGCCCATACCCCCTCACCCCCACCCCCCCACATTCCCATAACTCCTTCTCCTCCCCCCAGCCCATATATCCTCTCCCCCGCCCCTGTCCATATTTCCCCACCCCCCAGCCCATTTATCCTCTCCCCTGCTCCAGTCCATATCTCCCCCCACAGCCCATATATCCTCTCCCCTGCCCCAGTCCATATCTCCCCCCACAGCCCATATATCCTCTGCCCCACCCCAGTCCATATCTCCCCCCGCAGCCCATAAATCCTCTCCCCCACCCCAATCCCTATCTCCCCACCCCCCAGCCCATATATCCTCCCCCCCAGTCCATATCTTCCTCCACCCCTGCCCCCCAGCGCACATCTTCTTCCCCAGCCTATAACTTCTGTCCCCCCCCCCCCCCTCGGGGATCCCCAGTGCACCGTGTGGTGGTGGGGTTAACAGAGACGGGGAGGGGGCCTGCTCCTTTCATTTGTCCTGGGTCACAAAATCTCTGTTGGCAGCCTGGCTAATGAGAATACTCTATGTAATTTGTGCTTGACAAGCAAACATTTTTTTAGGGGTCTTTTCCCTCTTAACACCCTTTTTTATTTTTTTACTTAATTATTCACATCCATTATAGTCAGATTTTAGTTAGAGACAGTCCCACATAGAGGCCAAGAGAGAAAAAAGTTTAAAGAACTTAATGTGTTCTTTAGAAAGATCCTTAGAAATTCCTTAGAAAGATTCAATCATCCTTAAAGTTAACTCTTCCCTTACTTTTGTCCTGTGAGGAATAATTTTGGGGTTATCTTAGTGGTTATCTGATCCCATCATATTTACTTTACCTATAGAGAACAAAATGAAAAACATGCCTGTGACAGGGTGAATGAACGTCACCAGCCATATGCCTGGAAAACCTATGTTTAGGCTTGCAGTGCAGCAGTGACGAGGTTAAGTTGAGAAGGGCTGCTTAATTAGTCTGACCCCAGCTGCATAATCAAGGTGTTAAAAACCCAGGCTGTACACATATTCAGGAGAGCTGGTGAGGAGACAGGACTGAAAGTGCAGAAGAGATTACTGCTGTAAGGCCTGTGGTGCAAAGTACATGTGTGATGAACTGTCTGTCTCCTGCATACAAAGAGAAGCTGCCTTATTTTTGTTTTGTCTGCTAAAGAGAAGCTATTTTGTTCTGTCTGCTAAAAAGAAGCTATTTTGTTTTGTCTGCTGAAGAAGAAGCTATTTTCTTTTGTTTGTTGATGAGAAGCTATTTGTTTTTGGTGTGCCGTATGTTTTAAGGCTCAAATAAATAAGCCTTATCCAAAGAACCCGCGTGTGTGGTTGCATGTACCCTGCAACAATGCCCCTGTAGATTGCAGGATCAGCATTACTATTCACAGCCAAAGAATTTAGATAAAGATTGTAAAAACCATCTAAAGTATTTTGGTTATCATAAAAACAGTAAAAGTTACAAAATATATATATATATTTAAAGATACTTAGAATTGTCTGATTTAAGGGGGAAAAGGCAGCTGTCACTAACACTTAAACGTGTGACTGCAAATAGTTCACTGTGGCTCTTATTCGATATCTGAAGAGCGTCTTCCCTGATCTCAGGGTCTAGCAAAACAGGCCAAAATTGTTCACATTTTGCTATTTGGCGTTTTTTTGTTTTTAAGTGGCATAATAGCAGCCCAGCAAAACGAATTGAAAATGATTGAATATGTGATGCCCTTTGGCTTTTAGCGTTGAGCGAAACGCATTGCGAACCTTTGGATCAAAGCAAACTCTTTCGCCGACCCAAAAAAAGATGAAAATCACGTAACATGTTTACACATCTGTATGTGGGACTGCGATGTCTGATCCACTATCAGCCACATACAGTATATTATTCCATGTACTTATATCATCTTTGAAATGGTTTGTTGCGCCAGTGAACAGTGTATTGCTAAAAAGAACTACATACCTTAAGAAAACGTGTGTGATGTGTATAAAGGTAGTTTATGGGACTTCTTACATATGACGCATAGTTCCTTGTCTGAAATTACTTTTGACGCATTGCGTCGCATTATATGGATGTGTTGATGGATACAATTTAAATTAAAACAGAAATGATGTGAATCTGTTATTTTATGACCAGTATTTGTAAATATTGGCTATTAGTTTAATATATTTTATAATGCCCCCCCTGAAAATACTACATTTTGGTAATATATATATTGAAACTAGCTCTCTGCATGGTTAAAAAGAAATTGCGTTGATAAATAGCAACTTAAGCCCTTCTAATTCAGCGCTAACCATATAAATAGACTTTTCAGGAATGTCGCCAGGTTCCACTTGGCAGCCGATAAAATCAGAATCTTACATTCCAAAACCAAATATAAAACCAAACCCCTTAAGGTTTTTTTAGAATCAAAACACACACAAAAAAAAATGTTCAGAACCAAAACCAGAACACCAGGCCCTGTGCCCATCTCAAAGTCTTCCTCGCCAAATCTTTTCAAATATTTGACGTTTTTCCATTATATTGTTTTTTTTGTTTCCTAATTGTTTTGAGCCTTTCCTTTGCCTATTTTGAGGGGTTTCCCTCCCCCCCCCCCCATATTTGTGGCAAAATCAGAACCAAAAGACAACACATGTTTAGAACCAGAACACGAGTGAAAAGTTCCGTGTTAAAAACAATTCAAGATACACAAAGTTATAGCTCCAACTCATGTACGCTTCTCCAGAACGGTAGAGGTTAAAAATATTTGAAATGTTAAAAATGTCTTTACGCGTCAGTGCCCAACAATTAAATGTTATGTTCTCGCTTTAAAAAAAAAAAAAAATTATAATAATGTGCCACTTGTGATGCCGGTTTTTTTTTTTTTTTAATTGTGTACAGGTTTGATGTATGCACAACATCATAATATCAAGATGTAGTTTAGTTCAGGACAAAAAAGCTCTTGTTGCATCTTCGAGATAAATGGAAATGAATTCCCACAGATGAAGCTGGCCAAACAGTGCTTGGCTTGTGACTTGATTTCCAGCGTCATGATGAGAGGGATCACTATAGAAAAGGGACTTTGAAGGAAGAGCCTGCCTACAGCATGATTGTTTCTACAAGCTAATTGTACTGAGTGCAGCTGCACAAAGCTGGATCAACTGCAATAGAAGGAGGTCGCAGACATCCTGACGCCAGCCTGCAGTGCTCCCACCAACATACTGGCCATTCCATATTGTTTTGCAGACATTATCTCTCCGGCTTCATTTTTCACTTGAATCTGTGACTTGAATGAAAAGTAGCGCGGCGGGTCCTTTGAATTAAAAAGAGAAGGGGAAAAAAAAAAATAGAAAGAAAGAAAAATAAAATCTGCTGTGGATCAGATCTGGTGGGAAAATACATATTTTTGGGCTCGCCCCGAAAGTATTGCTTGTTTTTTGCTGGGGCTGAATTTATTGCGAGTTCAGCAAGACATGTTAAAGGGGCAGCGTCACTCGGTAACAGACCCTACTAACCGCGGCGCTATGTTTAGCCGGTGAAAGCGAAACGGCGAAGGCTTTTAAAACACAATTTCAGACCCGTAGGTATTTTTAAACGATCTTTGAAAGTTTCTCCTGCAGTGGTTTGTCAACATTGTAACCAGATGTGTGGCAGTTAGTTTCCTCCACCTTTTATCTTTTCTATTATCCTGCCCCTTTCCGAATAGGCCCTTTGACAACGAGGGAGCGGGCATAAATTACATACGCTTTTGAATGGCGGAGAGCCAACAATAGTGCCAGTTGTAACGACCATTTTCAAACTTTAAAAAAAAAAAAAACGAATGACAAATATTTCACTGACTTAATGACAGCAATCGGAGATATTTTACCCATAATACATTTCACATTGTTTAGTTGGGTCTCACATACAGTATTGTATTGTATTGTATGTCTTTATTTATATAGCGCCATTAGTGTACATAGCGCTTCACAGTAGTAATACATGTGGTAATCAAATAAATAACAGATAATATAAATAACAGATCATGGGAATAAGTGCTTTAGACATAAAAGTAACATTTCGGAAGAGGAGTCCCTGCCCCAAGGAGCTTACAGTCTAATTGGTAGGTAGGGAGAACGTACAGAGACAGTAGGAGGGAGTTCTGGTAAGTGCGTCTGCAGGGGGCCAAGCATTATGTATCGTGTTTAGAATATCCACAGTGCTATTCATATGCTTCTTTAAGCAAGTGTGTCTTAAGGTGGGTCTTAAAGGTGGATAGAGAGGGTGCTAGTCGGGTACTGAGGGGAAGGGCATTCCAGAGGTGTGGGGCAGTCAGTGAAAAAGGTTTAAGGCGGGAGAGGGCTTTAGATACAAAGGGGGTAGAAAGAAGACATCCTTGAGAAGAACGCAAGAGTCTGGATGGTGCATACCGAGAAATTAGGGATGAGATGTAAGGAGGGGCAGAAGAATGTAAAGCTTTAAAAGTGAGGAGAAGAATGGAGTGTGAGATGCGGGATTTGATCGGAAGCCAGGAGAGGGATTTCATGAGGGGAGATGCTGAGACAGATCTAGGAAAGAGTAGAGTGATTCTGGCAGCAGCATTTAGGATAGATGTAGGGGAGACAGGTGAGAGGCAGGAGGCGGACAGCAGGAGGGTACAGTAATCAAGACGGGAGAGAATGAGGGCCTGAGTCAGAGTTTTAGCAGTCGAACAACAGAGAAAAGGGCGTATCTTAGTTATATTTCGGAGGAAAAAGCGACAAGTTTTTATGAAATGTTTTGAAATGTGAGGGGCGAATGTGTGAGAGAGGAGTCGAACATGACCCTAGGCAGCGTGCTTGGGCTACTGTGGTGAATGATTGTAGTTCCAACAGTAATGTGGAAGGAGGTAGTAGGCCAGGTTTGGGAGGAAAGTATGAGGAGCTCTGTTTTTAGACATGTTGAGTTTAAGGCGTCGGAGGGGCCATCCAGGATGATATAGCAGAGAGACATTCAGAAACTTTGGTTTGTACAGCAGTGTAAGGTCAGGTGTTGAAAAGTATATTGTGTGTGTTCGTACGCATAGAGGTGATAATTAAACCCAAAAGATGTTTAAGGTCACCTAGGAGAGAGTTGTACAGAGAAAAGGAAGAGGTCCCAGGACAGAGCCCTGGGGTACCCCCACGAGAGATCAATGAGGAGGAGGAGGTGTTAGCAGAAGAGACACTAAAAGTACGATGGGAGAATGGTAGGATGAGATCCAGGATAGAGCTTTGTTCCGAATACCTAGAGTATGGAGAGATGTGGAGGAGAAGAGGGGGGTCCACGGTTGTCAAATGCTGCAGAGAGGTCGTGAGTATATGAGCAGAGTGTAATGACCTCTGTCTTTGGCAGCATGGAGGTCGTCAGTTATTTTGGTGAGGGCTGTTTCGGTGGGAGTGAGCAGTGCGGAGCCAGATTGTTGGGGTCTAGGAGAGAAATAGGTGTTGAGGAAATGGAGCAAGCGAGAGAATACAAGACGTTCAAGTAGTTTAGAGGCAAAAGGCATGAGGAGGAGACAGGTCGATAGTTAGAAAGACAGGTAGGGTCAAGCTTGCTGTTTTTGAGTAATGGTAGACTGTTGCATGTTTGAAGGAGGATGGAAAGGTTCCAGAGCAGAGGGAGGAGTTAAAATGTGTGTGAGCGTAGGGATATAGTAGGGCAAGCAGGTTTTAGGAGATGGGAGGGAATGGGGTCAAGAGGGCAAGTGGTAGAGGGAGAAGAGTAGATCAACAGCGACACATCCTCCTGCTAGACAGTGGAAAAAGAGTCACAGAGAGGCAGGAGGAGGAGAGTTAGGAAGAGAGTGTGGATGGGGGGACAAGAAACAGAGGGGATGTTTCGGTTGCGTATGGATTCCACCTTTTCGTCAAAATAGTCAGCAAGTCCTGAGCGGAGATGGAGGAAGGAGAGGCATGCTGAGGTGGTTTGAGTAGAGTATAAGACAGAGAACAGTCGGCGTGGGTTAGACTTGTGCATGTTGTGATTAGTTTAGAAGAAAAATAGGCTTGTTTAGCTGGCGAAGATGGGCAGAGTGTGGAACAGGGATAGCATAAATTTGTAGTGAAGGAAGTCTGCGAGAGTGTGAGACTTCCTCCAGAGGCGTTCAGAGGAACGAGTGGAGGAACGCAGCATGCGCGTGTGGGAATTTAGCCAGGGTCTAGGGTTAGAAGGGCGAGGGCGGCAGAGAGAAAGCGGGGCATGTAGATCAAGAGACGAGGACAAGACAGAGTTGTACTTTCTGACCAGGTTGTCAGGGTCTGTAGCAGAGCTGAGAGAGGAGAGGGAGGAGTGTAAAGTGGACTCAAAGTCAGGTAAGTGAATAGAGCGCAGGTTTCTGCAGAACCGGGGTGTAGATGGAGGTGGAGAAGGGGAGAAGCGAGATAAAGAGAATGAGATGAGATGATGGTCAGAGAGAGGAAAAGGGGAAATGGAGAAATCAGAGAGAGAGAAGTTTTTAGTGAAAACCAGGTCTAAGTAGTGGCCATCCTTGTGGGTGCTGGCTGCAGTCCACTGTTGAAGGCCAAAAGAAGAGGTTAGAGAAAGAAAGCGGGAAGCCCAAGAGAGAGAGGGGTCATCAATGTGGCAATTGAAGTCCCCAAGGAGAAGAACAGGGGAGTCTGAGGAGAGAAAGAAAGAGAGCCAGGATTCAAAGTGAGAGAGAAAGGCAGAAGGGGGATGAGTAGAGGTAGGTGGGCGATAGATGACCGCCACATGAACAGGGAGAGGAGAGAAGATCTGGACAGTGTGAGCCTCAAAGGAGGGAAAAGCAAGAGAGGGGGGAATAGGAAGGGTTCGGTAACGACAGACAGAGGAGAGCAGGAGCCCCACGCCTCCACCCCTGCCATCAGGGCGCGGAGTGTGGGAGAAGGAAAGGCCACCATAGGAGAGGGCAGCTTCCAGAGCAGAGTCAGACTGAGTGAGCCAGGTCTCAGTTAAAGCAAAGAGAAGCAGGGAGTGAGAGAGAAAGAAGTCATGTACAGAGAGGAACTTGTTAGAGAGGGAGCGAGCATTCCAAAGGGCACAGGAGAAAGGGAGAGAGGAGGGAGGGTGGCAGGGGATGGGTATGAGGTTGGAGGGGTTGACACCAGAAGGAGTAGAAGTTGCATGTGGGAGGCGAGGACGAGAGCAAGTTGAAATAAGACAGGGACCAGGATTGGGAGAGATATCCCCAGAAGCAAGGAGGAGAAGCATGGATAGAAAGAGGATGTGTGAGGAGGATTTGTAGGGGTGTTTTTTAGTGCAGGGGATATAGCTGTGTGGTGTCAGAGGACGCAGGTAAGAAAGAAGTTCATGTGAACTGAGAAGTGGTGAAGAAAGGAGAGATGGAGATATATGAATAGAGTTTGAGACATACTGAGGCTGGTAAAAAGAAGTGCATAATTTGAGAAGAAGTGAAGTCACAGCAAATATAAATGGTAAACGCAGCATCACAGCAGTAATGATGCAGTCTGGTCTTGATGATATCCTCCTTTCCAGCGTAGTTCAAATGCAGGAATCAGGGCCAGATGGGGTGTCCACTTCTTCCTCACTTCTTTTGAACTTCCTTTTAAACTTCAGTTGTTCAATAGTCATGCCACTTATAATGGGCTACTTGGATATGGGCTGCAAGCAGACTAGCTGTTCTGACTGGGTTTATATAGGCCTAAAAAGTCACCTGACAATGTTGTTCTGTCTGCTTAATTACAGTAGGACTCTGCTTTCATTTCCTGTAGCTTGAAAGGTAATTAGCCATTAGCAGAGGGGCCACATGGAGCTGGGGATGCCCCTAGTTCACCTTCTGAGTTGAAGGATGTAGGTGATTGGTTGGCGAGTTGTTAAGGGAATTTGGCGGGAAAGTTGTAGGGAAGTTGCCAGACAAAGGTCGGGTAGGTGTCGGGATTGGCCAGTAAACGGTTGCTGGGCGTGTGGGCAGGGTAAGGTGATTGGTTGGTGGTGAGAAATAGTGTGGATAGGAAGGTTTGGGCAAGAATTTTTGAGGTTTAAAGATAGGTACTAAGACAACTGAGGATTCACTTACCGGAAGAGCGGTCAGGAGGTTTACTCACCTCTTCCCCTGCTTTATTTATTTTAGGCTTGATAAATCATTTTTTTTATAACATATAAAAAAACCTTATTTGTTGCAGCACAGGGGATAAGAAAGGGTTAATTTTGAACCACTTGTTAAAGAAAGGTTAACCCATTGGTGTGTTATGGGAATGTTCCGGTTCCTGCCTGGGAGGAGTGGTATTTAGGTATTATGTGTCTCTGGCTACGAGGCGAGAGGTTAATTTATCTATGTGTGGTGACTGTTTTTGTACGTTATGGTTTAACCCATTGGGCGCCCCAGGACACAGGTACTACGTCTGGCACTCAGTAGTCCCAATGACGTATTAGCTACGGCCAAAAAAAATCTTGCTTGTTCAACTAAGGTAGATCACATCCTGCGCTGAAGCAATCTGAAGTGATGGGGAGTGGAAGGCGGGTGACTCCTCCCCTTGCGTTTTGTCATCAGTAACGGAAGTGATCACGTACCGATTCTCTGTCGGAGTCCCAGGGGCCAGTGTTCCACCACCTCCGGCACTCCACCACCTTATATTATGTGTCTTGTGTGGACCCACTTAGGCCCAGATCCACAAAGCTCTGTTAACTCTGGGCTCAAAATGTACAGTTATCAAAATCCATAACGGACTTTATGTTCCCGGAGTTTAACACAAATTCACAAAGCTAATTATATCAAAACACAACAGCTCTCTCATTCGCATACGGTAGTCTTAACACCATGTTAAATTAGCACTGCCTAGCGTTAGCTTCAAATAACATGGTGTTAAGCCCGGTTTACCAATAAGTGGCGTTACTCCCATCCACACCCTAGCTAGGTGTTTAATTAAAGTGAAGACAGGAGAGGGGAAGAGCCATGTAAATAATAATAATACGCTAGTTAAATCATAACTATGGTCTTGCTCTCATCCAGACCCTGTAAAAGACGGGTGGGATGGGAGTAACGTCAAGTTTAGCTATGACCTGCGTTAACGTTCACGGACTTCTGTGGATATGCGTTGTTAGTGGGAACACCTCTTTTGCATATCATTGTTAGCAACGTTCATTAAAGTTACCGCAACGGCTGTTCCTGCTGAAAACAGCCTTTAAGGCTGCGTTGTTGAACTTTGAAGATACTCGTTAGCACTTATTTACTTAAGTTAGCACTTTAAGTCAATAAAGGGGCTCTGTGGATCCACACCTTATAAGTACAAAAAGGCCCAGATCCACAAAAGGGTGCTAAGCTTTAGCATGCCTTAGCTCCCATTCATATGAATAGGTGTAACGGTGTGCTAAAGCGTGACATCACTTTAAGGGATGATGTCACATCCTTTGAACTAATATAACCTATCACATGGTACAGCAACCAATGGGATTGTCTTCGATGCCATTGGCTGTGTAGCCATGCCACACTTGGCTACTACCCTGCCCTACTCCTGGCAGTAAGTCCTGGCAAATCAGGCCTGCCAGTAGTCAATATGGGTTTTCCCCACTCACTGGTGCTGCACTTGAGTGACAGGGGGAGGCAGTGACATCAGGCCTAAGCATATCCAATCATGGGAGAGACCTGATGCCCTCTTCCTAGCTGTACTTAAGGGCAGTGCCGCCCCAAATTTAGTAGTCTACCCCCAAATCTACCCCCTTGAGAGAGGCAGGTCACACTGCCAAGAGCCTGACTACTGGGCCTTCTCTAGTTCTCTTCCCTTCGGGGGAGATTGAGTGCGGACCATACCTCTGCCTCTGTTAGAGGGGCAGATAAGAGCTGGGACTGCTTCAGGTGCCCTTGGCCTGTAGTGAAGGTCCAGGGGCCATCCTTCAGTGGGTAGCTGAGAGTGGGACTACATTGGGCAGAAGATTGCCATGTACTGCTGTTGGTGTACAGACAATAAACCATTCCTGTTGTTATACCTCCGGCCTAGTGTGTGATCTTACTGGGGGGAGAGGTTATCGGTTCTACCGTGGGAGATCATCTTCAGTTTCCTGGAGCCTACGGCAGATGGAGGCGCTGCACTGCTAAAGATATGTAGGGTATGAACCCCAGAAGCCTAGTCCTGTGTCCCCACAACCATCGGCGGACGACTCAGCCCTCCTGTTACCAGCAGGTATCATGCACCACACGACCAGTAATGGCAAAATCTCCCACAGGGTGGGGTAAACACCATTACAGCTGTAATACCATGTGATATACCCATGTGGTTTTAAGGATGTAACGTACCTCCCTTGGAGATGACGTCACATCCTTAAAAAAAAAAAAGAGACGGGCACATGATACAGCGTCTAATCGGATTGGAGCTGTACCATCTGACCCTAAAATGTGACGTCACAGGCCGTATATAAGGCCTGTTCCGTTTCATTTTACGAAAGAAGCCGACGAGACAACATCCGTTGGGGATTTAACATGCGGCATTTTGGATTGACAGATGAAGAAAAAACATTAAAGAAAAGAAGAAAATAATTACAGATGAAGATAGAAGACGGTGATAGAAGATTTTTTTTTTACCTGATGCTGGTCTTCAAGGTGGATGGCGTTGGATTGCGGGTGATGACGTCGCGGTACGAGAGCTTCCAGACACGCCGTGATTTGGAGGGTGAAGACTTCTAAAGGTAAGTAAAATATTGAATGTATGTAAATGTCTTTTTTCCGTTTTTTTAATTGTATTGATTTTTATGTTTGTGATTGCCCGTTGACTCATACTGTATTCATCTGTGCCCCTTTGGGGTTGGAGCGCTGTCAGAGGGGACCCTCAATGGCTACAAAGCACAGTGGTACCGAAGCACCCTTTTTGAAGTACAGGCCTGAAACAGTTAGTACACAACGAGCTCTCACCGTGTGCCGGCACCATCACAAGCCAACATATCCAGGATTGGGTGGCTAACGCACCACTGACCCTGACTCAAACCCGCGCAGCGTTATTGGGGACTGTGTTGCAATTTCATGCTGTATGTAGTAATCTTCGGCTGAGGATCACAGGTCGCCCGAATTATTTGGGGTACAGTAAACCTGTTATATCACCCGTTTACCGTCTCTGTATCTTTCCCACCGTCTGACCGTAGGCCACGTGTGGTCATTAAGTTATCAATAGAGGCTCAGCCCCACGCCTCAGCAATAATCATACTGTAAGCCTGAGAGCTAAAAGTGGAGGGGTTACAATACTATAACAGATTGCCCATTTAAACTGCAATTTTACAGTAGTCTAAAATGTAAGTGGTAAATTATATTCCACTGGTTTAGTGACAAGTGATACTGACATCAGAGGAGAGGAGTTGATGATAGCATAAAAAATATACCTGTGATGTTGCAGTGTTTACAGAGTAAGAGAAGCATTTTTATCAGTGACAATACTGAATTGGTCTCTATACACCACATCCCCCTCCTCTTGTATTCTTTGAGACTAACAATTATGCAGCCAGCTCCAGTGACATGAGAGGGATCACCTTCCTATTCTTTTCATATTTTTACCACCCAATAGGCGTTAAAGGGGAGACGTTTAGAAAGGTTATAAATAGCAGGTTCCTTCGAATAGAGGGAGGGAGAAGTTGGGGCCGAACCGTGGGCAAGAACAACCTGGCTGGGGCAGTGTAGGGAAGTCAGGACTATGAGACAAAGGGACTGGTGTTGGATGGAAGCAAAGAGAAAGGGATCTGTGAAATAACATATAGATACAGAAGATAGGCCTTAGTTCTAATGGCTACAGTGTGGCCACGCTACTCCAGATCCTTGTTAAGACAGTTCTGATAAGCCAACCTAACACCTTAAGATTGTACCCCTGTCAGATGAAAGCCAGGATCTTCCCATCTGGGAAGAAGTCTTGTTGGACTTTTTTTAATAAAGACCATTACTATTAAAAAGTGTAATGCCTTCTTACCACAGCCCTGCTTGAACCCCATTCTGGTACCCAGATTCAGTTAAAGGTAGTATACCAACGCTCCTTTTCTGCAGCTCCACCGCCAGCTGCTCCCTGTAACTGGCTATCGAACCAGTGAGTCCCTGCCACTACCAGGAGAGGGTTACAATTAGAACTGCTAAACAGCCTAGTCCCACTTAGCAATCAATATGAAGAGTTTCAATCAAGTGAAAAGCATCCTGCCATGTAACATCTTCTCCATCAGTTTGAGCTGCTTTTCATAGCCTAAGTTATATTAAATGATGTCTCGTGTAGAAATGTTGAAACTTTTAGCCTAAGTTTATGAACCCGGCGAAATTTGGCAAAAAAAAGTTAAATTTTCCGTCCAGATCGTGAAATATGGATGAGAGGGAGAAAGTGCGACACAAGGGAAATAAGCCTATTTAACCCTGTGAGTGCTAGCGGGGCCTGTGGCACCACAGCCCCTCCGATACAGGGCGATTGTGTGATCGCTCCTCAGGAGATCCTCTTCTGTTTCCTCGTCCGCCATCACATCTAGAAAACAAACAAAAAGCTGGTCCCGGGAGTGCCAGACCTCATGGTGTGGTAGGTATGCCATTGGGGCACTCAAGGGGTTAAACCTTGTGAATAAATCTAGCGTATTTGATTTATCTCCTTTCCCAGGTTTCTCTTGGAGTCAGAATAAATGGTGCACCGGTGAAAGCCAGCAAGGAATGGGATTGTTTCCTATAATTTACATATTGTAGTGTGAAATAACTTCAATCCTTTAATACAGGGCCGCACAAACTTTCTTTGCTGCGCCCCCCCTGCATGCTCCTCTTCGTTCTGCGCCCCCCCCCCCTCCTTACCTCGTGGCGGGGGTGACCTGCAGCGTCATTTGACGCGTGTGGCGTCACATGACCCCGCTGTGTCATTTGACTCCGCGTTGCCATGGACACGAGTGACGCCAGCAGAGTCCAGATAAGTATTAGAGTTGCAGAGGCCTCACGCGATCCCCTAGCATTTAATTTAAATGCCTCGGGGAAGAGTGCGGGGCTTCTGCAACCGCCCGCGCCCCCCCAAGGCAAATCCAGCACCCCCCTGGGGGGCGTGCTGCACACTTGCGCCCCCCTGCCTTAATATGATATGATATTAATAACTTAATGTATTATATGGGCAACGCCAGTTCTTATATTTTCTCCCTCGTATCGGTGCTGCTCCTTCTAGACTAGGGGCGGCCAACTCCAGTCCTCAAGGGCCAACAACATGTCAGGTTTTCAGGATATCCCTGCTTCAGCACAGGTTGCTCAATCAGTGGCTCAGTCTTTGACTGCACCACATGTGCTGAACAGGGATATCCTGAAAATCTGGCCAGTTGATGGCCGTTGAGGACTGGAGTTTGGCCACCCCTTCTCTGAAACAACAGTGCTTTTATAGACGATGTAACATTTAAAGCTGCGGACCATGCAATATCCTACATGTGTTTTTTTTTTTATAAATCAGTTCTGTACTATGAGAAAATACTTGTAGCATTTAAAAAAAATAACAACTCTGAATTACATTTTTAATGTATCACAATGTAACAAGCATTTTTTTGTTTCTATAGCAACCATTTTTACAAAGTCACATCCCTCTTCTGAAACAGGCTCTGGCACTTCCCTTTTTGAGCTCTGCCCTCTCTCTATCAGTGCACCAATTGTATCTAGTGACTGCCTGGTCACATGATCTTCCCCACAGAACTTTGCTACTTTTGGCCCTTTTCTGCTGCACTGACTGCCATTTAGTGAACCCCAAGCCCAATCTTTGCCGATCGATTACAGGAGAACGGATCAATCAGCTACTTAGCTAATGACATCATTGTATGGATTGTATTGATGCACATTAAAGGTAGGGGGGAGGGGGGGCGGCAGCTTGGACTGCTGCTTTAAGGGGGTCACCACAGTTCCATGACTTGCTTATGTTTTGTACAATTCAAACCTTCCTGGCCCGCGCCCCCACGTGTAATACACATGTATGTTATGTTTAGCTTAGCGTTGCTTTTACAATAAAAATAAAATGAGCAGAAATCTGCCAACCGAATTTGAAATGACTTGACAGGAAAATCCCTAGGCTACAAAATGCTATTATATGCACAGTATTCTCATTAAAAGTCTGTGCTTTCTTCTCTCCCAGAGGGCAGAGTACAATTGTTCTTTTACATCGTGGGTGGCCAACTCCAGTCCTCAAGAGCCCCCAATAGGTCAGGTTTTGAGGATATCCCTGCTTCAGCACATTATGTGCAGTCCTTGACTGAGCCACTGACTGAGCCACCTGTGCAGAAGCAGGAAAATCCCTAATAGCTGGCCTGTTGGTGGCCCTTGAAGACTGGAGTTGCCCACTCGTGACCTAGACCCTCCTGTAGGTCCCAAAAACTGCAAACAACTCCAAAGTTCGAGCGCAACCCGGGGAGGATGAGATGAAAAAAGATATACAGCCGGTCCTCGCTTATCCGACAGAACGCGTCCCGCTAACCGCCGTCGGTTAACAGACCTTGGGATTGTGGGTCCTATGTTAATCGGCGGCGGTGACCGTCGGATAAGCGGGTCCAGCGTCAGATTATGCGTGGCGTCGGATAAGGCATCCGTCGGTAAGAGGGACGTTGGATAGCGAGGACTCACTGTACATATACATATATATACTGTGTATGTATATATATATATATATAATTATATATATATATATATATATAGCGCAGATATCTTTAAAAAATGTGTTGAGCTTCTGTGATTCAATATATAATGCTCTCACATCTCAGGTAAGTAATGAGTGTTGTGTCAATATCATCCACTCTCTCTCTCACACTGAAGATATGTGGGACAAGAGAGAACAGGAACATAGGTCGATACTGTTTAATCCAAAGTTAAAATGAGAGAATACTAACTGCATCTACTCACAAACATTTAAATCAAGCGCCCCAATACAGAGAAGTCCTCATTCTCCATATACTATAGTCACGTTATCGATCTTGTAACATATTACTGTACATTAGGTCTATATCCACAAAAACGCCTTCCCTATAATATATTGTATTACGTTATTTAATTTTTTTTTTCAGTCAGCATTTTAATGATTCACTCTGTTTCTGACATAGATGCTTCTCCGTACATATAAAAATAATTTACAAACCAATGTATTGGATATTTGTATATGATCTTCTATATGTATTACAGCATTGAACATCTAATACCTGATTGATATATTTCATCGAGACAATTTAAGGGAGGATGAGACAGGACCTATTCTGAGGAAGCCAGAACAGTGGTGGAAGTTGTTGGGTGGATTACATAGCCTCTGCAGACAAGACACCAGAACAGTGGTGGAAGTCGTTGGGTGGATTACATAGCCTCAGCAGACAAGACACCAGAACACTGGTGGAACTCGTTGGGTGGATTACATAGCCTCTGCAGACAAGACACCAGAACACTGGTGGAACTCGTTGGGTGGATTACATAGCCTCAGCAGACAAGACACCAGAACACTGGTGGAACTCGTTGGGTGGATTACATAGCCTCTGCAGACAAGACACCAGAACACTGGTGGAACTCGTTGGGTGGATTACATAGCCTCAGCAGACAAGACACCAGAACACTGGTGGAAGTCGTTGGGTGGATTACATAGCCTCTGCAGACAAGACACCTATCTAGCTGCTCCTCTGTGACATAAGACGGAACCAGAAGTGACACAAGTTCCGGGACCGGAAACCCAAAGTGATGTCGCGGCATGAGGGGGTGGCATCGTGGTGAAAACTCTGTATTGTAGGGCATGATTTTAAATTTTTATGATACAGTTTGGATACAGTATCACACTATGTTCCTTTTCTCTCTGGTCCCGAGAAAGAGAATGGATGATGTTGATACAACGCTCTTTACTTACCTCTGAGATGTCAATGCATTATATATCAAATCCCAGAAGCTCGACACATTTCTTTAAGATATCTGCACAATATATCTCTCTTTATATTTCATCCTTCCGCGTCATACCCCAACTTTGTAGTTGTCTGCTCTCTCTCCCTGACATTTCAGGCGTTGGATGTTGTTTGACTATAGGATTCTCTGGTTGAGATGGTAACGCTTTGCTAGAACTTGGCAATTCGAACATTTTTTAAGCTTTTTTTTTTAAAAGAATTAGATTTTTGGGGGGCAAATGACCCTGAATTTTGGAAAGTTTACACGTCTCTAGTGTAATGTTTAATAGAATTACCAATTTAGGATAACAAAATTATCTCCCTAGCAAGTGCCTTCTAATATTAACAAGTACTATTCCTTAAGACACTTTCAGACGCTGTAAGGCAAGTGAGTGAGCTGATAGATGTCTTCTGTCACTGGAAAGCGTTCTATAACTTATCACTGTTTAGTAAATATGGCCCTTAGGCTAGCGTTCAAAGCTGAATTAGAGTCGTTTTTAGAACACACTGTTTCATGGAATATTTGTTGACACCAATAATTTACCAAAACTGAACACCTACTAAAGGCATTGAAAATAAATATGTTATCAGAATGAAAATGTATATTTAAACACAATTTGTTACTTTAAAGGGATCCACATTATTTCCCAGAAGAGTATTTTCCGGCTTATAGAAAGCTTTCTTATATTAAAAAATAGTAATTAAAGTCATTCCCAAAGAGCATGGACAATAGTTATATTACTGCCTCTGCTGTGAATTAAGGACACACCGCGCTCACGTGAAATCCTGAGATGTTCTATAATTGTACGATTCTGGGACAGGAAACATGGTCTCCGAAGATTCTACATAGCGTAATTATCCAACGCATAGGAGACTGGTCTCCGGGTGCGTGCTCTCTGATGGGATGCACTGTGTGACGTGAATGCTTTCACTATGAGTGATGTGCTCACAGATTGCAGTATATTCAATAAATCACTGAGTAAATCATATCCCCACAGTACTTGTCTGGACATAGATTTATTACAGCACACACTGCAATGTTCCCATCTGATCGTCTTTATCAAAATGAGACAAGCAACACCTGGAATGCAGCAGATAACCCCACAGAGAGAGCAGCAAATCTGGCCATACATGTCAGGTGAACCATAGCATCTCCCAAAAGGGAGGAGATGGGGCCCAAAAGGTGTGGGGTGCACTAATAAAGGAAACAAACTGGACTGAGTATAATTCCAAATGTTCCTTTCAATAAGAGATAGTTGCAATGTTACAGGAAGCACCCTAGGCAAGTCTTATATAAAGTCCATTCTAGAGTATATGTATCTTGTGGAGGTGTGGAAATCCCATTCAGAAAGTGCAATAATGCATGAGATATGAATGCCCCAATGTCCAATGGCAACCTCCTATTATCAAGACAGTTCCGAATAATGAATAGGCAAGTACTCACATATGAATGAATCAATGTCTTCTCCTTTGGTGTAGTCCACTCTATGATAAGGAGTCTTCACTTGCCGGGTGCAATCCCTGGTGTGCGAGGCGCTGAAGATAGAATCAAGAGAAAAGGGTCAAGAGGCCAAAAAGTCGCCGCACCACTTAGCGAAGAGGGTGAAAAAAATAAAGCGATTTTAATAAGAGCAAAAACGGGAGAAAATCACACTGACATGTTTCGCTCGTAGAGCTTTATTAAAGTGTACAAGAATCTTACCTCCTGCGCCCGGCTTTTGTATGCTCCCTGAACCCGGAAGTGTTTCTACTGATTTGCGCCATACAAACTGACGCGATGACGTGACGGTGAATGTGAGGATTACATGGAATCCCAGCTACCATTTTACAGTCAAAATTTGGGGGATTATTGGATCAATAAAAAACATGATGATTGTTGTTTGAAGGTACACGGTTAGGTTAAGCTTACATTAAGTCACTTGAAGCCGCAATACTACATTCCCCACTTTTTTTTTCTTATTTGTGTATGTAACGCATTTGGCAATGTATAATTGTACATTCTTACCAAAGAAGGCAATCATTTGGTGCTCCTGATATAAATCTGTAACAATCCTGATTGTGTGACTAACATAATGGCCGCCTTTCAATTTCAATTAATCCTTCAGTCAGTGTAACTCAGCAGCTACAGTGTATTCTTATATTACTAAGGTAACACTATCTATTCTTACAGTTTGCAGCTCAATCTGCTGGGAACATTGGCAACAAATTATCCCAAACAGGGAAAGTGTTGTAAATATCTTGCACGGCTTGGGAGGTGGGCTAAAACCTGATATAGAAATCAAAGGATGCTTTAAAACTCATTAAAAATGGCCTTTCAAAGTTGAATAAAAAAAAAATAAAAGTCAATATCATCTAATACTACAGAATTTATTTATTTACAAAAACACCCCATAAGATTTCACATGGTTTGCTGCTATAATGGAGCTTTGCTGACCTGGGACATTGTCCCCAAGTGACCTCTCCTAAGCACAGGAATGATTATTGTAACTATGGGGCCTATGCAGAGAGCAGCGAATTTTAAAATTGGCGAATTTATTAAAAAGTAGCTTTTTTGGAGAGTTTTATTCTCCATATGCAGAAAAGTGCGAATTCTGCTATGTTTAACATGGATGTGTGTGGCGAGTTTAAATTGGCGAGATGCGCGCTTCAGAAACGTGTAAAAACAAATTCGCGCCTTTTTTTTCCCTTTGCAATGGCCGCGAGCGGCAGCTTCTTGCCAGTTTTTTTTGGCGAGGCAAAAAGGAGACAGCCGCTAGATGCCGTTCGCGCCTCTCTGCATACGGATATTTTTAAAACTGGCGAGATTGAGGTTCTCGCCAGCCGCGAGGCGAGTTTTACAAATAGAAAAGAAAAATTGGCGCGTTTTTCGGAACTCGCCATTTTCTGCTGCTTTCTGCGCGATTTTCTCCAAAAAATGGCGAATTTCGAAATAGCGCTGCTCTCTGCATAGGCCCCTATGTGAGGACTCCAAACACAGTTGGTCCATAATGTGCCTCGGATTCCCCTAGCATCTAAATTACAGTTCCTACTAGAAAACATAAATAACCTTTCTAAAGTAGATATTTCTTTAATTAGCGCAGACCATTTTCAATTATCCCCAGCTATTGGAGAGACACTTTAGTGGCGTTTGAATAGCTAATAGAAGCTCTTGATGGGGGACATTAACAAATTGTCATTAACACACGTACTGTATTGAACATGTCCATGCTTAGTTCATGCCCACTAAAGCTTTCCAGTCCGCATGTTTTATACAAATACACATACCATTAATGCAGAAATTGTGAGCACTATAAGAATGTCCCATTTACAAAATAATGTATCTATAACAGACATCAGGTGCTCCATATAAAGTATTGATTGGGTGGTCTTGCAGTCTGGCAGGGGGTTGTCTGCTCTGAGATGCTGCTTGGCTCTGTTCATACTCAGCCTGTTTGTGATTGGTTCATGGAACCTTTCAGTGATTACTTTGCTTGTGGCCTCTGTCCCAGCTGCATACAGTGACAATGACATGTTTACGCTTGTCTTATCCTGTGCCACACTTCCAGTGCTGTAGTGAGGCGGACATACAAGACGGGGTATCTTTGCATGCATCTGCCATAATCTTAACATATAAAAGCTTATGTAGCAGCAGAGGTATAAAGATATAATGTCACGCTGTCTTGACAGCTATCTATCTTTGGCAGTGAACGGTTAAAGGAAATTACATACAAATAGTAATACAGGGTAGTGTGTAGTGTGATCCACCACTTATTGCTCTGTCAGCCTCTCGTGTGCTTTAAAATTCCTCAATGTGTTACTTACGAGTTTTTCTTAATTCCCACTCTGTTTCTTACTGTGTCCAATCCGGTTTCCATACAGCTCGCTCTAATGAAACGGTCCATATCAAATTGGCACACAGAATCCACTGAACTCCCCACATTTATGTTGCTATTATTGTTATTATTAACTCTTATTGCATGAATCCTATTGTCTTCTCTCTTCTCCTTCTGCATAATCAATCCACAAAGGCATTTCTTCACAAAACCTTAGTAATATCAATGTTACTGCTATTGGTTTCTGTTGGGCTGTATTTTCTGCCCCCTCTCTTGCTACAGTAGCTTTGTATACCTTAACAATACCTTTCATTAACTGTTTGCTACAAGTATAAATGACTCCACCTCCTTCCCCACCCCTGATAAATTGCATACTGTACCCATAGCAATTTATCAAATCTTTTTACAAACCAGGAAAGTCAATGTGAAGAAACATTTTTGAGCAACAGTTTTTATTATCCTTTATTGGTTAAGGAAACCTATAATTATATTGTGACATTCTGAGGAACTCCAACCCACCAAACAGCGCGTCTGAGATCAGATGCATTGTAAGGAACGCCAACCCTCTCTAATAGCGCGTCTGAGATCAGATACATTGTAAAGAACCCCAACCCTCCATGATAACGCGTCTAAGATCAGATGCATTGTACATTCTTCTTTATTTGGTACAATGTTCAAATGACCTGAAAATTGCAGGGAACCATTTAGGGATGCACAGGGAACCCAAGTTTGCCTATGAACCCCTGTTGGAAAACACTGGTGTACACAGATACATTATATCATTGTGAAATCTGACCAGCTATCCTTCTATTTGGACCTGCCAGTATAATTGGAAATACTAGGCTGAGTAAATTTCACTGGTGCCCTGGTCTGGATTCAGAATATAATAAACAGGTAAAAACTCATCAAAACTAATGTAAAAAAAAATATATATATATATATATATAGATAGATATATATATATCCTCAGTATAAACTAACAGTTTATGTTATTACTTCATTTTGCAGTCTCCCCGCTGCAAACAAATGGGGTGTAAAACTAGTGTTAAAAAAAAATAATACTGTAATAATAATTTACCAAAGATAAATTATCCAGTTGCTTTTTTCTAGGGTTGTCACAGACTTTGCAGCAGGCAGATTTTGCACCGCACAGACTTTGCAGCAGGCAGACATTGCACCACACAGACTTTGCAGCAGGCAGACTTTGCACCACACAGACTTTGCAGCAGGCAGACTTTGCAGCAGGCAGACTTTGCACCACGCAGACTTTGCAGCAGGCAGACTTTGCAGCAGGCAGACTTTGCACCACGCAGACTTTGCAGCAGGCAGACTTTGATAACTCGCCCTCATGGTTACTTTGTACCTGGATGTCTTGGAAGAGGACAGGAATGTGTAATTATCGGAATAGTGCCATGCATTTGGCTAAATGGGAAATGTGTATGCCGATTACTGCCCCATCCTGCCTGACAGGATCTGGGAGGACGTTTCCCAATGCTGTTGTATTGCTTCATTGTTGACAGTGAAGCAAAGGAAATAAACCCATCGCTATAAGTGGGAGCACAATATCAATACCGGTTTAAGTGCACAGACATAAACAGCAAAGAAAGGGAAAATGGAAGCACTGCGCCAAAGAGCTTAAAGTCTAAGTAGTGTATAAACAAAGCGAGACATTGGGATTAAATGTGTGTTCGGTTTGTCAGTGGAAGGGCGCACGTTGAAAGCTATAATTGAATTGGTGAGTGTGAGTGGGACAAGTTGGAGTACGTGTGAAAGGTGTGTCGGAGCCGGAAGAGATACGTGTGTGTCGCTGCAACCAAAGTATATAATACACAATTTATATACAATTTATATACTGGTTTTTTTTGTTCGTTTGTTTGTTTTTTTTACAAATGACTAACATTTAATTGACTTCCATTCATTGTGGAAGTTACAAAATAAAGAAGTGGGATCCTCATTACTAGTGAATTTAACACACGTCACCCTCCATGTGCTCCAGCCAGACTAAAATACAGGGAATAATACTACTCCAGATGTAAACAACGAGAGGAGGACCCCCAACTCCCAAAACATCATAATCCAAGTGGTCTGTTATAATGCGGCAAAGTAATTGCTGTTATTTCATTTCAGTTCCCTTTGCTCACCAGTTAAAGTTTGTTTACAGAAATGCAATGTCTTCGTTTTGAAGTTGTTTACCGTTCTTTATTATCAACCTTGGTCCAGCTGTGTCCCTTTAACAAATGTCCTCCATGTGTTCACTTGGCTTACTCTCCTATAGGATGAGGATGTTGACATGACTTTAGGTTTCAATGCTTTCATCGTGTAAGTAGCAGAACTTAGTGGCTTGAGTCCCCGGAGAGCATTTATTCTCATTAATTATATATGTGCACTATTTTTATTGAGCCGTTTTCTGTGTTGTGTGTTTATATTATTTATATATACATAGCATATATTTATTTATATATAGCATTTATGTATATACATATTAGAGTTGTGACTGATACAGTCTCTAGTTGAATGAATAATTCCACACGGAAGAACGTATCTATTGTAAAGAGAGCTATTGGCAATTATATGTTTTGTGTTGGAAACATAGGTGACTGCAACATTATTATTCTTATTGTTTATTTGTAAAGCGCTGACATATTCCGCAGCGCGGTACAATGGGGGGTGCAGAGTTATGTATATTACATAAACAGAATGAGGATACCAAATAAGGACACACACGTACAAACAGATACAACCGGTAATGAGGGCCCTGCTTGTGAGAGCTTATAAACTAGAGGATTGCTTACCAAACATATTATATGTGTTGTTTTTGTTGCTTTTCTTTTAACAAAAAGGCAGCAGCGACCTAGATTTGACAGAGTCCACATACCACGGACATCAAGGTAGCACTGCACCTTTAAACAGGTCAAACCACCTAAAATAAGCAGGCAGCGTGTATGAATTCTTACCTGTGGTGTGGTTTGCTCACCGCTGTTTAGATTAAAATCCATTTCAATATGAGATTAAAACATATCCGTTAAATAGGGTCACTGACATGTAGCATTTAAAATAGGGCAGGCTGCTGACCACTGAGACCAAACCCCTCACTACGTTCACGGCCCCTCGGCATTCATCTGCAGCAGACCACAAACACTGGCTCATCTCTACCGTAAGGCTACGGCCCGGTGTCGGCGCTGCACGCGCGCCTGTGATCCCCGGTCTGTGATCCCCGGTCTGTGCATAGCTTCAGGGGGAAAGATGGGGAGGAGGGGGGGTGGTGCGGTCGTGACGTCACCCGGCAGGTTAACCCTTATTGGCTGAAGCGCCGGGGGCGTGGCCAGCCCTCCGTCGCAAGTCCTAAACACAATTTTCCTGTCTTCAGAAAAATCTGGCCGCGCAGCGTGGCAGCCAAGGCAGGTAGTGGCCCCGGCCCCATTGAGGGGCGGTTCCTGTCCTGGCGTGCGCTGCAGCAGGCAGCGGGGACCTAGCATAAGGCCCCGCTCCCTCAGTCAGCGCGCCTGCACTGCAGACAGGCGGCGCGCTGACAGGCAATTGACCGCGATATGCGGTCTGTAGGGAGCCGGGGGCGGGAGCGGGAGGGGGTGGGGGGCGTGATAAAACTTTGCCAGGTCTGAGATCGTGGTGCCGTCCACCTCACCACCACCCCCACCCCCCCACACAGCACACATACATATACACTCACACACTTTTCCCCCACAGCTTCTTCCCTGCTCCCCTCACAAGCCGCCTCCCATCAGTAGCTCCTTCCCTCCCCTCCTTCCCCCATTGGCTGACTGCCGCACCACGTGACGCGTCAGAGCTGCAAATCACTAGGAGCTTGCAGCATTGGCCGGCTGACGCGTCACAGCACGCAGCCAGCCAAGTAGTAAGGAGCCAGCGGTGACCTCCACACTAGAGTAAATGGGCTGGTGGTCCGCGGCCGTGCGCGCCACCGGACGCAGCGGAACCAAAGCCTTAGTCAGTGTGGAAGAACACAACGTGCTTCATACATAGCGCAGCGAATGAACAAGCAAAAGTCTGCGGCGCTGGGGACAGTGTCTGCCACGATTTCGCTGGGGGGGTATATGCTTCTGAACGGGACGCCGCGCAGCATAAATCATCAGGGCCGTGACCACCGCTGTCGCGTGACCATGAGCGGCCGCGGTACCGAAGACATCAAGCCTTGCTACATCTGTATCGTCTGTATGGTCAGTATGTAAAGTCTCTAGTGTGTGCTCATAGTGCTTGGGCAGGAGTAGCTGCTGAAGCAGGAAACCTACAGTGCGTGTTCATTGTGTTTCGTTCCTCCAAACGAGACCCGGCTTGGTCTGCTAATTGAATCCTCAGGGGGGAAAAAAACACACATTTCCAGAAAAGAAATGAGGAATTCAATCAGTTAGCTATTAAAAAAATTAAAAAAAACTAATGAAGGAAAGCCAAATAAGGAGAGATATTAAAACGGTGTGGCTTATGCAGTAATAGTTACATGATACAGTACATTTTGGAGAGAATACTGAGTTCCAAGTGATGCAAATGTGATCCTCACACTTAAAAGGAGGGCTTTTCAATGAATACCCCTTGATCCTTATTCAGTCCCCAAGGGGATTTCATCTGCCCCCAACACTACCTGTGAGTCAAAGCAGATAGGACAGCTGGCTGTGTACCACATAGATGAAAAGACAGAACAAAAGGCACAGAGGTGCACATGGAGAGAGACACACAGTTTGTATACCCACACACGTGAGGGGCCCCCAGCAGTCACAGACATTAGTTGCTGTCATGTATGTGTGATCCACAGAGGGACAAATCTCTCAATGCCGGCAGATGATCAATCTGAAGTCTTCTGTTTGAGGTGATTTAGCTGAGCCTTCTTCAGTAAAACCTGTTTAAAGCTGCAGTTCAGGCTCCCGGTTTTTTTTTTTTGTTTATTTTTTTTTTTAACTTCAATAGTTTTATGTGGGCAATCTCTAATTACCTAAAGAACTGCTTAGCTGCCGGTCAATTCGTTCTCCGTCAATTGATCGGCAAAGTTTGGCGACATCTTTAAATATGGGGAATGTAAATCGTTGCTATAGGAACAAGCATGCTAGTTAAAATAGAATACAAGAAAATTGGTCTTTCAAAGTTGTTTTTTTTAAAACAGAAAATGCTAAAAGTATTTTTTCTTACTATAGAACTGATTTATTAAAAAAAAACACACATGCAGGATATTGCTTGAACTGCAGCTTTAAGTGTCAGATAGCCTAAAATAATGGGCTTATTATTAACATATAAGATTTCATCATCTGAGGGCAACCCGACCCATACACTTGCATTCAATATGCTGCACACTAGACAAAACACCTCATTTCTACACTCAAGTCAATCTGTTTGACCCCGTAGTTCATGGAAGCAGAAACATCCTAAAACAATGATGTGGGGTTACCTTTTTAAACTGGTGCAGAGTAAACGAGTACTTCAGTATCAGGTGATAGCTTTTTTTATTTGAACTAACAATTGATAGTATAAGACAAACTTTCGAGAGCTCTCTCTCTTCCTCAGGTCAAGCAATAATGAGAGAATTTTGTGCAATTGCCGACCTGAGGAAGAGAGAGAACTCTTGAAAATGTTTGTCTTATACTAGAAATTCTTAGTCGAAATAAAAAAGGTATCATGGGTCCCCGTGACGGAGGGTGTGGCGTCGCGCGCCTGTCGTCCAAGTGATCTGTGATCCACATCGATGGGGAGGTGTGCCGGGGCTGTGTCCATGATGTCATATGAGCGGTTCGCCCTCATTGGCTGAACCGCTCACGTGACCCGGCCGTCGCGAGACAAAACCAGCTCACGCCACCGCGCACTTGCGCGCTCTCTATGGACGTTCGCATAGACTTAATGTGTGATCGCGCCACTTGCGCGGTCGCTCTAAGCATGGGCGCGGCCTAATACTGAAGTACTCATTTACTCTGCACTATTGCAACTGGACTAACATGGCTATTTCCATATAATCCACTTTTTAAACTGAAAACACTAATATAATATACCATTATTTCTGACCTGTCTTCAGTGTCCTCTGCAGATCCGCGTTGTGGACATTCAGGATTTAATTTTAAAAAAATGTTGCCAATGGTGCAATGAAACATACGATGTGTCCATGCACCTTTCAGCACCAACAGTATATCTGAAGGAAGGAGGAAGCAAGGCGTTAATGAGTGAGAGTGCTAAAGAGTGTAGACAGCGGCAAGGTCAGAGAGCTTAGCAGGAGCAATTCCACAGGGAATCTGGAAGATGAGATGTACAGCAATGCATTTAAAGCCTCTCTACTCTCACTGCAAAGAGGGACATGAAGGTAAGGGCACTATACTGTTCCCAGCCATGTGTGATCGTTCTTTCAGTAAAGGGAAATAAACAAAATGCATTGTGGTCATCTGCACATTTTAAATCATTACTGTAAAATATATTGTGTTTGCCATTAAGGCAAGCAAAGTGAGCATTTAGGTCATGCCCTTAATACAGGGGTGCTCAACTCAAGTACCCCCCCCCCCCACCCCCCGCCTCCCGCCTCCCGCCTCCCGCCTCCCGCCTCCCAACAGGTCAGGTTTTCAGGATATCCCAGCTTCAGCACAGGTGGTTCAATCAGTCCCTGCATCAGCACAGGTGGTTCAATCAGTCCCTGCATCAGCACAGGTGGCTCAATCAGTCCCAGCTTCAGCACGGGTGGGGGGGCTTGAGGACAGGAGTTGAGCACCCATGCTTTAATACAGCATAATAATAAAAAGAACTGCTACAATACACTGAAATAAAGAGGAGAGATCAGCATTCCTTTGCCGCGTGATTATGAGACATCTCAATCGCACTTTTTGTGTTAATATTTTAGGAAAATAGTAGATTTAAGTAAATCATACTGAAACCCCAGGGGTAGTTAAAGTAACGTTTTCTTTAATAACATTTGAACAAAAAAGCCTCGTATTTCAAACACGCCTATTATTTATTTTACCCGAATAAAAACTATAGAGAAATGTATTTAAAATTGGCAGTAAATGGGCTTGATTTGCTCCTTTAATGTATTTCTACGTCAAAACATGTATTATAATGAGAATTATTGTTATCGATTATTTGTAAAGCGCCGACATATTCTGCAGCGCGGTACAATGGGGTACAGAGCGATGTATAGACAGCTACATACATGTGCGGACAAACATGCACAAACAGATACAAAGAGATAATGAGGGCCCTGCTCCTGAGAGCTTACAGTCTAGAGGGATATTTATACTAGGAAACATATTACCCATTCTCCCACATAACTGTGGTCTAACAGATGAAAAATATTCCCTTTCTCGCACACAATAATATATACGTATAGAAACGCAACGGGATTAACAGGATAATGCATCCAGCGTCACGTCTGAATTCTACACGTCCCCTTTTCCTGTGCCTTGTAGATTTATTTATTTTATTTATTTATAAAATATTTTACCAGGAAGTAATACATTGAGAGTTACCTCTCGTTTTCAAGTATGTCCTGGGCACAGAGTTAAGACAATTAATACATGTTTACAAATAGTTACATAAATGAACAGGGTATACATTATATACAAGACATTGCGTGCACAGTTAAAGAAAATATATATTATGGGCGTATGAAACAGTTACAGACCAGATTAAAGTGTGAGACAGCCTTAGATTTGAAAGAACTTAAACTGGTGGTGGATGTGAGAGTCTCTGGTAGGTTTGAACTGCTGTGAACTGGTTACATAATGTGCAAATGGGTAAAAACCTTTAGGGACAGACTTTTTACTAAAAAGTAAGGTTGTTGTTAGGGGGAGGGGGAGAGACTCGTGCTTGTGTGGTTATTGTGGGAAACAGACCAGGACTCTTAGCAGGCATCAGATCCAGTGCCATGAAAAACAACATCTTGTGCCCTACAAACCCAGTGCTAGGACATTGATGACCACCAAACTGCATTCTCTGTCTTATCTGCGGGCTGAGGAATTGATGTCTAGTCCCACTGATTGATGAAAGCTCTGTCTATCTCTCTATCTTTGTGGTTCATCTGCCGCCATCGAAAATAATTAGCACTTTCATATTTGGTGGGGATGTTGACCATTTGTTGGCAATCCGGTGTGCAATGCCAAACACATGATTTGCTTCTGTCCGAATGGTTTTCCCTTATGTTCCGAAAGTTTTAGGGATCTAAAAAGAATGCTAATAGGTCTCTAAAGCTCGTGCAGATTCTTGACCTTTACGCTGGACAGACGGATGGATCTTTCCGTGTATAAAGAATTAACATTTCTGTTGGACACTATATGTTTGGCCAAGCAGATGTGAATAAAGCAGCTCAAATATAATTCTGATCTCTCAACCCGATAAGAATAATATAACCTTGTAAAACATTATATATGCCAGCTTAGTTATTACTTTAACTTAATAAAATATTGACTGTGTAAGTAGATATGTATTTTTAGTCTTATGTGAGTCAGGGCTTTTTCCACATTTCACTGCAACGTATTCAAATC
The DNA here is from genome assembly GCA_036426205.1 of Ascaphus truei. Taxonomy (NCBI): domain Eukaryota; kingdom Metazoa; phylum Chordata; class Amphibia; order Anura; family Ascaphidae; genus Ascaphus; species Ascaphus truei. Next base: position 209,369,970 of record CM071570.1, read on the forward strand.
AGGGGAATGATACTGTGCTAAGTAAATATTGTAGGATACTATGGAAGCCCAACCACTTCTGCAAGGGAAATATTGTAAGATACTTTTGATTTTTTTTATTCCATTTGTTGCACTTCAATGAGTTTCAGTCCTCTCCGACATGGCATGTAACCTAAGGATCTCTGAAAGAAATTCCTGAATTAAATATGTATTGGGGGTTTCCTTGGTTTTTAACGATGACAAAAGTACTTCCAAATAATTCAATACAAATAATAAACAGTAAGTATGATGATACATGTGAAAAAAAGGAACCAGTCCTTTCAACCTCTTCCAAGACCATCCATGATTTACTAAAAGTGCAAATAAAATAGGAACACACAGAACCAAGGAATACAACAGTCTTCTATTGTGCCCACAAACATTCTCATTCGAAAACACAAAACAAGCCCATAAATACACACGCCTCATTCCTGTTTTGTCTTTGAGTTGAAACGTCAACCATTTTGAAGTCTCACATAACCAGTCCTAAAAAAAATGTCAAGTGGTCATATTGTATTTACGGGGTTTTTTTGTACAGTGCAAGACCGCATTGGGAAATCACACACAATATTGGGGGAAATATTATTGTAAAAACATTTTCTCTGGTGCTTAATAAACATGACTGCTATTATTGTTCATTTCTAAAAACGACTCACTAAGCCACAGCATTGGTCCCTTAGTTGTGTATAAGCTTGTGACCATTGCTTAACAAAAGCAGCATTTATTGTGATATTTGTTAGTGAGCAATTCACCGTTATGCTCTTGGTCCTGAATTTGCAAAGTTAACAAACTTCAATTATGAAATAGATATTAAAATAGCATATAATGTACTTCATAGCTAATATCTGTCAGCTTCTGTGTTTCTATGTAGGACTGTCTCTTTAAAAGCGGTCAAAAGCTTACAACTTAGATATCCCTGGAAAAGACCCCTATGAAGGGAATAGAAACATATCTTAGCATTGCACTGACTGGACTACACCAATATGGCGTCAGAGAACATGATCTTATAATTAGTTGGCCCACTAGGGTGACAATTACTGTTTTTCGCCATTTCCTGGCTTTGAAGTTAATAGAGTTAATGCAAAGCTCGTCAATGAAAAACAAGATGAAACCTCTAATGAGACGTTTTGTAGGATACTTCTGGGCTGACCTTACTGCACCGTGATGTCTGAGTACTTGTCTGTAACCATTGGCTAGTCTAGTGCACTTTAGAAGCTGTAGCAGAGACAACAGTAATCCACTTCACTTGCTAGTGTCTCACACAAAGGTCTAAATGTATTGCAATTGGGAGCATACCATAAATCTAATGCTCGCATAAATAGAAGATATACAGGCGCATATTTATAAAGCAGTGCTATTCCATACGACACCTTCTGGCAGCATCCATTTACTTGCATGGGTGGTAAGGTGTCTTCCTGCGTCGGAGAGGTGTTTGTTAAGAATAGCACTGTTGGTTAATATTGGCCACAGTGAGTAAGAGGCAGCACGTGACGCTTTAACGAGGAAACTGCGAGCCAACCAATTCTTTCCACATCTAGGCTGCACTCATTTCTCAACAATGTCTCCCATGTTAATCAGGTCTGTAACTGTTACATACGCCTATAACTTATATTATCTTTAAGGCTTGTTCTATAGTGCTCGCCATTCCTCCGCCGTGCATGAGCGCGTCATAGTTGGCTGTGTTTGGCATCCGTTTGTATAGATGGGACGCGGGTGCGCGCACGGCCGTGAGCGGTGGCGCGGCAGACAGGAGAAAATATAATGAAAATTAAATTTTCGCGCTGCTGCCGAGCCGCAGGCCAATCAGAGCGCACCATAACGCTGTCACGCCCCCTAACCGCCCGCGTCACCACCTGCAATATCTAAACAAAATGCGCGCGCCACGTGCACGCTATAGAACAGCCCTAACTGTGCATGCAATGTCTTGTATATAATGTATAACTCGGTTCACTGAATGTAACTCTGTATTTGTAACCATGTATTTGCCATCATAACTCTGTGCCCAGGAGATATGTGAAAACGAGAGGTAACTCTCAATGTATTACTTCCTGCTGAAACATTTTATAAATAAATAATAGAGTTGTTTTCTTCAGTAGCTCCTCTTAGATAGATAGTATCAATGCTGGCTTATATTGACAGGTACAGCGGCCTGTGGGTGTCCAGCACATCAGACGGCCTCTCTGCTTCTGTGGCCTGCATGCAGTGCCCACACCTCTGTGCGCCTCTCGTCTATGACATCCTCTCCGTGCAAGTGCTGGAAGTATATCGGTGGTCGGAACGTCTCAAAGTTCCCCTGCTGTCTCCAAGTAAAATTGGACGTGAAACCCTAAGCCACTTCCTCTTGAGAGCAAGCTCAAGACATCCTAAAGTGACAAAAACTTTCCACCGTAGCATGGCAAAAGACAGAAAACAATATTGAGTGCATTCACAATTCAGAAAAAAGGTCTTCCACACCTTTTTGACATCTCGTAATCATTATACAGCGTTTAAAACCCAGATAATAATGAATAATTATCTCACATAGTGCTACAGTGTTTGCTTTAAATTGAAGTCATTGTGTTAGTCCAGTTGCAGTAAAGCTAAATAACGGAGTACTTCAGTATTAAGCGATACCTTTTCATTTCTACTAACAATTAATATTTTAGGACAAGAATTTGAAGAGTTTTACTCTCTTCCTCAGTTCAATAAATACAGTGTTGGACTGTACAGTATATTACGTATGCAGGGTGCATGATCGGTCATGCGGGCCTCTTCGGAACTGACCCCTGGTGGCGATGGTGGCATGGCTAGGATGCCCATCAGAAGGAGGTACCCACGCTCAGCAGGCTGTCGGCTTACACCTGCCCCCATTCAATAGGCTGCCAGCACCCCACTTATTCACACCCCTTCCCCCCCCCCTCAACAGGCTGCCAGCACCCCCACCTCTTACTCAACAACCTAGGGATCAGGTAAAGACTTCAGACCTGGGCAGTAGAATAGCTGTCACTGTCAGTGGGCCTATATGTATTAATATAGATGTATATATTAATACAGAGTTGTACTTTAAACTCAGGGCTGTACCTGCCCAGTAGGTCTTACAATATAATATGTGGTGTCTAGGGCAAATAAAGTGAGTTGTAATTTGCAGGAAGTAATACTGGGTCCACTAATCCTATAGGTAAGTGACCTTACCAATAGACCACTAGCTATGCAGATGGGCGTGGGTTTGCTTCCTGTCAAATGGCACTGTTACTCTGAGGATTTAGGCCCTAATCTAATATGCAGAAAGATGCTGGAGAAGATTTGACTCACATTCATATATTGGACTTATATCTCTTTGACTGAAGCTATTTAAAAAAAAAAAAACGACAATACGAGGTATTTTTCAATCTTTCTTTCTTTTTTCTTTTAATGTATGAAATGTCTTTGGACTTTACAGCAGGGACGGTGAAAATGGGTTGTTGGGCAGGAAAGCGTTTCATCATCTTCCCTCCAAGTTACAAAATGAAGTAATGAGATTAAGTGGTGGGGGGGGGAGGGGAGCGATGGGGCAGGCACCCCCCCCCCCCCTGCTTCTGGTATCTGGGCACTCGTCGCATCATGTGATCACTCCAGGAGCAATCACATGACACAGAAGTGCTGGATATCCGGCGGTAGACTCATGCCGCCAGACCCTCAGCACTGTAAAGGTTAAAGAGAACGTGGAGAACTGGCGAATTTTGTGAACTCGGTGAATATTAGCGTGACAAAATTGAAAAGTACTCATCGTTTAAGTCTGCGACCCATCAAATAGCCGTCGCTGCAATATTTAGGGAAGGAACTTTCAGAATGCGAGCTAGGAGAAGCTCCACATCTCTGCCACCCACCGTGAGAGGAACAGTCGAGGACTGCTGTTTCTTTATGGGCTTCTATGCTATATTCAGCCATCACCCCCTCGCTCAAAATGAACGTGGCTTAAATCTTGCCAAGCAAGGAGAAGGCCACTTCACAGGATAGAGTTGCTTAGGGCAGGGGTGCTTAACTCCAGTCCTCAAGCCCCCCAACAGGTCAGGTTTTCCAGATATCCCAGCTTCAGCACAGGTGGCTCAATCAGAGGCCCAGTCTTTGGCTGAGCCTCTGAGTCACCAGCGCTGAAGCAGGCACTGATTGAGTCACCTGTGCTGAAGCTGGGATGTCCTGAAAACCTGATCTGTTGGGGGTGGGTGGCTGGGGTTGAGCACCCCCAGCTTACAGCCGTTCCATCATGCACTGTTTCCTTTGTCCAGCAGTTTTATGTACAAACTACAAACTGTTCAGCAATTTGCTTGATGTTAACCTTCTGTTCATGGACTAAACCTAATCTGAACTGATCTTTCAAATGTAAAAATGGCAGGTGTAATACGAGTGCTTCCACGTTACTACATCTCCAGCATACTTTGCAAAGCGGCAGGAACATGCCAAACAAGATACGACTGTGAGGACATTTTTTCGTCTGTTTTCTTTAACAATATTGAATTGTCCAAAGAAAACACTGTCTTATCACGGTGTGTTTAAGGCTCACTGCCCATTATACCAGGATGCAGAATCAATAAGGATCCCTTTGTCTCCTCAATTGAACAGGGCTGTTTTTTAAAGGGTTTGCACAGATCACATAGAAGATTGCAGATGTAGCTGCTTTATTGTTAACGTGAGACTTTATTTATATCATTATGTGGTATATGTGTATATCTTTGTTCATATAGCGCCATCCAGGTACATAGCGCTTCACAGCAGTAATACACGTGATATAATACTATAACACATAATGGGAATAAGCGCTTCACACATAAAAGTAACATTAGGAAAAGGGGTCCCTGCCCCGAAGAGCTTACATATGGTGTATATCAGGGGGGGCTCAACTCCAGTTCTGCCCCCCAAACAGGTCAGGTTTTTGGGATATCCTTGCGTCAGCACAGGTGGCTCAATCAGTCCCTGCTTCAGCACAGATGACTAAGGGGCCTATGCAGAGAGCAGCGCTTTTTAAAATTGGAGAGGGGAATAAAAAGTAGGTTTAATGGAGAGTTTTATTCTCCATATGCAGAAATGGGCGAAATCCGCTATTTTTAGCATTACTGCATGTGGAGAATTGTAAATGAGGAGATGCGCGCAGCTGAAAGGGGGGGGAAAAAATCGCGCATTTTTTTTTTTTTCTCTATAGCCGGCGAGCTCCTGCTTCTTGCCAACTTTAGTTGGCGGAGAAAATTGACGAAAATCGCGCCAAAAACAGCCGCTAGATGGCGAGCGCGCCTTTCTGAATTCGGATACTTTTCAGACTGGCGAGATGTAGTTTCTCGCCAGCCGCGCGGCGAGATTTTGAAATAGAAAAAAAAATGGCGCGTTTTCCCTAGCTCGCCATTTTCAGCTGTTTTTAGCGCGATTTTCTCCGGAAAATGGCGAGATTACAAATAGCGCTGCTCTCTGCATGAGGCCATAAGTCTTTGACAGCCTATGATTGAGACACCTGTGCTGAAGCTGGGATATCCTGAAAACCTGACTTGTTGAGGGGGGGGGGGAGACACTGGAGTTGAGCACACCTGGTGTGTATATCTTGCATACATGGTTTGCTTTGCAATGCACTGTTGATTCTTCTGGAAGCAAATGGGTTAAATGTCAGTACACTCTTACTCGTGGCCAAGAATACAGGTAGTTGGTTCCACTCTTGCTCCGTGTGCGTCTGCTTGTGATTTGTCAGTAAGAGGAGGGGTTACACGACCCATATATTTTAATGGGACATATCAAATTCTGCTTCATTTAGCATCATTTTCTCACCTGGCACCAATAAAAATGTCCCGGTCTGAGGTAGCTAATAATCGGTGTCAGTTGTAGGCAATTCTGACCTTTGATGAAAGCAGAAAGTGATGCAGTGTGTGAAGGAAAACTTGGAGATAAAAGGGCTGATGCTGTCCGGGGAAACCACAGGATATGAAATGATGGGGTTTATTCATTTAACTGCAGAAACAAACTCCAATTGAAGTCAATAGTAGTGCCCATGTGACAGTGCCCCGATCAGCACTATCACCATTCAATTAATAACCTGCTCTGTTTCAAGCCCCCAATTTCTGTGCCTTGATGCAAGTGAACAGTTTCTGACCCCGAGTACCAGCCCCGTTTTGCTGCCAGACCTGTCATGGTTGACTAAGCCAGAAGGAACCTTTACTGCCAATTCATTTGAATGAGCCGTAATGTGCCTCCCTGCTTAGCACTGCTAAGCAAACAAGGCCTTCTTTAATGATTTGAAATGTGTCGCTGGTCCGTCCGGAAGCTATAGAGTTAACCGCTGCATCAAATATTACAAACATGTTAATCAAGTTTCAGACTCTTTTTTTCCCCCCTCAGGTCTCTCAGCCAGATAGAGTTGTGCCACTGGCTTTATCTGTTTATACAACACTAGCATGTTCTCAAAACGTATACATATATTCAGGGCTATTTTAGCGAAGGAACTCACCATTTTATAAGGGATCGCCAAGAGTTATCGAGAACCAGCCTCCCCCCCAACAGGTCAGGTTTTAAGGATACTGGCTCAGTCAAAGAGCCTGCTTCAGCACAGGTGGCTCAGTCAGAGACTGAGCCACCTGCGCTGCAGCAGGGATTTCCTGAAAACCTGACCTGTTGAGGACTGGAGTTGGCCGCTCCTGCAACAGGATATTGCATTGCAACTAGGCGGGCGTCTGAAGTACAGTCTCGGTGTGCGTGACCCAATAATAGCTCCACGTGACATTGGGAACATCACTTTAACCGCAGGGATGTCCCGTAAATTAAGATTCCAACCTCTCCCAGCCGGATAGTGCCCATCTTACTCTGATTTCAGTATTGCGTACACTGTGAGCACCATACAAAAAGGTTTGTTAGTAAAGAACCTTACGCTTTAGTGTTACTCTCTGACAAGCGCATATGCTGAAAAGTAACCTGCAGCGTAGCCATTACGTTTTCCCGGGAATTATGCCGCTCTGGCACCCACGGGGTTAACCTGGCAAAAGGGTACAACTAAACACCCTGTTATTGGATTTATCATCACTAATGAAGTGACCATTTATTTATTTTGTGACAATTTTTGGAGGTGACCAAGGTCGGTCCCCCAATTAAATTACTAATATTTTTTCCTTATGGGCACAGTGGAAAAAGGAATATATTTATTCATTAGGACAATATCACTAGACCCGTTTAAAGCCGTTATTCCAGCCGCTCGCTTATTATATTGTATATATAACTGGGGATCTCTAAATAAACCTAACATGACTTTGAGAACCGTCTCCATGACATATATATTTGCAGTGTTTTGTGGGCCCCACGTGGCAGTGACATATTAAATTGGCTTTGGGCACCAATGACAATTGGGTGCATTCATCTGTTTTTTATGCACGTAGTTCCCTAGAAAGAAAAAAACCCCTTTGGTGCAGGAGAATTGAACATCTATCACTGAAATAGCTAAAGCAGCCAGTTCTGGCATCACATTTGTATTATTTGACAGAATTTGAACTGGTGGTTATTTTAAGCTTAGCAGTGCCCAAGTGACGTACTAGGTACGACATCGGCCCTGGCACGTTTTCAAGGGGGGGTTATTCAACTGACTGCTCCATCAGAGGGGCCAGCCCAATTGAATGGAGGTGGAGAATCTTCCGCTTCTATTATCTCAGTGTTTTTCAACAGGGGTTCCCAGGAAACCTTGGGTTCCCCGGGTATCGCTACAGGGTTCCCTGCAATTTTCAGGTCAATTACAATAGTATTTGTAACAATTTGTGCCAATTTACAATGCCTCTGATCTCAGACGCACTATAGGCTGGGGCCATGGTGCCTTCGCCTGCGCTGAGGCGTGCGGAGGCTGTGGGAAAGTGGGTGCTTTCCCTGGCCATGGTGGACGGGGCGTTCCTGGGGGCGTCACGGAGCTGGTTCGCCCTCATTGGGCGAACCGCTCATGTGACCTGTCTGTCGCGCTGAGAAATCAGTTTAACTGATTTCTCGTGCAACGCGCTCCCCCTCCTGCTTCCGCGCAGACGCACCTGAACGCTGCATGGACGCAAACACTGCCTGAAGGCAGTCTGTTCGCGCAGCATGCGGACGCATCCACACGGTCTGCAGTACCATGGCCCCAGCCGTAGACAGGATTGGGTTTCTTTATTATGCATCTGATCTCAGACGCGTTATTAGAGAGGGTTGGGGTTCCTTACAAAGCATCTGATCTCAGATGCGTTATTAGAGAGGGTTGGGGTTCCTTACAATGCATCTGATCTCAGCTCTCTATTAGATGGGGTTCGTGTGTTCCTCAAAATTTCACACAATTTTTCCTTAAACAAAGAAGATTTAAAACAACTGGTCTGGGGCCTAGTCGCATCAGTGTATCGATCTTATAGCGATCACTGCACCAGAAGTGCTCAGATTTTTCCGGACCCTCAGTATTTTGAAGGTTAAATAGAAACCCCTTCAGGAAAAGATGTTGGAATTCTCTCCATTTTAAGGTATGTACAATAAATCCAGCTCAAGTCATGAGCTTTCCCCTGCCAGAAGTTTGCATTGCTTTTTACTGTCAGATTGTGGAAGACTGCTTATTCTGTGCAACAAGTACTGTATGCTAAAAAAAACAAAAAACATTCTATAGAAATTGAATACCGTCTGAAACAGGGGATGTACAATAGCCACCTTTATTCTTCCTGTTCAAAAGCAACAACAATGGATTGAAAGCTCACCGTGTGAACATTGTCACACACCAAATACAACTGCGTTAGTATACAATGTCACTTGGAAACAGTGACACACGTGAATGCCCTGTTTTCGCAGGTTCAAAAATGTGGGTGGGGGGGGGTTCTTTCCTTCTGCTGCAAGTAGGACCCATGGCTTTAAATGATAAGTGTACAACAGCACATGAAAACACTGACTCGTGTGGCAGACTAAAAAACAAAAAAAATACATCGGCACAAAACATTTCTCAAACATGTGCAGCACTAAACAGCCCATACACAGAGCTTGTGGTGCATATTTATGTCCCCGCAGTTCCCAGGATCCCTGCTAAAGTAAGACGGCATCAGGCAGAACCCGTGCTTGTCCACAGGTCACTCATTGATCATAGAAATTTAGGGTCAACCACAGGGCAAGATAATACAGTCTTACATCCTACCTTTATGATGTATACAAATACAATAGTCCAACGTTTCGGGCTGCCCTTCCTTACACAGCACTGCTCTCTCTGTTTGTTTTTTTACTTAACCTGGGCTAATGGGTGCCCCAAAGCAGATCTGTGAATTCCCACGGCACCTGAGATATCAGCACCCAGGCCAGACAATTGGTCCGGTGGACTCAAAATAGCCAAGGGGCCAGGCCACTCCAGCAGCCACTGGAAAGTCGCAAACGTCATCAGGAGTGACGTTGTGGACGTTCAATTGGTGACACCACAGTCGCGTATGTATTATTCAAATGGAAATATTACTGTCTGCTCATTTGCATGTCTAAGACATGAGCATACAGTATATTTTTCCACATTTTGCTATTGACTTTACTGTAGGTGTTTTTTGTCACTTTGTTACCCACCTCCCAACTTCTTTAACTAAGTGTGTAATATATATAGATACCACACACGCGCCCGCACGCACACAACACACCCAACAGCACAGTCTGGAAAATTGGCACTGACTACACAATTTTCATAAATTTTGCTCTATAACGCCACCGACACATGGATGAATTAAACAAACCGAGAATTCAATAGAATGCAGACTTTCAGCCAGCTTTAAATTCAAGCGGGCCTTGACCAAAAATCGTAGTGAAATGTTTAGGAATTGCAACATTTCATACACAATCCCCTTTATTTTCAGTGGGCTGAAATGTATTGGGACAAATTAACACAATCATAAAAATTTGTTCATGTTTTAATACTTTGTCGAGAATCCTTTGCAAGGCAAGACTGCTGAAGTCTGGAACCTGGACACTCGCACCAAACGCTGGGTTTAACTCCTTTGTGATGCTTTGCCAGCGCCTTTACTACTGCAGCTGTCTTCGTTGTTTGTTTGTTCGTGGGTCTTTCTTCTGCCTTAAGTTTTGTCTTCAGCAAGTTAAATGCATGCTCGATCGGGTTGAGATCAGTGATTGAACTCGCCATTGCAAATATTCCACTTCTTTGCTTAAACAACTCCTGGGTTGCTTTCGCAGTATGTTTTTGGTCATTTGTAAAGTAAACGCCGTCAATCAACTTTGTGCTGAAATTTGGCTGAATCTTGTCAGACAATATATCCCTATACACTTCAGAATTCATCCGGCTGCTTCTTCTTCTTTACTCATCAATAACACTAGTGACCCAGTGCCATTGTAAGCCATGCATGCCCATCCATCACACTGCCTCCACCGTCTTTTACAGATGATGGGGGTGTGTGCTTTCGGATCATGAGTTTGTTCTCAAACCTTCTCCTACTTTTTTCTTCCCATCATTTGTGAACAGTTGATCTTATGTTTCACATCTGTCCAAAGATGCTGTTCCAGAACTGGGCTGCTTTTTTAGATATTGGGTGCAAAGTCTAATCTGCCGTCTTTCTTGAGGGCTTATGAATTGTTTCACCTTGTGGTCAACCCTCTGTTTTGCTCTCGTGAGTCTTCTCTATGGTTGACTTGGATAGATATCCCTAACTCCTGGGAGTGTTTCTTCACTTTGCTGGATGTTTGAAGGGGTTTTTCTTTACCATGGAAAGATCCTAGATCATCCACCACGTTTGTCTTCTTGGACGTCCAGGCTTCGTGTTGCAGAGCTCACCATACGCAGTACTGCTTTCTTTTTTCTCAGATTTACCATACTGTTGATTTGACCCTCCTAATGAGCCTGCTTATCTCTCTGATGGATTTTCTTTTTTTTTTGCAGCCTAAGAATGTCTGGTTTCACTTGCATTGGGAGCTCCTTTAAGCCGCATGTTTGTGGGTTCACAGCAACACGCTTCGCTTCCAAATCGAATGCCACACCTGGAATCACCTCCAGACCTTTTACCTGCTAATCGATGATAAAATAACCGAAAGAATAGCCCACACCTGTCCATGAAACAGCTTTTTGAGTCAATTGTCCAATTACTTTGGTCCCCTTGAAACAGGAGCTTCATATTAAAGAGATGTAATTCCTAAACCCTTCCTGTAATTTGGATGGTGATTACCCTCAAATTAAAGCTGATAGACTGCACTTTAAGCCCATATTCATTATTTAACTGTACTTGAGTTTATTTTGGTACACAAGCGAAATCAAACTTGTATCAGTGTCCCAATTATTTCCGGACCTAACTGAATATACACAGGACACACACCACAACTTATATCAGTCCCAAAAAAAAAACTGGCACTCCATAATGTGTAGATAAAGGTGTAATAGGTGTCAGACCATCCAGGTTCAACAAATCTGATATGAGAAAACAGATGGCAGTCAGGATCCCAAAGGTGACATTTTTCCCAGGGGAATACAACACCCCACACATACACACACAGTCATGTGAAAAGAATACCTCTCTTTGATTCCATTCCATGGTTTTTCCATATCAGGACATATAACATCATCTGTTCCTTAGCAGGTCTTAAAAATTAGGTTAAATACAACCAGATGAACAACAACACATGACATATTACACCGTGTCCTGATTTATTTAACTAAATAAAGCAAAATGAGAATCCATGTGTTAAAACTAAGTACAACTTATGATTCAATAGTTTGAGAACCACCTTTATCAGCATAATTAAGGTAATCGTTTTCCTGTACTGACTTTTTCAGTCTGTCCACATCGTTTGGGAATTTTTGGTCCACTCTTCTTTACAACGTTGCTTCAGTTCTTGAGTTTTGGGCATTTGTTATCACAGCTCTCTTCAAGGTCCAGCCACAGCATTTTCAAATCGGGTTGAGGTCTGGACTTTTGACTGGGCATTGCAAACCCGTTGATTCTTTCTTTTTCAGCCATCTGTTGTAGATTTGCTGGTGTGCTTGGGATCATTGTCCTTTGCAAGACCCAATTTCGGCCAACTTTAAGCTTTCGAGATTGCCTCCACATTTTACTCTGAAATACTTTGGTATGCAGGAGTTCTGGTCGACTCAATGACTGCATAGGTTCCCAGGTCCTGTGGCTTGCAAAACGAAGCCTAAATCATCACCCTCCCACCCCGTGCCTTGTATAGTTGTATGAGTGTTTGGTGCTGATATGCTGTTTTTGGTTTCGCCAACGTGGCGCTATGCATTATGCCACAAACTCTCCACTTTGGTCTCATCTGTCCAAAGGATTTGTTCCAGAAGTCTTGTGGTTTGGTTCAGATGCAACTTTGCAAACCTAAGCCGTGCTGCCTTTTCTTTTTAGAGAGCAGAGGCTTTCCTCCCTGGCAACCCCTTCCAAACAAACCATTTTTGTTCAGCAGTTTTTTTTCTAATTGTACTGTCATGAACTTACATTTTACATCTAACTGAGGGCCTGTATAGTCTGAGATAATAACTCTTGGGGTATTTTTGGCAATTTCCTCTGCGCATTGCCTTACAAAAAACGCTCTACCCGTGGTGAAGTGACTTGAAGGACGAGGTCGCGCGATCACATACTAGTTGTGGGGCAGCTGGGTCTTGACCGGGATTGATTCATCTCGTTTGTAGCTAATCTTTCATCACCTAAGAAGAAATAGATAAGACCATTCTCTACAAGAGTTTTGGTCAAACATGGACCGGGTCATCAATATACCGTCCTTTGCGGCCTATAGATTGCTAGAGGATGAAACGTACACTAGTTTCTCTATAGATACCAAGCGTAGAGTTACATTGGCGTGGGAGAGTCATTCCTCCTTGCAGTGGGTAACACCACCTGGAAACTCCAACCAGCAAACTGGGACTGTCGTTGTGGTTTTTTGACTGCTGTCTGTGATGGTGGGGGCGCTAGCTTCTGGGGGATGTTGGGGCTGCAAGAACGCTGACAGAACTTTGTGGGTGATTTGTGTGGGTGGGGAAGGGTAGTGTGTGGGGTGTTGTGTTTCACTAGGCGCTAGCGGGGCCTATGTGGTGTGGGTTTAAAATATAAAATATACAATGTAGAGTGTAAATATTGTAATGTCAGGTAGGGGGAAACGTGTGCCAAGTAAACTTAAAGTTTCTAGGAGAGGGTGGGCATTGTGTAGCTAAGAGCGGTGGGGCGAGGTATGCAGGTTGAGACAGCTTGGCCGGCGCTGCAGAAACGTCGTTTGCAAGATGCCTAGGCCCGCGGCGGAAAAAAAAAATCAACATAGAATTAGAAAGCACGGCAGATAGGCAGGATGGGGCCATCCACCAATCAACGAAGAACACAATAAAACAAGAAAAACTGAGGGCCGGTAACCCGTTGAATGGGGCGTGGGCCCAAGAAGAGCGACTAACTCAGCAAGTGCGGGGATAAACGGCGCAATCGACGAGTACGCAATGCAAACAATAGAGGCACGGGAGGCAGAGAAGAATACGCGCAGCCAGCAAAAAGACCGTGCGTCGACGAGTAGGAAACTGAGTCGCCAGCCTGAGAATGTACCAACGACATAGAAGAAAAACGAAGTTAAATAATACAAAAGGATCAGCTCAATAGTGAAAAGGCAAACAAATAAGTAAGGGCTGTGGAGGGCAGGAGAATAGGCGGGGGGGCGCAAATAGATTACCACAGTGCCGCTTGGTAGGAAATCCAATCAATCGTCAGGCTAGCCAAATAATCTACTGTTTGGGTAAAGCCGGGCAGCTCCCTGAACCCAGATGCGAGTCCGGAAAGGGCGGCAAACCAATTTTGTATACATATTAGTCCCTAGAGCACACTTGGACACAAGAGAAGTGATAGTCACCAAACAGACGGTTGAAATCAAAAAGGGAACAAGGGCGTTGGGTACAAGAATAGAAGCAGATCTATATAGAGCAATAGCAGTGTGGAAGAGGATACGAGTAGTGAGTGATTCTAAGAATAGGTGTGGGTAGGGGGGGGATTGAGAGCATCGAAGGTACAACACATATTGGTTATAGAAGGCGGGCCCTTTGGCACTTGTGTTCATATAGAACACTATCGGTATTATAGCAAGAAAAAGATGGGGCAGAGTCGGGGGGGAAGGTACTTGAAATGACAGTTTTGACGAAGAGTCAAAACAAGACACACACACACCACAACACTCTTAGCGCGGGGGAGTGTTCCAGAGCATGAGGGGGGGTGGATAGAGGGGTGTATAGACGCCAGCGATGAGGAGAAAAACGGGGCGGGTCGTGTGGAGCGTCGCTGTGGACCCTCCCCACAGGCACACCGGCGCGCAACGTCACCGCCCGAATCGACAAAAAAAACCAGCCGGCCCGTACACCAAACAGGTGGTGCTGCTATGCTTGGACTTAAATAGTAGAGGGAAACGGCTGTGACAGAAGTGTCGAGGAATTGGGTCGGCACGGTGGTCCCGCGCCTAAGACACCTCCAACACAATGGGGCCGCGGCACTGGGTGGCCGGGTGGCTGGAACAGGGACAACACAACCGCCCCGTGGCGGCACCAAGCCCTCGGCATACAAAGGACAACCTGGACACGCGCTCTTGCATTGTCAGGAAGGCCACAGGCCCCGCGCGACCCCGTCTCTAGGGCAACAACGCTGCGGGGCCTCGGCTTCTCAACCGGCACCATGTGGACACACCCACCAACATCACATACGCGTGCACACAAAAACACGTCAGCGGCGAGCAGCGCTGGACACGGGTGGACGGACTTGGTCAGGACGCAGGAGGAGGTCGTGGCCGCTGCCTGATCAGGGGTGGTGTGGAGGCGAACCACACACATCATGGGGAGGGACGAGGCGGCAGACCGTCGCCGAGTGGCGCGAGGGTTTCTCGGGGCCCGTCGGAGGGGTGGGCCAAGTCGCAATTCAGGGGATCACGCTGGGGTGGGTTCAGCGAAATGGACACAAGACGTTGCGAGACAAAAAGAGGAGGGAAAACTGAACGTGTATAGGCAGGGGCAGCTTCTTTCGCCTCAAACAAGCAAAAAACCCTCCCCCAGGGACCAGATCGGTCTTTGGTGTGGGGGAAGAGTGTGGGGGTTTGGGAGAGCACTTGCATCACACACCAAGTGGAGTGAAAGTCGGCATCCTTCGGGCATACTACTCCCCGCTCCCGGAGCCCCCCACCCTAACAGGTGGCTGCGTGCCCCGGCGACGCCCGAGCGTCAGCTTTGAGCGCGCACTCTCCCACCCCCCCCCCCCCCCGTCCGCCGTCCCCCCCCCACTCCGCCTCCTCCGCCCACCCCGCCTCCTCCCCTCGCCGCCCCTCCCCCCCCCGTCCGCGCCGCTCCCCCCTCTCCCTCCCCCTCGTCGCCCCCCCCCGCCCCTTGCCCTCCCTCCCACCACCTCCCCCTCTACTTCTCGCCCCCCCTCCTCCCCTCTCTCTCCCCTCCCTCTCTCTCGACCCGTCCTTCCTCCCCTTCTCTGTCTCCCCCTCCTACCTGCTCCTCGCCTTCCCCCCCCTCCCTCCCCCTCTCTCACCCTCCCCTCCCTCCCTCGCCCTTCCTGCTCCCCCCTCCCTCCCCGCCTCACTGCCTCTCCCCCCATCCCCCCCTCCCTCTCTTCTCGCCTCTCCCCCTCCTCTCCCTGCTCCCCCCCCGTCCCTCCCTCTCCCCCCCCCTCCCCTCCCTCTCTCTCCCCCCTGCCCTCCTCCCTACTCGTCTCTCTCCCCCCTCCCGTACACCCTCTCTCTCTCTCCTCACCCTCCCTGCTCTCCCTCCCCCCCCTCCTCCGTGGTGTGCCGCCCCCCCCTCCCTCACGCCATCTCCGTCCCTCCCTCTCCCCCCCCCCTCCCTCCTCCTCCCCCCCCGCTCCCTCTCTTCTCCCTCCCTCCCTCTCTCATCCCTCCCCCTCCTCTCCTCTGCTCGCCCCTCCCCCCCCTCTCCCCCCTACCTCTCTCCTCCAACCCCCCTCCTCTCTCAGCCCCCTCCTCGTCTGCTCTCTCCCCCTACTCTCCTCTAGCTCCCCCCACCTCCCTCTCTCTCTCCCCCCCCTCCCGCGCTCTGGCTCCCCCCCGCCTCCTCTCTCTCTCCCCCCCACCTCCTCCCCGCCGCCCCTCTCTCTCCCCCCCCCTCTCACACACAATACTCCCTCCCTCTCTCCCCCCCTCCGCACCTCTCCCAACGACTACTCCCCGCTCTCGATCCACGCGCCAAAATCCCCCCCCTCCTCTCCCCTCAAATCCCCGCCCCCCCCCCCCTCTTCTCCCCCCCCCCGCTCTCTCCCACCCCCTCCTCCCTCCTCTCTCGCCCTCCTCCCCCCCTCTCTCTGTCCCTCATGCATCCCCCCCACCTCCTCTCGGCCACTCTCTCTCCCCCCCAACCTCGTCTCGTGGCTTCTCCCCCCGCACCCCTCTCCTCTCATCTCTCGCAGACGTCTCTCTCCCCCCCCTCTCTCTCCCCCCCCTCTCCTCCCCCCCCCCGCCCTCCCCTCTTTTCCCCCCCCCTCCTCCCCTCCTCCCCCCCCCTCTCATTCCAAGTACAACATTGCGATGTATTAGCTGCCTGTGCACCCGACGGTGAACTGCTTGTGACTGCAAAAGAAGACTTTGTATAGGAGCAGATGTTTTTTTGCTTGCTAGAAGAAAAGAGCAGAATGGCAGAGAGAAAGAAGCGCCTTCTTTCGGATTTTCCCACCCAGAGACCTGCTATTGCTGTCATCCCTTTGGGGGGGGCTGGAGGGTATTTATCGCTGGCAGATTAGTTGACAGAGTTAAGATAGTAGTGGGTCAGTGTGATGGGCTGCAGCCCGCTGTGGCATTGGAATGGTTAACATTTAAGGGGTCAATGCTAGTACTATGCAGTGTGGTGTAGTCCAAGGGTGCTCAACTCCAATCCTCAAGAACCCCCCCCCCCCCCCCAAAAAAACAGGTCAGGTTTTAAGGATATCCCAGCTTCTGCTCAGGTGGTGCAGTTGAAGACCGAGCCACCTGTGCTGAAGCTGGGTTATCCTTAAAACCTGAGCTGCAGCGGGGGGGTCTTGAGGACTGGAGTTGGCCTCTTGTGTCACTGAAGTGGCTACAATTACTAGGGTCCATACTGGTGCATACCCCACATTAAAATGTAAAAGAATAATATTATTGTTGTATAGTCTGTGGCAACAGGCACGCAAGGGCTAAGATTGCAAAGCATTAGGGCCGGGACTTCTCAAAGCGCGATTCACGTCAATTGCAGTTGCTGTCACATCAGGCGTGACGCTGGGTATAATGACTCAGCCTATGGCCCATATTTACGAAGTGGTGATATTCCATTAGACACCATTACAGTTAGTGCAAGTGTGTGGCGCAGCCCAATAAGGTGTCGTCCAGTGCTGGAGGGGTACCCTATATAGCGCCGCATAATAAATATGACCTTTACTGCAAGGAGATATTGCTTTTTATTGTGTAACTGACACCCCCTAACACGAAATGATTTCTGACGTAAGGGTTTATCATCCGCCGTATTATTAATATTATCGTTTCTTTATAAAGCACCAACATTCCCGCAGCGTGGTACAATGGGTTACATTGTTATGTATATTACATAAACAGTTACATACAAGAGAGGACAAACAGATACAAAGAGGTAATGAAGGCCCTGCTCGTGAGAGCTTATAGTCTTCCCATGCTAAAAAAACACCCTGATTTATCAAAGAAAAGAAGGCATCATTTTTAAGAGGTATTTTTACTTTATTAAATCTAATGCTGCAGTCACTACCCTTTATATTTTGGTGCGGTTTTACTGACTTGTGATATTTTAATGAAGACCATTGTATTGACCAATTGTCCACTGTATTGACCACTTCAGGGAGGGGATTGCACAGCACTGCAGAAACAATTCAGTAATTGCTGAAATGAAAGAGCTAATCGTCTATCACCTGCACAATATTTCATTTTATTACAAAGCAATAGGTCTCCACTCAAGGGTTTGGGTTATGGGGGGAAATGATCTGTTTCGGGAACCGCACTCATGCAAACTCTTCATGTAATGGCCGAAAATGCACACTACATTTCTTTACCTCTTCTGTGACAATAGATATCATCTCTTTGGTGCAAAGAAATGCGTCTTGAGCACGGAAGAGATTCATTGTGAAAAATCAAACACGTATTGGGTCTGGCTAAAGTAATGCATCAGATGTTTACCTCCGCACCATGATGAAACTGAACTAAGGTAATGAATGAGATGAAAAACCTCTGCCAGAAAAAGTGTTAATATTATTAAGGCTGCGAAAACCTCCCGCATGCATGAGATGTTGCAGATAACTGAAGGGGTTAGAAAGGGGTTAGAAAATGGATGAAACTGAATAAAACATGCCAGCAGTGCAGAAGACAAAGTACAGTATTGCTGTATTTACATACTCCCATGCTCTTTTTAAAGATGCAGTTCAAGCAATATACTATGTGGTTATTTTTAGGTTTTTTTTTTATTTTAATTAATCAGTTCTGTACTATGTGAAAAAAACTATGTAAATACATTTTTAATGTATTCTAATGTAACAAGCATTTTTGTTCCTATAGCAACCATTTACAAAGTCACATTCCCTTCCCCTTCTGAAACAGCATCACCTTTTTGAGCCCTGTCCACTCTAGCAGTGAACCAATTTAATCTAGTGCCTGCCTGGTCACATGATCTTCCTCACAGAACTTTGGCTGTCAGTGCTGCAGAAGAGGACCCAGGATGCATTTAGTGAACCCCAAGCCAAATCTTCAGCGATCGGGAGAACAGATCGATCAGCAACTCGGCTAATCACTTGTCAGTGTATAGATTGTATTGTTGCGCATATTGAATGAAAAAGAAAAAATGTAAAACGACAGCATGAACTGCAGCTTTAAGGCAACTAGAATTTATTTTGAATAGCGCCTCTCCCCTTGTTATACCAATATAATTAGACATTAACACCGATTTGGACTCCCAACTCATGGGCAGGGAAGAAATAAATCAATATTTGCCTATCCAAGATGGTCTGATTGGATTAGTGCCTTTATGCTGAAATGAAAGATCTGAGTAGAGATATTTTACAGCTGGGGGGCGCAAAAAAATTCTATGGGGGCAATGAAGCGAGCCAGCGCTTACAGAGGGCCTGTGCTCTTCCCCACAACATTTAAATTAATTGCTGGAGAACGCGGGGCCTCTGTAATGCTCTTAACTTTAGTCCTGTTGATGTATGTATGTATGTCTTTATTTATATAGTGTAGTAAAGATTCAGTCTAGCACACCATAAATAATACAATAACAGCAAAAATACTGGCGTTTTGGTACTGGTGCACCTTGGTTCAGGGCAAAACCTGTCTGGAGAATTCCTACGTATGAGCAAAGGCAGGGTAATCCAGGGCACTTTGGATTTTAGAAATGAAATTTATTCTGTCAGAGGCACTCTGACAAAATAAATTTCATTTCTAAAATCCGAAGTGCCCTGGATTTCCCTTCCTTTATTTATATAGTCCCATTAATGTACATAGGGTTTCACAGCAGTGATACACGTGACAATCGGGAAGCACCTTCATGGTATATTATATTAGCATTAAGGGACATAGATTTAAATATAGATGAAAGGCATTTCAGGTCATTTCTTGAACATGGATAAACTAATTGTCAGTTGCATTAAATAAAGTGATGATATGTAAATGGGGAGATCTTTTTTAGAAATCCCTTGAGCTGCGCAAAAATTTTTTATGAGTCTTAAGTGCCATTAAATCATGTTCCACTTTGCAATGATCAGATAACAATAATCCCTCGTTGTGTTTGCAGCAAGTGGCAAAATGCAAGCCGTTATAGTGTAACTGTAACACTTTAGTTTTAAAATCTGAACTTGTTTTATTTTCTCATAGTTCACATTGTTTAAATATGTGTTTTGTTTTTTAAAGTAAATGAGGTCCAATGAACAGTAACAAGCTTATAGTCCCTTGAAATCACAAGCAATGCTGATGATACTATACATCTCACGTGCACCGACCGTGGCCCCCTGCAGACGCACTTGCCAGAACACCCTCCTACTGTCTCTGTAACTTCTCCCTACTTACCACTTAGATTGTAAGCTCCTCGGGGCAGGGACTCCTTTTCCTAATGTTACTTTTATGTCTGAAGTGCTTATTCCCATTATTTTCTAATATTATGTCACGTGTATTACTGCTGTG
Source organism: Ascaphus truei (assembly GCA_036426205.1). Lineage (NCBI taxonomy): Eukaryota > Metazoa > Chordata > Amphibia > Anura > Ascaphidae > Ascaphus > Ascaphus truei. The sequence goes on from CM071570.1 coordinate 209,390,058, forward strand.
AAGCGCTATGTACATGGATGGTGCTATATAAATAAATCAGGGTTGAAACCTGTAACACATTAATGGGGGAAAGGTAAATGGAAAGATCTGTGATACCAATTAGGATTCCTGCGCTCTGCATGCATTTTCAAGAGTCTACTCTGGAGGATTACACCACATTAATCCTTTCCATGCGATGTGATACCTAGTAATGCTTTGCAGGCCATCCCTGGACTGACAGGGTTAATGAATGAAAGGTGTACGTAATGATGTGATCAGGACCTCCGTGCACCTCCTGCATCTGCAGGATAAAGGACGAAGCTCAGATTGCCCATTCACATGCAGGATCATGTGTTGCCAGGAGCCTGTATGCACCATGGAGCAGTCAATGCAGAGTAGATTGGATGTCAGATACTAAGAGGGACATTGGCTGGTGCTGCCAAGATTGCTTGAATGTTAATGCTCGAATAGGAAGATGTTTGTTTACGGTGACTCCATCCTTAAACAGTCAGGCGACAACATCATGCCTACAAACACTGTCACAACAAAATCTGTTCTACTGAGCAGTGACAGCAAACATTAAGGAGAGTGGATAGAGATGTGTGTGTGTGTGTGTGTGTGTGTGTGTGTGTGTGTGTGTGTGGGGTGTGGCTGTGGTGTGGTTGTGATGTGTGTGTGGTTTGTGTGTGTTTGGTGTGTGTTGTGTTCGTGTGTGTGTGTGTGTGTGTGTGTGTGTGTGTGTGTGTGTGTGTGTGTGTGTGTGACATGTCATAGGCATGCTGCTGGAAGCTCGTCTAGATCCCAGGCTCTATTTCCTGCCTGTGACCTCAGATGGCTGCAAACCATCCTGTGTCAATCTGTGAACAAGCTTCACCTCCCCCTGATCTCAATATGTGAGCAATATAAGAGCTTCTTTCAATGCACAGCACCACCCACAGATTGGCATATCCAGGACAATATCAATACTCACAATGCCTTCACAGAGGCTTCTTCTGTTCCTGCAGCTGAAGGCCAATAAAAAAGTAAAATTGACAGTATAAAGTAATATTTGACTTCGCGGTCAGCCCGTAATGATATGCGGCTGCCTCCAAGTGCCAATTAAAGAAGAAAATAAAAAAAAACATTTTGGTGAAAGACTTGTTGGTTACTAGTGAAGTTTAGAGCTTCACCGGCACTATATTAAGTTAACCCAGCCGATCCGACACAGGCTCGTGCTGCAGCAATCTTTCTTCTAAGTACAATGCATATTGGAGAGAAAGAGACAGCTATTATGTATGTATATATATATATATATATATATATATATATATATTTGACTATATATATAATATATACACACACACACACTTATTAAGGTTATGGTGGGTAAAAAAAAAGTGACAAAAACCCTCCACAGTAAAGCATAAAGCAACTGTAAATATTCCTGTATATTCATTTGCATGTCTTAGGCCTCGGACACGCTTACCGCTGGCGTGCTGAGGCGCGCTGAGACTCAGGGAAAGCGAGTGCTTTCCCTGGCCTTGCGGTTGCTTACCGCAAGCGCTCTCAGCAGCCGTCAGGGGGCGGTCCGGGGGCGGGCGCGTCACTGGCCGGGGGCGGGCCAGTGACGTCACGGAGCTGGTTCGCCCTCATTGGGCGAACCGCTCACATGACCGGCCTGTTTTGCCGGCAAGCGGGGGGATTTTAAATTCCCCTAAAACCTGCGCTTTAGACACAGCTTTTAAGCAAGGGCTTGGGAGATGCAAAGCTATCAAGGTTGAAACATGTCTGTGAGTGGGTTTACTGGCTTTGCATCTCCCAAGCCCTTGCTTAAAAGCTGTGTCTAAAGCAGCATGCATTGGCTAAGGGTTGCTCATGTAATGTAAGCTTGAGATAAAAGGTGGCACTGTGTGCTCATTTGCATGTCATTTCCCAGAATCCCTTGCTGCAGTGGAAGTGCTGTGTGCTGGGTGATAATGGTGAAAGACAGGGTTGCAGACCTGTCTAAGACATGCAAATGAATATACAGGAATATTTACAGTTGCTTTATGCTATATATATATAGACACACACACAAATGAGCATACAGTAATATTTCCATTTGATCTATATATCTATATATATATCCACTGTTCGACAAACCTATACATTTGCTCGCCCCGGTTGAGTGGATTTAACCCCCGGGCGAGTAAATATTGGCCCAAGCAGCATACGTTTGGTACTAGGTGGTGAGTAGATTTTTTTGTGTGGCGAGTAGATTTTTTGGTGATTTGTCAACCACTCTATATATCTATATATCTATATATCTACATCTATATATCTATATATATATTCCCCCCTGTGTCCCGCTTACCTCCGCTACAGCAGGGGAGGTTGTTGAGCCCTGCGGGTGGTGCGGGGACCGAGGCGGACCCGCTGTTAGTCAGGGAGGCAGAAAGGTTGCGGTCAGCCAAGCAGGGAGCCTCTGGTGTTCCGGAGGCTCCACGGTGCACTCGGCTATCGGGGGTCGCCATCTTTAAAGTTGCGCATGTCCGAGGCTATGGTGGCCAGTAGAGGGAAAGGTGCGCATGCGCAGTGCAGGCACTTAGCGGTGGCCATTACAATAAGCTCTGCATGGGGAACAACACTACCCAGCAGCCTCTGGGGCTGCCATATCACCTGCTGCATTAAAGCCAATAGGTCTCCTGGATCCTCCTGCTCTGCAGATAGATACATTTGGCGCGTTGTGAGCCACGCCAGTCGGAAGAGGGACCTCTGAGGAACAGGTAGTGTCCAGGGTGCAGTGCTCCCCTGGACTAGGCCAGATCGCCCCAGTTAGGCCCGACTCACTGTAGATTGTGGCTGCTATAGGGAAAGCCCATAGTCAGGGACCTTTCCCTAGTAGCCGCATATAGTCAGGTACAGCACTGGTGAGACACCACGCGGTGACTGCGGCCTGTGTTCTGGGACCAGACCAGCTGAATGGTAAAGACGGTAAGGTGATATTATCCACGCCGGAATTCACCCCACGGGGAGGCAGACGCCATTGCGGACGACAACATTGGATTAGACGGATCCTCTTTGTTATTCTGCATTATCCGGGTGCTGGAGCCCCAGGCAGGTACCTAACCAAGTACACTACCACTCCACGGGATAGCGCTATCTCCAACACTTTGGGTGGGCCTTGACATTGGGAAAGGCACATCAGGGAATTGGTGCCTGGCACCCAATGTACTCTGGGGACACTCACTGTTGGAATCAGGTTGGGGGCTATATTACTGTGGGGTACAGGGTACCAATATTATTGTGTTCAGTAAAGATTGTTAGCATATATTTGTGTGCATGTATTATTATTATTGTTCCTGTAAGAGTTCATCCTGCCAAGTCGGGATCCCTTGCAGGTGGAGGCGCTGTCACCATAAGAATCGGGAACACCCCAGGCTCCCAGCGGCGGAGGTTCAGGCCTTCTGTGAGCCACAGGTAACGCACCACACACACCGTAGCCGCCATAGCATCCATGTTATATATATGATATATACACTCATTACCATTATAAATGGGTACACGCTGTTATAATGCACCTGTCTGCTCTCCAAGAATTCTCCCAACACTACACCAACACACTCTGATGTGGAGTGAGCACTCGGTTTGGTTTTGCTGAGAGTAACGTTTTTATCGATGGCTTTTAAGGCACTGCTGTTTGTGGTCTGGTTTTCAGGCATAAATACCAATTCCCATTAAGTATGTTCAAAACAGCTGAGATTATCTTAGGCAAGTAGTTGCTTTTACTTTATTTCTGTGGTGGCCAACTCCAGTCCTCAAGGGCCACCAACAGGTCAAGTCTTCAGGATATCTCTGCTTCAGCACAGGTGGCTCAATCGGTGGCTCAGTCTTCAACTGCACCCCCTGTGCTGAAGCCGGGATATCCTTAAAACCTGACCTGTTGGAGGCCCCTGAGAACTGCTTTATTTCATCATGGAGACATCTTGCTAAATAAGATTGGTGGTTTCCCCATTAGAAAAATTTAATTAACTAAAGAGGGATGTTTGCATAGTTATTTATTAAAGGTACAGGCACAGGATGATTCCATGTGCGGCCCTTACAGTAGATCAAATCGGAAACAAATTGGAAAGTAGAAGTGATACCATAAGAGTTTAAGCTTTGAGGACCATTAAAGTCCCGTTTTCAGTACACAAAAAAAATAAAATACCATTTCAGTTTATTTTGTAACAATCTGCCTGAAGAATTGACCTCAGTAACCCCGAAAGCTTGCATTTTTTTTTTTGAAGCACTAGTTAGCCATTAAAAGGTACCACTTCTTCCTTACTTTTGTTCCGTCATTAAGGTGAATAGGAGGTTCTGTGCAGTAGAGCCCAGTCAGCACTATCACGCTTTAATGAATAACCCCCTTTGTCTCTGCAAACTTCCATACCAACAAGGACACAGCACATTGCAAAACAACTGTAAAGTTAACAGGACCTTTCATTAATACCAGTGGTCAGCACTGAATATATCTTAATTCAGCCGTTCCCATGCTTTTCTGCTTCGCTTTAACCTCCAATACAGTTCTAGGCAATGCGTTCCAGGCCCCGCGGCAAGGGAGGGTGACATGTCTGCAGCAATTTTAGGGAAATTCTGCTAAAGATGTATAGAAATCCCTTGGGAATTCTGCATGGGAATTTTTAAGAAAACGACCCTGAATTGAAGCTCTCTGATGCCTTTCGGAAACAGAAACACGACCAAAAGAGGTAGAAGAATCTGGAACCTCAGAGTTGCCACAAGGGGAAAATAAATGTTTAGTGAACAACTCTACAAAACGTTTTTTGTTTTTTTGTTTTAACACGGGAATTCCCTGCTATGGCTGCTGTCAGTTTTCAGCAAATTATGGAATTATAAGTGGACTGCAGGAAAAAAAAGCTATACATTTGCGCCCATACAATTATTTATAAAATGAGCTGGGAGTATAAATACTATTTATCATTCATAACAGTAAATTAATAAATAAAAAAAATATTAAAAAAATTATATATATATATATATATATATATATATATATATATATATATATACATATATACATATATACATAAAGTATATATAAACTAAAGATATCTGAGGCACTCACAGTAGCCAACAAATTGAAAACATGTCAGGTAGGAGTGTGCTTATCATAGTGCGTGCATGTTGGAGAGCCAGGATCACCTCACAAGCCCAGGAGCATACTGATAGAAGATCAAGGAGTGCACAGCACTCTCCGGTTCATCAATAAAAACTGTGTTTATTTACTTCATCCAATTAAAACAATATATAGTTACATAGTAGATGAGGTTGAAAAAAGACATAGGTCCATCAAGTTCAACCTATGCTAAATTTAGACAACAGATACTTTATCCTATATCTATACTTACTTATTGATCCAGAGGAAGGCAAACAAAAAACCCCATTAAGGGGAAAAATGAATTCCTTCCTGACTCCAAGAATTGCCAATCGGATTAATTCCTGGATCAACATCCTTCCCATGTATACTTATTTGGTATATCCCTGTATACCTTTCCCATCTAAAAAGATGTCCAACCTTTATTTGAACAAATCTATTGTATCTGCCATCAGTACAAATGGGTGATGTTTCAGGCCTACCTACCAGGCCCTTTGACGAAGGGCCAGGTAGGCCCGAAATGTCGCCTATTTTTACTCTGTTAATCATAACCCAGCTATGCAAGGCAGTGTGGGGTGCGACTTCGGCAAGCAGAGCAGCAACTGAGTCCTCTGCTTCCGAAGAGATCCTGTGCCAGCCTCCCTCGGTGGACAAGTTGCCTACTGTGGTGGACCAATACACGTAAGTAAAATATTTACATCCCCTGTATATATGTAAAGCCAACCTACTGCATGACACATTTTGTTGACTGTATAGGTACATGCCTATACTTACGTCCGTGTGCCAGCTGTAGGTTAATTGCTGAAATGGCACAGTAATATGGAAGTATATTTTTATTTCCTTGCCTGTCCTTGCCAAGCGTTGAACATGTTACATAATGGAAACTATTGTGTGTGTATAAATGTTTAGAGGTAACAGCGGAATGGTGTATATATAATTTTAGGCTAGACTGTTACAATACCGGGCATTATTGAAATCCCTGCTTTCTGATTGGTCAAAACTCAGGACATTATTCATTCAGTGCAGCTGTCAGACGGGGGAGGTGTTTGGACAGGAGGGAGCAGCCAGACAGCGACGCGCATGCGTGTGTGTATAATTGTATTTCATATAGAATTTTTCTCCCATTGGAACTCAATGAACTTCCCGCAGGGATTCTTTACAGAAACAGTCCCTGCCCCATAGAGCTTGCAATCTATGATTTTTGGTGCCTGATGTCCAAGGTCAAAAGTAATGCCCCTCAGAACAGGGCATTACTGGCCAATAGGGAGAAGTGTGGCTCAGTCAGTAAAGACACTGACTCTGATAATGACACTGAACCTGGTTTAATTCCTGGTGTCAGCTACTTTTGACCTTGGGCATCAGGCACTAAAAATCAGAGATTGTAAACTCTGTGGGTCAGGAGCAGTTTCTGTAAAAAATTCCCAATGGGAGAAAAATGCTATATGAATTGAAAAATATTATTATACCCTGGCTGGGTTAAAGTCCCTGAGCTTTGTCACAGGCATTCAACTCTTCTAGCCCTATTCTTTGGGGATTATTACTTCAATATATATATTCCCCTGCACATAAGTCTCTTGTATTACCGATTTGACTGTTCTACTCTACTATGTCTGAGACATTTTTATGCATTAGCTTTTATATTTTGGTGTAATAGTTATCATTTGGGCCTTCAATACACAAGGTCATGGGCTTGACACCAGACTTCTTCTCCCTGTGCTTCAGGCACCCAGGACTAGATTGCTACCTCTTCATACACAGGACTAACTGTCCTTGTATTTTTCCGCTATGTTGAGTGTTTTATATACAACAGTAGCTCTATATATGAGTAACTTCCTGGGAATGTTCACCAAACGCCTTCTCTAATACTTCTCTTCAAGTGTTAACTGAAAATCTATTGCACCTTATAAAGAAAGCCCTCTTTTATCCTGGAATACAAACTATTGACCAACAACCCCACCGCACTCTCAACAAACTCACTCATCCTTATTACTATACACTGGCATCCCTAATAACAATACTTACTTACTGTCTGTGTGTGTGTCTTTTACCATGCCAATGCACTGGGGTTCTTCATAGCAGAGGCTGCCTCTTCCATGTGTTTTTCATGTCTGACACTCTTCTGCTTGCCACTTGTATTTTAAATCGTCTGGATATTTGTGTAATGTAAAACCGAGTGTGTACGGGTGGTACAATAAAGAAATACGTTGGTCACTCATCATTCCGATATGACACACTGGTGTAGTCTACAGGATTAAGAGATATAGTTTGGTGGTTTCAATTCTCACCTCATCCATTAACACTATGATATCACACACACATCACTTTGTCTTCCTGTGCTACAGCTTTCTCGACTGGTAACAAAAATAGCAATCATTTTTCTGCTGCCTTTTTAAGGCTACTATGCAAACCGGGCACTGTCTCTCGGCTCACAATTGAGGTGGCTACATTAATGCACCTAACTACATCATAAATGTATAACTGAGAGAAAAATGCTTCACAAGTCACCACGTACATACAGTACTAAGAATTCAAAGTCATTAGTAGAAGTACATTAAGATATTATCAAAAGCAGCCCACAATGAAAATCTCATGTACAAACTGCCTCCATGCGTCATTTTCATGTTGGCACAATAAAAAGTATTATTACTTGCAAAAAAATCTCATTACATCATAAGAACAAGTTCTTACCATGTCCTTCCCACAGCCATACACTTAGCTTATCGTTCGTTTCACATAGCTGCAAGCAGTGTATAAGGGGGTCATATAAAAGATTGCTTTGCAATTGTAGGCATTGCTAGATGCAAAACAGGGTTGTAAATGTCCAATAACATACGCCATTACTGCAGCACATTTTCAGCCTCCTTTTGCGGTCTAGTACATTTGTTAGCGGATGTTTTGCAGCGACCAAATGACCGCCGACCCTTCGCCGCAACTCACATCGCTTCCACTGCCGGCCACTTCACCGCTAGGGTAAATGCCTAAACCCCGTACCATAAAACCCCCTACCCTAAGACCTTACCCTAAAACCCCCTACCCTAACCGCTAAACCCCTTAAATTAACCCTCTACCCGAAGCACAAAAACCCTTCAATTAGCCCCCTACCCTAACCGCTAAACCGCTTAAATTAACCCCCTAAACAGTTATAAAACTTACCTTGGGAGTGGCTTGGCGGCGGGGATTCCAGCGACGGATCAGCTGTGGCGGAGGGTCAGTCTGTGGCCGAACGTCGGCGGTGATTTGGTGGCCGCGATCCAAATGTCCCATTCCGTCCTTTGACTCCTTCAACTGTGCAGCCACCACGCTCCCCTTCCCCGCCAGAAGTGACAGCAAATATATTCTTTGCACCTCAAGCAGCAAATAGGGTTTTCGTTGGTCAACATCAGAAAGTCTCAACACTTAATGCTCCATTCTATTGCATTACACTGCCTGCTAAGACGTATGTATTATGGCTCACGTGTTTATATGCAGTCAGAAACAACTGCTTGTTTGTGAGCATTAATTAAAGCAATCAGCAATGTGACTTTTAAACATCCGCAGGAATTTGGCTTTATATCGTCAGCAAAATAAATGATTTTGTTATTGTATTTTTACATAAATGGCATCATTTCTTATGTTGAGGCAATGTGATGAGGTTACTGGCTATGTATATTTTTATAGTGACGGTTCATGAAATGTTAGGATGAGAAAACAGAAGTAACTATATATGTTATTATCAGGCAGTTCATGAAAAAGGCATTGAATGGCTCTTGAGGCAGTGAACAGATTAATATGTGAAAGGGTACAAGTCACAAAGATCTATCGCGGCCATTTATTAAGTGTTTTCCTCTGTAACACGATTAACCATCAAAGTAATAGATTAGGATAAAGCCACTGCACATATGTTCTCTGCGACTCTGTCTTTATTCAAATTAAGTATATTCTTAACATTGATGGTATGATGAGATAGGATTAAAGTAAAGTATTTGGTGTATTTTTTTTTTTTTAAATCAAACGTCCGCTATTGCACCCGGTAATTAAAACCATTTATTAGTGGGCAAAAACAACTCAGAATCCCTCACTCTTTACGTGAAACCTGAGAGGTTTTAATTCATCAGCATATGTTAGCATTATTATTCAATATTCATAGGCTCCTTGTGCAATTCTGCAGAGTGAATCATATCTGGAAACCTTTTTTTTTGTTGTTAATGCTCCTGATTCAAAAGGTCATTGGCAAACACCTGATGTTCTCCTACATGAATACTGTATACACACCTGCAATATAATTCTTTATAGTGGTGTTTGTTTGAAGAAGACTACATCAGAAAAAAAAAATAGTTGCATGTTCTGATTCTAAGGAGGCCTACAGGTGTGCAAAAGTTTAATTCAAGCACAAGGCAGTGTTATGAATAAAAGAAAGATTGAAATGATTTGTGGGTCGCAGGTGGAATAAGATATGCTTTGTGGAGCAGTGCCATGATTGCTGGTGAGCTCTGGATTCCTTAACTGCAGTACAAACATTTTGCTTTTTCATAGAGCGATCTTCAGCAAGTGTTACCTGATATGTAAATCAGGAAACACGGAGAGGCTTTTACATGTTAATTATAGTCAAGAAGATAATCTTTGCACAGCAGGTGTGTGGTAGAGGTCACAGGCCTTTTAAAGTCAATATGGTAAAGTAAGATCAGCATATCATAATGTAACATACGACAGCAGAGAGGCGCCCACAAGGCTGTGTGAGATAGGATGCAGTCTCAATTGTATTACAGTATGTATTTGGAATACACCATGTAATTTGGATGTCGGGTTGGGAATTGTGCTTGTAAAAATGATATGTACAATGCTGCTTATTGCACACTATATTGTATATGTGAAGCAAGGCGCCGAGTCACAAAAGGAGACAAGCACTATGTGAAATAAAAAGATTATTATTATTATTTATTATTATCTTTCTCCTGACTACAAAACATGAATGGTGGTAGGAGGGGAGGATTTCTGTGTAATATATGCCCCGCACCACCATTGAAACTTTGCAATATGCTTTTGAGACATGCAAAATTGTGAACTAATTTAAGTATTGTTAAAACTGGTATTTTTTTCCCCTCTCAATCCCTTTGCTGCCAGACAGGCCTGCAACGCAAAAGGGGTTAAACCTGGAGTTGTTCAGTCCACATGCACAAAGATCATGCTAGTTCGTGTTTCTAATCTGTTTCGACAATTCATTTGTACCTCCTGCTGTTCACCCCTCAAAACTACTCATCAACCTTTACAGCCTTGAAGAAGTAAATCTGCCAGGCAGCTATGCATCCTCCCTCAGCTGTGTAGGGTCTTGAACCACTGCTATTACTGCATCAATTTGTTACATTTTAAAGACACTCAATGTCAACCCATGACATGAGATATGAGACATGAGATAAATGGAATCAGATTAACCTCATACAGAGTAAAGAGGGGGGAAATAACGCCATCGCCTGCCTGCTTTCACTTCTCAAGACCTTGAAACTGGGAATGTTTTGTGTAATACTCAGTGAGCGAGCTGTCATTGTAAAGGGGAGTGCCAATCAGCACAATGTATCCCTGACTTTAAGCATATTACAGGTATATTAAACATGTATTCTTCGTATAAACAACCTCATTTTATTCTCTACATATGAAAAGAAAACAAAATCTATGGTGCGTGATCCCTGTAGCACCCACAGTTGGCTATTTAAGAGGAAGCAGAATTGTGCAGTGCATGGTTTATTTCCAACACATCACATCTGCGTTAAACATATATGCTTCTTACAACATGTTTTATATTTTAATGTGAAGATGGTTGATGGTCTTGGATACACAAACAAAGCAGTGACCTGTCAGTGTGGGGGTAGCACCCCTGCAGCACCCTGTGCTGGGTATTTACCAGCACAGCTGTGAAGGAGCAGCCACGCCTTCCGCTGCCAACAATTGGTTTAGAATGCGGAAGGGATTCGCGTTCTGAGTGTCCGCGTTCCAGCCAATTGCAGGGCGCTGTCGGTTAAGAGAGACAACAGTGTGCCCAACCAATCAGGATGCGTTACAACGCCTGCTTGTCAGCTGGGGCGTATATAAGGACGGAACGCAGCGCGGGTGCGCTCATTCTGAGCGATTGAGTGCAGGTGAGTGCAGCCTGAGGATAAAAGCAGCGCCTGTCTCGCTCTGTGTGTGGGAAGCGATAGCTGCAGTGACTCTCCAGCATCGCACCATGAAAGCGTTCAGCCCAGTGAGATCTGTCCGGAAAGCCAGCCTGACGGAGCATACCATGGGCATATCCAGGAGCAAAACGCCTGTGGAGGACCCGATGAGCCTGCTCTACAACATGAACGACTGCTACTCCAAGCTGAAGGAGCTGGTGCCCAGCATCCCCCAGAACAAGAAAGTGAGCAAGATGGAAATCCTCCAGCATGTCATCGACTATATCCTGGACCTGCAGATCGCCCTGGACTCTCACCCCAGCATTGTCAGTCTCCATCACCCGAGGCTGGGACCAAATTCACCTTCCACCCGGACGCCTCTGACCACCCTAAATACAGACATCAGTATCCTGTCATTGCAGGTAAATCCTCCTTACCCTGCAGTGTGCCAGGATCGATGCGAATAGAATCAAATCAATATTGCTGTCTTGATGTACAATTCTCCAGTTATTATTATTTATTTTTTCTTATGCACTTTTTTTTCTTCTAATTACACTAATGAATGCAATCTAGTGACACGTGCCTTTTTTTAAATTTCGTTTCAGGCGTCTGAATTAGACTTTATCACGAATGACAGCAAAGCTCTTTGTCCTTAAACAAAATGGTGAGTCTGTTTATTTCCAACTGTATGAAATGTGATTGCTTATATATGGTATTTAAAATAAATTGTGCCTTACGTCTTCGATAATAAAGTGGCTATACAATTTATTCCATGTAACAATACAGACGCATGTGTTTCATCTAAGAATAAACCTGTGGGTGTATCTTGGCTTAATACCCAATTGATCTAGTTATTTTTGCCCATTGGGTATCTTTAGCCTTCCAACATCATAGAAAAAAAAAAAAAAACATAATTATCTCTCCCCCCACCTTCCCCCTCCAATCCACTTTTGTCTAGGATACTATCTTACATAGCAATGTCTGCAGACCTTCTGTTCTGGGAGACTGATTAAGAGGAGGGGAGGGAGTTTCTATAACTAATGCCCTAAATGTGCTGTTGTAGGCTTCTTACGGTTTAAAATAAGTGGCTGCATTTAATCAAATAATTGGTGCAAGCAGCAGACTGGCGCCTACACTCATTGCAGTTAAATAGATCCAAGGAGAAGACTGGGTTTAAAGACTCCCCCTCCCATTCCTCCATAATGTTCTGATTTAACATCTGCATTGCTGGGTAACTTGGTAGATCCCATTAACGACACCCCCACCCCTCAAAGCGCCTAATCCCATTCCTTTTATCCTAATAATTAACCTTTTCCCCGCTTAGAGACCTACATTGATTCAATAAGGTTGCTACATTAAATCCCCATTACCTGAAGAGAGCCTTCCTCTTCGCTATTGGTGGGCTTTTAACACTCCTGTCATTTAATTATAATTATTGGGGGGCTTGGTGGTGTCCTAAATATGTGTGTGTCATTGCATTAGACACCCTGAAGTGTAGCATTGTAGGGGCTCCATGGATGGTGGTGATGTCTCCTGTGTTGTCCAGATCTTGGTTGACTTTTTTTTTTCTCTGCTGAAAGAGCTTGCGACGCAAATATTCCAGCAGGGAAGAGGTCAATGTTTCAGCTTCTGTGTGTACATCTGGACGACTGGGTTTGCCCCCAATGAGTGTTTGGTTAAATGTTCAAACTGTGGCTTCCTCTCTGGCGCCAGCCTGTCTCCTGATCTCCTCCACTAAAACCCTCCTCTCCTCAATCTTTTGCAGGTGTTCGCTGACTTCGTGTTGTTCTTTGCACATCATGGCTACAGGACTTTTTTTTTTTTTTTTTCATTTAGTGCTGAATTTGTACAGCAAGAGAGAAATCAACTTGGCTATGAAAAGGGACTCTCATCCAGATTTATTTTGTTTCCCCCTTCCAAGACCACCCCCCCTCCTCCCCCTCCCCTGGTCTCCAACCAAGATTCTTGGACTGCTTTTAGTTATTTATGAAAAGACTTTATAATGACCTTTTCTGACACGGGAAGGTTTAATCTACTATATTCCCTATGTGGGGAGCGAAAAGTTTAAAAAATGTGCCACATGGGATCTGCCACTTTACCAACAGCTTTCTGCCTTTTATTCATAAAAGGTGAAGAGGCATCAGGCAATTTTGAGGATTGGAAATGTTCAGTTTTTATTTTTGATCAGAAGTAAAATTTGACTTCTACATCCAGGACTGAATGCTATTGTACATAGTCAAATGAAACATTGTGAACTCTTAATTTGAGTTAAATTTTTTCCCCTTGTACAGTGGCAGAGATGTATATTTCTGCAGAACGTGTAATGATGTACTTAATCATGCTAAACTTTTTATAAAAGTTTGGTTGTAAGCTTAACCTTTTTATACAGAATAAATCAATTGTGTTTATTGAACAGTGATTGTCTTGTTTGTTCAGTCTTGATGTCTGTTTTGCATCTAACTGAAATTACTTGTTTTAACATGTACATAAAATAAAGGATGCTTACCAGTGTTTTTTTTTTTTTTTATTCCTACATTGTATGGTTATTGGTCTACAAAAAGCTATATAAACCAGATCACATTCCTGAACTGAGTAAAATTATTGTCTAACAGACTTTGAACTGATATTGCATAGAACACACTTTGTATATAGGATAAGAGCTTTTCTGATTCATATGGGTATTAAGAGCTTTACCTTACACATTGTCTACATGATTGGGTAATAACATCTTTTTGAGAAGCTATTTTGGACTTTACTTCTAGACACAATTATCTACCTGAAATAATCTGACCAATAGCGGTCAGTAACAGAACATTGAACACAAGAATGAGGAACTAATGCATTTAATAAGCTTCACAGCACATAACCCCTTTCCCATAAAATAACAAAGCTAAGGGGGACAGGTCGAAATAACCATTATGTTACTGATTAAACTTTGGCTGCTCCTTGAAGGATTCGGTGCCTGCATCAGAATTGAATTAGTCTGTAATAGGACTCTTTTCCCCTAAATCCAATTGGGGCGATCTGGTTTATCATCCCACCCTTGTTACAACTCTACATTAATGTCTTATTCTGTTTACACTCCTGGGACTTATGGAGAAACCCCCCCCCCCTCTAAACTGTCTGCTTTCACAATCCAGTGCTGGACTTCTACCAAAATCAAGTACTTGTGCATAACTAGTCTCCTTTTATTAGAAGTCATTTAAAAATACCACTTTCCTTATGGTCTTGCCTAAAAAAAAAATAAAGATTTAAAAAAAAAAAAAAAAAAAGCAATAAAGGGCATACTCTTCTTCCCAGCTGGATAGAACAGCTAATGATTTTATTCTGTAACAAAACCCAGAAAAGCAAAATAAAAGTTTTATAATTGATTTATAAATGTTGGGGGTTATTAGTGTGTTTGGGCTGTTGAAGGGACGCAAAGCATATTCTTGTGCCAGTGACTACAAGGAGTTAATGTTCAAGCCTGGGGATTGCCTGCTGGGAGGACTCTGATTATGAAAGGCAGCCTGCTCACCTGTGTGCTGTAACACTTTAACCTGAGTCAAACAGGTGTTTGGGAGGCGCCAGGCTGTCTGGGACAGCTACCCTTCCTTGCCCTTGACACAAAATCCATCTCACCGGGCTGGGGAGAGAGAGGCAGTTCTGCACTGATCTTCCAATACAAACACTGCACTGACAAGTCAGGAGCCAGCAAGGCTGCTGGGGGAAACCTTTTCATGGCTATCAGTGAACACAAAGCACTGCATTGACAAATAGCCACAGGAAAAGCCTGGGAGAGGAGAGCTAATCTCTGATCCTTTAACAATACAAAAAGCACTCACTTGTCATATCAACAGGGATTGAAGAGGTATTTTGAAGCAGGCAATCTGGGACATCTGCAGACATCTCCTATCACAGATCATGAGTCTTGATGGCAATTACAGATCTCTTCTCCCCCCTCCTACACACTCTCTGGGTGTCTTGTGGCATTCCTCTCTCCACATGTTTGTGATGGGCACAAACTATATGCAGACAATGGAGCACTTCACATGATTTATGGAGAGCTTGATTTAAAAGGTGCAGGCCGCATACAACAGTGTTGTATCTAAGGGGAGAACACTCAGATATGCAACACCCATTTCTATCATTAGGAAACGTGTTGTTTTTACTCCCAGCCCAGTCTACACTTTTAAACAGCACACCACACCACATCTGAAGAGTACAGAATACTCCAATTAACCCTTTACCTGCCAGGGGACACAGAGTGCTTAGATGTTAAAGCAGCGGCACATACATAACTGGGGGAAGAATGCTGCTGCTCAGATCACAACATTGCAGTGATCAAGGTTGCGGTATAAATCAGGTGGCTACCCATGTGTATGCTATTATTTGCCAGTATAAGTATTCCTCCATAAACAGAAAACGGCTGGTGGGGTTTGAACATTCATTTTGCAATCATGATAAAAAAGTAACAAGGTTTAAAATGATGCGCATTGTATTGACTATATGGTTAATGCCGGGCACTGAAGGGGTTAACATACATAGGGAGGGGGGGGGGGGGGGAGAGGGAAGCAGTAATTTTTAACCACTCAGGTTATATCAGATTTGTTAACATTTATTATTCACCAGTCTTGGTCTTACATATGAATCCACCCAGTGCTGCGTGACTAACCCAAGCATGCTAGATACTAGCTAGGTCATACAAAAAGCAGTTGCAATTTCCGTTAATCAAAATAGGTACCTTTCATATTAGGAAGGGGTTAAAAAATAAATTAAAATGGTACAATGTCTAACCCCACCACCACCCAAAAAATAAATATAAAGAATCAAAACCCTGAGAAAAACGTCTATAACAAGTAGGGGGGCTCGACTCCAGTCCTCAATACTCCCCAACAGGTCAGGTTTTAAGGATATCCCAGCTTCAGCTCAGGTGACTCAATCAATGTCTTGGTCAAAGCCACCTGGGCTAAAGCATGGATATCCTGAAAACCTAACCTGTTGGGAGTTGAACACCCCTGTTCTAGGTCAATACATACAAAAGTAGTTGTACAGGTTAGTACCAGCACACTTGGACCACGGAGTATTAAGTGGCATGTCCTCAAAAGCTACCACCAGGTCAGGTTTTCAGGATATCCCGGCTTCAGCGCAGGGGGCTCAATCAGTGGCTCAGTCATTGACTAATTGAGCCACCTGTGCTGAAGCAGGGATATCCTGAAAACCTGACCTGTTGGTAGCTCTTGAGGACTGGAGTTGGTCACCCCTGGTGTAGACAGCTGCTTTGCAATGTGGGTTTGAAGTGAAATGTTTAACTCTTCACTAGTAGGTACCTGCAATGGAATTACATCCTTTTTACTGTTAGGCAACATGTACACTTCTTTAATGATAAGGCAATAACTAAACAGAATTTTCACTGCCTAAAACTAAGTAAAAATGTACATACGTGCGTTACCGACAAAACAGATAGATAAATATAGCCCCTTTACTAATCCTTTTTCTCTGAAAACACCCATTATTAGAATTAGATTGTAAGCTCTTCGGGGCAGGGACACATTTTCCTTGTTTACTTTTATGTCTGAAGCATTTACTCCCGTTATGTCTCACTGCTGTGACGTGCCATGTACATAGGCACGCTATACATCTAAAGATATACATACCTAATTGTAAAATAGTTTATAATTGGGTAAATTATCTGTTACTATACATTATATTATACTATTCTTATAAGTGACAGCTAAATGTGAAAATGCATACAGCATTATATCTATCCAATATGTGTGGCTCAGTCTGACTGCAGTTGCGTGCTCAGTACATTAGCAGCTTTGTAGCTCTCTGGCTCCCTCTAGAAGTGAAGGGGTTAACAGCACCCAGTTTTAGCTCTGGCTTCTTGTAGCATTTAACCTCCTCCTGACAGCAATCTAAACTCTTCTGCTCTACATGATAAAAATGTTGATCCCCTTCCTGCTCTGCTGATCTGGAAGCGAGTCTGCAGGTTCTTGCAGGGTTATTGAGTCCAGACCCACTGAGAGCTCACATCGCCACACTGTCCCTAATAAGACAGATCAGATCACTAAGCTGCAGTCAAGAGTATTTTTAGGTAAACGTTTCCTGGAGAGGAAAAAAAAAAAAAGAAGTAAAGCCACATTTCCTCTACTGCTGTTGTGTGCTCATACAGGGGCTGCGTGTGCCGAGATCCAGACACCGTAACAAATGCTCAAGATCAAGCGATATAGAACAGAGCAGCCGGGTGCTTGAGAGCGCAGTCCCATGTAGGACTAAAGTGATCTAACAGTAGTAACCTACTAAGGCCCAGACCCACAAACTGGTTCCAAGCTTTTGCACAAATGTACTCCCATCCATACCAATGGGAGCATAGGCGTGCTAAAGCTTAGCACATTTTGTGGATGTGGACCGTATTAGGTTAAAAAGGGTCAAGGAGTGGCTCGGCGAGTAAAGGCACTGACTCTGTAATCACTAAGTTTGAATCAGGGGAACCTGGTGTAAAAGGAGCTGACATCAGGAACAAGTCACTTTATAGCCCCACTGCTATAGACTTTACATAAAAACACTTTATCCTGGAGTATAGACACTGGCTTTTGCCAGGTTTACTCCGCTAAACATTTAGCATTCCTCCTACCTGTGCTGCCTTCTAAGCACACCATACGCAGTCTTTCTGCACTTCACTGCAAGAGACTTCCAATACATCGCTGCAACGTCCCTCTGAGTATTTAAGGTACAAAACTCCATAACCCACAAAAAAAAACCCAGATAGTCCATGTAGCCATGCCACCTTTGGCTACTAACCTGCCCTACTCCTGGCAGTAAGTCCTGCTAGAATCAGACTGCGAGTAGTCAATATGGGTTTTCCCCACTCACTGGAGCTGCACTCGAGTGACTGTGGGAGATGTGGACATCCGGCTTGAGCATGTCCAATCATGGAACAGACCTGGTGCCCTCCTCCTAGCTGTACATAAGGGCAGTGCTGCTCTAAATTTAGTAGTGCCTCTACCTACTTGAGAGGGGCAGGTCACACAGCCAAGAGCCTGACTATTGGGCCTTCTCTTGTCCTGTTCCCCTCGGGGGAGAGTGTGTACCATACCTCTGCCCCTGCTAGAGGGGCAGGGAAGAGCTGGGACTGCTTCGGGTGCCCTTGGCCTGTAGTGAAGGTCCAGGGACCATCCTTCAGTGAGTAGCTGACAGTTGCTGCATTGGGCAGAACCTGCCGTGTACTGTGCTGCAGAGTGAGAGAATAAACTGTTCCTGTTATACTCCTGCCTAGTGTGTGATCTTACTGGGGGGAGAGGTGATAGTTCTACTGTAGGAGATCATCTTCACATACCTGGAGCCTACAGCAGATGGAGGCGCTGCATTGCTAGAGAACCATGTGGGTAATGTACCTGATCCTGTGTCCCCACTACCATCGGCGGACAGCTCAGCCCTCCTGTTACCAGCAGGTATCATACACCACATACGTAGTAATGGCAAAATCTCCCAGAGGGTGGGGGGAAGACCGTTACATACACCACTTAAAGTATTTGGGTTTCTCAAACAAATGGAGTTATAGTTTTCATTGGGCAGTCTGAATATTGTGGTGCTTAAGCCTATAAAGAGGAGTGTGACATAGGTGGGGCTTTGTCCGTATAAGCTTTTTGTTCCACACAGTACAATCACACACAGAGAAGCAACTAGAGGAATTTAACTACGTCTCTGCTTATCCGGGTAACAAATGACAGAAAACTATTTTAGATTTAGTAGGTATCTGATTTTTGTAGAAAGCCAGTAACTCAGATGTGACCTCCTTAACCATGTCACTGTCATCGGCATATTTGGGCCCTGGAGGCGGAGTATTTTTGACATCCTCATCTGCCACTGAACAGTGTCACACAGCACAGGAGTGTCACACAGCACAGGAGTGTCACACAGCACAGGAGTGTCACACAGCACAGGAGTGTCACACAGCACAGGAGTGTCACACAGCACAGGAGTGTCACCCCTGTGTATAGTAAATTTGGACAGTAGGGGAGAGCAGCAACCCCAACAACCCTTGTGAACATCCACAAAAGGAATGTACGTCTCAAACAGGCTAGAAAATGCTGCTTACTCAATGTGCACCATTTCTATTAACTATGTAGGATTCTACTCCAGTATAATAGCACAGCAAATAAAAATGTGAGCACATTCGCAAGTTTCAGACAGGTCTGCAACCCTGTCTTTCCCCATTATCTCTTAGCATGCAATGCTTACTCTGCAGCCAGGGATTCTGGGTAATGACATGCAAATGAGTGCAGGGTCGCCTTTTATAATGGTGTATCTTGCAAGTGGAAGTAGCTAGCACACAGGAGTTACGTGACACACAACTTATACTATCATGTGACAAATTGTACATTTCAGTGTTACTTTCATCTCTCTTTGTTTACATATCTATTCTGTAAAGCAGTAGCTGCACTGAGTAACATGCATTGGCGTTGCCGTACGTGAAAGCACTCAGCCACTTTTATAACATTGGAATCAATATGTCATAACAAAGTACATTTGATAGCTTAAAAAAAATATAGGCACATACACCTTACAGACCAGCACATCGAACATACAATAGAATATAGAATTGCAGGCGAAGGTTATGGGCTCAGAGTATTGATGCTACAATATTTAAGCTGTACTTCTAAAGCAATATTTATACACATAACAAGGACGGCTATGTTTAAAAATGCCCGTAAAAATGTTTTTACGTGTTGGGGAAAAAAATAAAAAATATTATTGGGTAACTTTTGGAAATGGGCAAATCCAGGTGGGTGAAATAAGAACCTACTAGAACAGAGGTGGGCAACTGTAGTCCTCAACGGCCACCAACAGGTCAGTTTTTTTGGATATCCCTGCTTCAGCACAGGTAGCTCAATCAGTGGTTCAGTCTTCAACTGCGCCACCTGTGCTGAAGCAGCGATGTCCCGAAAACCTGACCTGTTGGTGACCCTTGAGAACGGGAATTGCCCACCCCTGGTCTAGAACCTTATGTTCCAAAACCCTAACCATTTTTAGAACTAAAACATCAAGCCAAGTGCCCACCTCTCGGTGTTGCTCCCTTTATCGTGTTAAAATATATATATTTGACATATTTCAGCTATATTTTAGTCTCCTTTTTTCATACTTTTTTTTTTAAAGCATTTTAATATGCTATTTCAGTTTTTTGTCTACTTATTTCATTTTTTAACACGAGTTGGTAAAAATACCAAACAAATCCAGTTTGGGGGCGCGCGCACACACACACACACACACACACACACACACACACACACGCACGCACGCACGCGCACACACACTTTAAAACCGAAACACAAGTGCAAGTTTCCCCACGTAATAACTTTATAACTTGAAGTACGGGGCAGAGAAAGAAAACAAACAAAAAAGACAAAATAACGTCAATTAGTAACAAAATAAACATTTTGGATCGGCTAATCCGTAGTCCACCAAGGAAACCTGTATCCAGCTTGATAAAAACATACATTTGCCAGAAACATAAAAAGGAATATTACATTACTGATGCACTTAATGTCGTTACCAATTTGTTTGTCATCGGATTGTTACAGTATTATTTCCCCTACTGATTACCAAGATATGTGACTAAGGGGCCTATGCAGAGAGCAGCGCTATTTCGAAAATCGCCATTTTTTGGAGAAAATCGCGCAGAAAGCAGCAGAAAATGGCGAGTTCCGAAAAACGCGCCAATTTTTCTTTTCTATTTGTAAAACTCGCCTCGCGGCTGGCGAGAACCTCAATCTCGCCAGTTTTAAAAATATCCGTATGCAGAGAGGCGCGAACGGCATCTAGCGGCTGTTCGCGCCAATAAAATGGCGCGATTGTCTCCGTTTTGCCTCGCCAAAAAAAACTGCCGCTCGCGGCCATTGCAAAGGGGAAAAAAAAAGGCGCGAATTTGTTTTAACACATTTCTGAAGCGCGCATCTCGCCAATTTAAACTCGCCACACGCATCCATGTTAAACATAGCAGAATTCGCACTTTTCTGCATATGGAGATTAAAACTCTCCAAAAAAGCTACTTTTTAATAAATTCGCCAATTTTAAAATTCGCTGCTCTCTGCATAGGCCCCATAGTGTGTGAGGAGTGCTTGTATAGAAGACGGGTGGGTAGCCGTGTTAGGCTGCGCTTATAGTGCCGGCGACGTCAGGCTGCGGTCGCTGGAAAAATCAAATTGAGATGACTTCCAGTGATCGCAACCAAGCCGTCGCTCCGTCGCTCCACGCTTACTATATACACACGTGATGGCGACAATTCATTTGTTTTGACGCGACGACGCTGTCGCCGTCACTAAAAGCGCAGCCTTAGTCCTTTCTTCCATGTAGTAACAAGGGAGGGAGAGGGAGTAGGCGATATGATACCTTTTATTGGACCAACAAGTACTGTAGTTGATATGTTACGAGCTTCGAACCTCTCAGGGTCCTTCATCGGGTAACCTTGAGAGGTTTGAAAGCTTGTCACATATCAACTACTTGTTGGTCCAATAAACGGCATCAAACCACCTTACACCCTCTCCCTCCCTTGTTGCTACTGTATATTCAAGGGCAAATTCAAGAATCTGCTAAACTTGTATTCCTCTACTGTATCAGTTAACACCATCAGGGTGGCTTTTGGTTAAACCCCGTCCCAAAATACTGGGGTTTCTAGAAGAAAAAAACCCAGAACTGTTTACCCTAAATATGACTTTTACAATGCGTGCCCTTTCGCACTTGGAACATTGCAGTCATCGCAGATCATGTGAAAAACCACCCCATGTAAAAAGCACGCACATTTCAATGGATTAGTTCTAGTTCTTAGAAAACCGCCAGTGTCGGAAAAAATATTACACAAACTTACATCTAGGCTAGGGGTGAGCAACTCCATTCCTCAAGGGCCATCAACAGGTCAGGTTTTCAGGATATCCCTGCTTCAGCACAGGTGGCTCAATCAGTGGCTCAGTCTTTGACTGTGCCACCTGTGCTGAAGCAGGGATCCTGAAAACCTGACCTGTTCCTGGCCCTTGAGGACGGGAGTTGCCCACCGCTGATCTAGCCAGTCACAGGGTGTCATAGTGTGAGCGAGGAAGAAACAGACTTAAAAAATGTGCAAATCCTGATAGCTGACTTAGAAACATTTCGTCAAACAATGTAACCATGCTAAAAGCAAATATCTGACTGATTTTATTTCTTTGAAAATGAAGCATAATTTGCCTAGTCTCCCTGTCCTTAGCAGAGAGAGAATAAAGAGAAGGGAGTTTGCGGGGCTTTGCCTGTGCTACCGCATGTTAAACACAGTGACATCACACAAAAGGGAGTAGGTAGAGGAAATCTAATCCCTCGTTAGTTGGCAAACATGGTGAGCGAAGACTAACTTAAAAAAATATATGTTTAAAACCAAGTCATTAATCCCCCAGAATTAACCTGTTAGCCCATCCGGGATCACGTCCAATTGTTAACTTGGGGTAGCGATCACGTGGTCCCATCCCGCCCCTCAGTAATGTGAATGAATCGGAGCTCTCGCCCATCCCGCCCCGACGTGCATGTACGCAAACTCCCCCAGGAGAATGAGCAACATTCCAGACGTTCTCCGCTCATCATAAGGTCCCCACTGATGTCCTGGCCCTTGCCACGTTCAGGGGAGGTTATAAGGGCACCCGAGGGCTTTAAAATGTCCCCGCCATCATAACACTTTGGTCCTAAGAGTGACTGCCCCTTTAAAAAGGTCTACTGTATGCTCATCTACTGTACATCTTCTAATAAAGGAGACCGCCCCGGGGGCCCCGTAATGTGCCTTCTGAGTATAATTGCTTCACAACCCCCTTGACAGTGAAGTGGGCGTCAGATCATAGCCAGCACCCTAAAATGACTGGGGCATTATGTTCTCCACATATGCACAGCAGGTCTCCAAAGCATTACAGTCTGCCCAGGCACCATGCCGCTGAATTCAAGTCCTTCCAACCTGGGCCGCATGACTGTGATTAAGCGATTGCCTTCAGAATTACTGTCCAATGTAATAAAAAATGGTTCACACAAAATATTCTTCAAAACATCATTATGTGTAGCAACTCGTCAGATGAGCTTGGGTGCAGGTACTATGCATAACCGCAGAGCAAATGCCCATTCTTATGATTACTAGTCACAAGATACTTCTACTGTATATCCAGACTTTCCATCTT
Source organism: Ascaphus truei (assembly GCA_036426205.1). NCBI lineage: Eukaryota > Metazoa > Chordata > Amphibia > Anura > Ascaphidae > Ascaphus > Ascaphus truei. Next base: position 209,413,439 of record CM071570.1, read on the forward strand.
GCTTTTTTTTAGCCACTTTGTGCAAGTTGTTTGGGTGTAGACATTTCCCTAGTTTTAGAGCACCACCTACTGGTAAAATGTGGGAAATGAATCTCCTGGACAACTCTTATAATTATAAATGTATATTGTACCCACACAGCTTCCTGCTCTTCAACTCAATTTCTTATATACTGCCAACCATATTCAGTGGTGTATGTATGTGTATTTTACGGCAAATATCACTTGTGAGCACATTCACATGTCTCGGACAGGTCTGCAAACCTGCTTTTTATCATTATCTCCTGCTATACAGTGCTCCCACTGCAGCCAGGGATTCTGGGTAATGACATGCAAATGAGCACACAGTGTCACCGTTTGCTTCTTACCCATTTGAGCACTTTTTCAGCACAGCCTGGGTTAAACAAATGCATAGTCACTAAACTCAGTTATTTGGACCTTTTGGTGGACGACGGTTTACTGGCTTAGCAATGTAAGGCTGCGTCCATAGAAGGACAAGCTGTGCTGAGCCGTGCGGACGCTCCGCGCTGAGCCCCTGCATCCTCAATGAGGATGTCTTTAGAGGGGGCTCACGAGAGCGTCCGCAGGCGTGCTGAGGTGCTGGATTTTTCAGCCGACAGCCAAGCTGTTTTTCTGCGCGCTGTCGGCTGAAAACATCCAACCAGCGCGAAGCAGCGTCAACGTCACGGCGCCGTTGACGTCAGTGCGTCGCAGGCAATTGGCCCAGCGACGTCACTGCCCCGCCTCCCACCACCTCCCCCTGCCTCCCGATTGCGCCCGCTGGCTCGCCTGCATGTGCATGGAATCGCACAGCTTCAGCAGGCGAGCCTCAGCGTCAGCGCTGTTCCGCACTGCTCCCCCCCTCTATGGCCCCAGCCTAATGCTGGTAGTGATTACAACCAGAAACTAATCAAATATGTATATTTTTAATGCAGGCAAATTAATAAACAGTTATTATATATATATTATATATATATATATATATATCTATATATATTATATATATTGTATATAGACACATACACATATACACACACACACACACACACACACACACACACACACAGCCAGAGGGAGCAAAAATGCATTGCTGCAAACGACATTGTTGGCCTCTGCAGGAAAATCATTTTATTTGTCCAACACTGTGACCTTCAAATACTGTGTAATGTTTGCCTTTGCACTTTCTTTTATCCATTAAAAAGTCCAATCCAGTCAAATGGAATCAAGGTCTGACAATCCAGTTATTCATATACTATAGGGTAAACTACACAAGCTAAATCAGTGGATGAAAAGATGGCACATGCATTCTGATGTAGACTAATGCAAGCGATACATCAGACATCAAACAATTATAACCGAGGCCGGGAGAAGGAAGCAATGTAATGGAAAATGACCTGAGGGTGCTAATAAATACAATAAAATGTGATCACAGTCTACAGCAGCAGAGAATTAGAGAGTGTGGCATGAAGAATGTACTTAATTATTTTCACAGAGAAAGCAGATCATAATTTGATACACAGTTGGTAGTTTATATTGCAGAAAAAAACATTACAGGGCATAAAACGTTATCAATGAAAAAAACCCCAATATAAAATAGAGCTTGGTGACACCTTTAAAACACGCCACAAAGGGTTTTGAAAAGAAACAAACACACACACACACACACACACACACACACACACACACACACACACAGCAGTCAGATGGCTGAATGACCAGCCCTATCTCTTTTATTTGTAATGACCCTCGGATCTGTAAAGGTTCTGCATTTTGAACATTCAATGACAGTTCATTATTTAACCGCATCATTAATGGTTCCATAGTGTTCAATGAAAACTTGCACATTCCAGTCCCTATGTCAGTAATCTACACTACTTGATTAAAGAATAGGTTTTTGTTATAATTTAAAACCATTTTTTTTTTTTTAAATCATTTTGCATTATTGAAATACCGATCCCCAAACAAACAGGTGTCACAGAAATTGCTGCCAGGAATTACAATAGAAGCCAAACAATATAAACACCAGTAACTCGCCCGTATGCAGGAGAGAAAAAGGAATATTAAGTTTCGGGAACAAACTAGTATAATCTGGTGGAAATACATTTACAAATCTGGAAGGCGTCTCGTAGCTGCAGCATGTCATTAGAAGCCTGTCTTCCATTCCACCTTTTTTACATAGGATCTCTGGAAAACTGCATTGATATAAAAGTGCGTTTACACTGTACAATGTATAAATCAATATTGATGCCTAATATTTTATATAGGAGGATAAATAGAACACCATACCTTTAAATAAATATATATTGTACTTTAATTGCATATTATATTGTATTATACGTTAAATATTTTAAGTAAACCATAGCCTTTAAATTTAAACATTACTCATTTCATGTGACATCCTTTACACGATCAGTATGTTTGTTGAATGTAAACTGTGCCATTGTAAAGGCACAGTGTGTGTGTGTGTGTGTGTGTGTGTGTGTGTGTGTGTGTGTGTGTGTGTGTGTGTGTGTGTGTGTGTGTGTGTGTGTGTGTGTGTGTGTGTGTGTGTGTGTGTGTGTGTGTGTGTGTGTGTGTCATTGTCTGTGTGTGTCACTATCACTGAGTGTGTGTGTTTGTGTGTCTGTGTCTGTGTGTCACTGTCTATGTGTCTGTGTGTGGCTGTATCCTCCCCTCCAAATTCCATCAACATGGCTGCGCGACATCACTAATGCACATTGCCATAACAACGAAACGCTCCATGATGTCACGCAGCATCAAGTTGACATAACAACGGGACGTATTATGGCGCCGAGGCAACATGTCACCGCCTGACGTCAGTGTCTCGTTGTCATGGCAACGGGGTGAATCACGTGATGTTATTTGTTTTATAAATAATTTTTTAATGTGTCCCGGTTTTTCATTTTGAAAATCTGGTCACCCTACCTATAAAAAGCAACATAAAAATCACTGCTTTAGTGAGATGTTCCACAGAAGCTATGCACACTGGTTCACTGTAATACGCCTACTATTATCCTGTAACGAGAAGCTATCAATAAAGAAGATGCCTTCATCTTTTCGAATTTAACTCCAAATCAGTGAGACTCACAGGAAATGATTGTGAGTTGTAATGACTGCTACAGCAAACATAATGAGATAACCGATGCTAAAAATAAGTACGACAAAATAGTTATTCCATCATTCTATTCTAATTTTTTTTTTAATGTTTTTGAAACACATATTTTCCCTGGTTGTTTTGTGTATTTTATAGATGGTTTTCCAGCACTGAGTCGCCGTAACTGATTTAATATAGTTGAGGTTTGAGTCCCTGTTTTTTTTCTTCAGATCATTTTTCGAAAAAAAACACAGAGTGATTATAATATCAGGAATTCGTTCATTTCAGAGGTTTGGCTAATAGTTTTTTTGGATGTTTAGACATTTTAACTATTTCAGTGCCCAGTATGTTCTGAATGCAATGGACTATGGCTAATTATGGTTACTAGGTGCTCCCAATAGCTACAAGTATCTTCAACTGACCCACTGATTGAGCCACCTGTGCTGAAGCAGGCATATCTTGAAAATCTGACCCGTTGGTGGCTTTTGAGGACTGGAGTTGCCCACCACTGCTCTATAGCAAGAGACATTTTTTTTATACCAAAGACAAACATATTTTCTTCTTGAACAGAAAGACAAACAATAGCTATTAAAGCAGCAGTCCAAGCAGCACTATATGTTTTTTAAACATTTTGTCTCCTTAATATGTGCATCAATACTATCCACACAATGATAACTAATTAGCCGATCGATTGGTTCTCCTGTGAGCATCTGCGAAGTGTCGGCTTGGGGGTTCACTAAATGGCTGTCAGTGCGGCAGAAGAGGACCAGGCAGTCACTAGATACAATTGGTGCACTGCTAGAGAGAGGGCAGGGCTCAAAAAGTGGCGTGTCAGAGCCTGTTTCAGAAGACGAAGGGGATGTGACTTTGTAAATGGTTGCTATAGAAATAAAAGATGCTTGTTACATTATAATACATATGTCATCCAGTGTCTTTTTTTTTTTTTTTAAATGCTACAAGTATTTTCTCATAGTGTAGAACTGATTGATTAAAAAAAAAAAAAAAAAAAACATGTAGAATATTGCTTGGTCTGCAGCTTTAAGATTTAGAGTAGAGCCCCCATGCATGACTCACTGAGACCAAGAAGAGATTAGATATCTTTCTTCTGCAGTTAGATTTGTCTAGTTCCCAGTAATCGAATGGCTTTGCATTTTGCACAAAGCTGAAAATGCAAAGCAAATAAATCTGCCATGTGGTGAGCCAAGTAAATAACTAGCAGCTGCATGCATAATGAGGAAATGACATGTAGGTGGAGGGTGTTTAATTATACCCATTCTGGCAAATTATGCCTTCTTTAGAGTGCCACACATCAGTTGGAAAGACGTCAGCTATAGGTTGGTGTGTGTGTTTCTGACTTCCCAACGCGGAGTCTTTAATGCAGCACCTAAGTGTCCGCGTTTAGCTAAGTGTCAGAGTAGGAAGCTCTGTGTAAAAGGTGCAATCCATTCAAAAATACAACTTCATACAGATGCAGTAAGACTTTCCGTTCCCAGCGCTGCGAGCAAAAAACGGTTGTGGGGGGTCTACCGCAATCGCGCTGTGGGGGGTCCATGCTTCTGGATCGGACTCCCCTAGCAGCCTCGGCAAGACAAACTCTAAGTCTTGCTACATCTGTAAATACAGTGCCAGGGAAATCAATCTACTGTTAAAAAGTACTTAGGCAGCAACACCATGGTTTTCTACAGCTCCAAAAACCCACTAAACTAGGCAGGTATTTACAGAGCGCAGGAGCATAAAGATAAACTATTTGAATTGCTGTAAAAGCTTCACATTTGTTATTACAATGTGGCATCTAAATAAAAATGTATTATTGGAAACATTTGCAGCCGGGGGATATTGTTAAACAGACAGCCGAGAATTAATTTCAAAAGTAATTTCCAATTGCATTTCATGACACCGCCATATTAATAACAGTGACTGTACATATACGATGTAGTAGCAATTAGGCATTTTATTTTTGTTTCTATTCTGTGTGATAGGACCTTTAATTACTTTAATAATACACTGACAGTGCCTCTCAGCAATTTTCATTTAGGGTGGGAAAAGTTAAGACATTCGACATTTCTTCGTAAGTAAAATGCAATAAGGTACTCAGGAAAATTATTATTCTTGCAATTGGCATACACATACACATACACATACACATACACATACACATACACATACAAGTCTATTGAAGTGAAACTTCTTTGGTGGCACCTACTGAATTGTGATTGTTAAAATCTCCTTCATGGGGTCGAAAATCCATCATGGAAGTGACGTAATGGGTTGGTGTTGGTACATGTGCGCATTGCGCAGAAACAGCCGTCGTTCTGTGCGCATGCACAGAGGCGCCGTCGTTGTGTGCGCATGCACAGAGGCAGCTGTCCTTGTGTGCGCATGTGCAGAGGCGGCCGTCGTTCTGTGTGTGTGTGTGTGTGTGTGTGTGTGTGTGTGTCATTGATCTATTTTTTTCAATATCCTTCTGTAGGTCACATGTGAATATAATAAACGGCAGCACATGAATACAGCAAGAACCATTCAGATGAAACTATGAAGTACTCAGTAAAACACAGACCAATACATACTGTAAATCCTCTAACAGTATTTTGCATTTTGAAAAAATAAATCATGATCTACTTTGAATTTATAGCTGACCGACATTTTGAGGGCTTAACCCTTGCACGGCTGGGAAAGGAACTGCGCTGCACTTGGGTGCAGGCTGTTCTGGTGGAGGAGGCATTTAGTGATCATCCTGCCTATAGTTCTGCTTTACTTCAATCTTCTGATTGTATTTATCTGTCGGCTCCTGTCTGCATCCTTAACTTCCTTCTTACCTAGTATTCACTAGACTTTGTTTTAACATTTCTCGCCTGTCTTCAAATTATTTCAACACAACTTCTGCATTCAAACTGAGCAGGACACAGGGATTTTGGCCCCTGCTCAATATGCTGTGAAGCCTCTTTCCAGCTTTTGAGAAGGGTTCGGCTCTTTGGAAATGAATGGGACCACAACCTTTTAAAGCCGCCGCTCAAAACATGGTGAAATCATTTCCCAGCATTGGAGAATAATTCAGCTCCATTCAAATGAATGGGACTCAAATCTTCAACATGCGGTGGTACAAGGGGTCGCACGGTGGTACAAGGGGTCGCACGGTGGTACAAGGGGTCGCACGGTGGTACAAGGGGTCGCACGGTGGTACAAGGGGTCGCAGCGCTCCACCACTCTTATTGACACACTCAATGTAGCATTTTCCATTGGAACACAAAAGAGGATTTGATTTTAAGTGTCCAGCTCCCTTTTTGCTTTAAATATTGTAGAACACTTTCCAAGGTGAGGTCCAAAGTGCTTGCCTCACCCTTTTAACAGGTTGGTAGCTTGTTGAAATCAGGCACAGTATATCACAAGATGATTAAAGTTATTTAAAATGTGTCAAAGGTCCCAGGTTTGAGGACTAAAACAGTCAGCGGGAACGCCCTTCTTGATTTGTTACCCGAATAAATATATCCTTCTTTTGAACCTTGGTGTTGTCCATGTATTGTATGTATGTACTGTGTGCATGCCTGAGTATAAGCCAGTCTCCTGGGACACCCATGCTACCTAAATGTTGAAAGATTTCATTTTGATTTGGGGTGTATGGTACAGTTTCACATCGTCCTTGTTTAACTCTTATGCAAAGATTTTAAGAAACCCTAGGAAACCTTTTATATTTCTACAGTGCTCTGCTTCGATTTTTAGTTCAACTTTTCTTAAAATAGGTCGGTTATTTTGTACAGTTCTGAAAAAAAACATAAGAGATTTTTTCCCCCCAAATCCCTACACGCTACCAACATGTTCATAAAGTCGATTGCACCTTTAAGGGATCATAATATGTATATGGTATTTGTGTATGGTAAATCCTATAGCCTTGAAAATTGCAAAGACAGTACAACAAACCTCACACTGATGAGACCCATAAAGGTCGAAACATGTCTTTGTCTGGCTTTGCATCTGATTCCCATGCTGTGCTTTGCTTAAAAGTTGTGTAACAGTGAGCATTATCTTATAAGGGTTCCATGTAAAATGGATTTCAGGCAAAAGGTGACAGTGTGCTCATTTGCATGTAATTTCCCAAAATCCCTTGCTGTATACTAGGTGATAATGGTGAAGGGCAGACCTGTCTAAGACATGTGAATGTGCTCACAAGTGATCTTTTTATTTGATATATATATAATATATATACAGGCAGTCCTCGTTTTACAACGCTTCGCTTTACAACGAATGGCTTATCCAACGCTATGCAATGCATACCTATATTCATTTTTACAATGCCAAAACGGCTTATCCAACGCTCCTACGATGCTTTGCAACGTTGTGTATGTGTGTATATATATACATATTCACATAAACAACGTTGCAAAGCGTCGTAAGAGCGTATATATATAATATTATACTATATAATATTATATTATACTATATAATATATTATTTATTATGTTATATTATATATATAATACAGTATATACACTATATAATTTATGCGTGTGTTGCGCATCTTATTGCCTGCATAAAATATTTGGTGTATTTTAGTGTTAAAAATGCTTTCAGGAACGGAACCTTTCATTTAAATAGTGTTCCTATGGGAAAACGTGTTTCGCTTTACAACGTTTCACTTTACAACGCCATTTTGAGTAACGCATTGTGTCGGATAACCGAGGATATAGAGAGAGATATATATATATATATATATATATATATATATATATACACATATATACACATATACACACGTAACAAAATAGGATGAGAACAGAAAGCGCACACTTCCTGGTGCAATAACGTTTTTACTATATTAATGAGACAAACAAACAAATAGTGGTAAAACACTCACAAACATCCAAATAAAATAAGCAGTAAGCAGTAGTCCGCAGATCCGTGCTGGAGATGTGCAGAGTTGTCCTCACGTGGGGGTACTCCGCCTGTTGCTACAGCGCGTCCGCTGCTTGCTTCCGCCCTTCCGGTGATAGGAGTTTCCTGCTGCCTCTCGTGACGCCTCCCTAGTGCGTCACCACGTGACCTCCTCCTCCGTACGGTGTCGCAGCAACCCGGCGGTTGCAGGGATGATCTCACCACAGCCCGGGCCAACCACGTCAGCCCGTTCCCTGCCTTCTCCCTCACAGTCTTCAGCTCTTCAAAACTCTACAGCTACGGTCTTTTTTTCACCATGCAAATTATGGGCTGACGTGGTTGGCCCGGGGTGTGGTGAGATCAACTTACTGCTTATTTTATTTGGATGTTTGTGAGTGTATTTAAAGAAAATGATATTACACTACAAAAAAGGTTAGAATCCCTTCTTCAGGAATCGGATTAATGAACCCCATGTGTCCCTCCTTATATTATAAACTTGGTCTCATGGAATCGTTTCATAGATGATATCCTGTTCATATGGAGAGGCAGCATAGAGGAACTTGAAGTTTTTTTCACACATATGGGAGAAAATACAAGAAATCTCAAATTTACTACCAATTGGAGTAAAGAAGAGTTAGAATTTCTAGATCTATCAATCTATGTGGAAAATGATACAATAAAAACCAAAACCTTTTTTAAAAAGGTAGATAGTAATAACTTCATACTAGAGAGCAGCTGCCACAATCCAGAATGGATTCGTAATATCCCATATGGACAGCTAAGACGAATCAAAAGAAATTGCACAGAAGATAATGTATATCACGAACAATCAGAGATCCTTCTAAATAAATTTAAAGAAAGAAAATACAATCAGAAGACTATAAATAAAGCTGTCATGAGAGCGGAAGACATAGACCGTAAAGAAATATTAAGTACAAAAGAAAGAAAAAATACAACACAAAACACAAATTTTAATGTGGCTTTCCTCACACAATACAATAGAGAAGCATCACAAATCAAGCAGATTATAGGAAGACACTGGCATATTTTAAAGAATGACGTAGTTTTAAAAGACCATATACCAGATAAACCTGTTGTCATTTTTAAAAAAGCACCCAATCTTAAGAGTAGGCTAGCACCAACCACATTCTTTAGAAAGAAATCTGAAGAGACACACTCATGGCTAGATAAACCCAAAGGCTTTTATGGCTGTTATACATGCAAAGCATGTATTAATAAAGATAAAGACAAAATCAGTTTCAAATCAAATATCACTGGTGAAATTTTTAAAATTGAGGGGTATATAAATTGTAAAACAGATTTCGTTATCTATATTTTAGAGTGTCCTTGCGGTCTCCAATATATAGGTCGTACCTCAAGGCCTCTTAAGTACGGATTTTAGAGCATCTTTTAAATATCAAGAAGGGTATATTAGACACCACTCTGAGGGAGAATCCATTAAAGGGCTCCTATCAGAGAGATCAACTTACTTTTAAGTGAGATCAACTTACTGCTTATTTTATTTGGATGTTTGTGAGTGTATTACCACTATTTGTTTGTTTGTCTCATTAATATAGTAAAAACTTTATTGCACCAGGAAGTGTGCGCTTTCTGTTCTTCTCATCCTATTTAGTTTCTACTGAAGTGCTGGGTTAGCACTTCCAACTGAGAAAGCGGCACCTTCTGGGAACTTTTTCTTTTGGACTGTTTCTGGCAACTAAAATTTAGGATTGGACTCTAAGGTTGTATTTAAACCTCTTTGGGGTTAACACAGGGACATATCTACATTCATATTTGCTTGGTGATAAGCGCCTGTTGCTGAATTGTATGTACTGTGATTATTTAACATATTAATTTGCTTTTTCTTGAGTTTTCCAGCTAATACACATTTTTTGTTTAACACACACGTAACAGTAAGAGTGTGTGTCAAGCCTATGTGTATTAGTGTCATACATGTACCGGGCATGATACAAATTGTACATTATATTTAGTTTCCTCTTCATGTCAATATTCTACCCGAGTTTGGAGTAAATGAAAAAGCCAGAACTCTGCAGTCGATAACTTAGTGTGGATAAGTTGATAATGAGAGAACAAAAAGTTGCTCACGTCTGAAAAGCTACGGCAGGGTTCACTCATAATTAGGGATTCCCGTTTTAGGTTTTAACTGAGAAACATGGGAAATAAAGCATCCTTTCCTATGAAATGTAACCTTTTGTGGCAGCTTGTCCACAGGTAGAGACTAAGGCATCATGGGGGAGTATGGAAACTAAAAAATGTCCATCGATAAACACCAAATTCAAATGCGTGTCACGTTTTTCCCATTGGTAACACTGATAAACACAGATTTATTTATTTTTTTATAGAAAATGAAAACACATAAAAATAGAAAAAAAATTAACACTCAAAACCGGAACCCATGCTCATAGTATACATGGAGTTTACTCAATGCAGAACTTTACTAAATAGACAGTTTCTGTTTACACCTCTGATAAAGAGCATAACACAAATACAGTAATGCTTAGATTTATTTTATTTTCCACAAATTTGTTTCAAACACGTACGAACACACAGCAATTTTTTTTTCTCCCATCATGAATATCAAACCATTTTCATGCAAACTTCACTAACAGGTAACATCAAAGTCCAGAAACAAATTGCATGCAACTGCCTCAGAAGGCAACAATGAGGACATCAGGAAAAGTGGCACAAAGTTACCAAGTGCCTCAGGGGTAAAGCAGCAGACCACACACCTTCCCAGGTTTAACACACATTTTTCTTTATTTAACTTGAACCGCGCTGAGGTAAGAGAATCCCGCAGACCAGAAACACTGACAGCTCATGACTGGGAAAATCCCCAGCTTTGTGAGCTATTCACTAGAGAAGTACTGGCCAGCAGCACAAACCTGTGGCATGGGATAAAATAACCTTCTGCCCACCAACTAGCTCACTGGCAAGGATTTCCTACACAGGAGCCAGAATTCAGTGATTTGTGCTCTGTGGGACTCTCTGAATGAGGATTGATATATATATATATATATATATATATATATATATATATATATATATATCATACACACACGTATGTATGTATATGTATTTATATAGTCGTTGCAGAGGTCAAACACATTGAGGGCATTTTTGGCAAAAACTCACTCAATTAACTTCCTGACTTGGAATTTCTTGATATCTCTATTGCAAAACCAATAAGGGCCTATTTAATCATAGTTCAGTTACCAAAGCATAAAACTCATTAAATATGATTTTGAAATAGCAAAAAGAACATTTAATCGCCTTTTCCTCAGTACTCAAAGAATGAAGTTAATAACTTACCTCTACAACGACAATATATAGATAAATATAGCTATACACATTCTTTAAACCCGGTGTTTGATTAAAAAAAAAAAGAAAATGCTTAAAGATCGGTAGTCGTAGGAAATTTTGCAGGTGCATAAAATGGTTTTATGGCAACTGAGTGACGTTTCCTTCCTATTATTTGTGCCTGTATTGAAACAAAACTGCAACGTCAATCAGTTGCAAAAAAAACCACTTTATGCACCTGCAAAACTTCCTATGAGTGCCGATATTTAAGCATTCTCTCTCTCATTAGAAGTGGTAGCGGATTTAAGTTTAAGTCCTCAGTAACTACACAAAGCATTTTAAAAGGATATTTATAGATGATTGTTGCTACATTTCCCTTTATTACACTGCACATGTATTGAGAACTTGCTGTTCTCTTGTGTAATGATTTTGATGTCACTACCAACAATGAGTAATAAAAGATAATTAGATTTTAAAAAGGGCACTGCACTGCAGTTATTCTTTGTTTGGCTGCCCCAAAAACCTAATCTGGCTCAGGGCCCTCGGGACAGGTTTGAGAAACATTGCTGTAAATCAGAGGTACTCAACTCCAGTCTTCAAGACTCCCCAACAGGTGAGGGTTTTATCCCAGCTTCAGCACAAGAGGCTCAATCAGTGGCTCAGTCGAAGACTGTGCTGAAGCAGGGATATCCTTAAAACCTCACCCGTTGGAGAGTCTTGAGGACTGGAGTTGAGCATTCCTGCTGTAAATCAACCAACACTGTGTGCAATAATAGAGGGTTCCAACTAATTCCGATTGGCACTAAATTAAATTCTATTTATTTAAATTCAGATCCTCCTAACTTATTAACTTGGTTCAGTCAGAGACATGTTTGTGCGCCTGTAAACTTTTCCCACTTTTTTGCATGCAAGATTATCTCACAAACGAAACACTTATGTGCCAATGGCATGCAGTACGGGCACCTATTAACTACAGCAGTTCAGAGATCCGAATGCAAAGTCAATTACACATCATCACTTAACAGCGTCTTTATGGCAAGCACTACAATGATTATTCAGAATGGGTAAGGTTATGATCAGACAAAAAGACAGCATAGCATAATGCCATATACAGTAGGTTTGACTTATTTCTTCTACTGTTAAACATAACACACTGCATTTGGGAAATCAACAGGGATATTAGCTTTAGTTCATTTCAATGTTTGTGACAAACTAGATTTGCAGGAAATTATACCCTTTTTTGGAGAATTATTACAAATTTGTGTACTAGGATTCCTGTACTCTCTGTAATACTACCAGGAAACAGGAAACTGTAATATGCAAAAGAAAAGGTGCATCCATTGTAAGTCAATGGCTATAATAATGGCAGTGATCTTTATAGGGTATAGCAATGGTGATCTTCAAACATACTATAATATTTGTTAGGGTGATATTAAACGTCCAATGTTATGCAGTTCTTGACCCACAAAGAAATCATAAATCCTGTGTCTTTAATTTAGGACTATAACAAGTTAGCTACTTCTGCTGCCTCAGGCTCTGCAATGCATTGCAAAGCAAGTCCCTCTGACAGACAATGGGTTAAAGGCCAGCTTGATTGTTTCAAGAGGGGTTAGGTGTAGATTTAAATCAAAAATACATGCTTAAAGAAAAAATAATGAAGATATTGAAGTTTACAAAATCTAGCTTTGCCTATATTTCCCCAAACTATGTTTTTGCTTTCTTCTTTTCAAATACAATGTGTTAATAACATGTGAATCCAATGAAGAGCCAGTGATTATTTCCCTACGGTTTGCTAGTTTACTTGTATGGGTGAATGGTATGTTCCAATTATTTAAAAGAAAGAAGTGATGAGGGACACAATTTGCTTGACAGGTTTACGATCGGGGGACAACGGCAAGAAATTATTACTTGAAATAAATTAAAATCGTACTCGTAAAATTTGGCTTTCGCCCGATTGAAATTCTTAGTTTAAAGGATACTCTCTCGCTCTTCTGCAAAGCCAGCGGTGTCAGAGGAAGCAACGGTATGCAGCTCCGAGGCCTCTTTTGGCAGACGGTTGTAGCCTGGACGCTGAGCTTTCTTGTGAGTCAGACGCTTCAGGTTTTCATTCTGCACAGGACTTGACCCAGGGACTACTATGATTGGAGACTCTTCTTTAGCGGCTTCTGTTTCTTCAAAGTTTTGATTTGATCTATTAGTAGACGCAGTGTTGTTGTTGAGGGTGACTGTGCTTGGAGTGCGATTGAGGTTGTAGCCTTCCTGACAAGAAGGCCAATTCTCCTCAGGACTGCTGGCAATTAGACTGCTTTCTGATGGGCTTTTCTTGTCTTCAGAGCAGATTGACATGCGTGCTACAGCCGAGTCTTGAAGGCCACTCAAGCTATTGGGTATTCCCCTTTTTCCTCGCAAGTGGTCATCTTCAAGCTCAATAAGATTGGCTTTTTCAAATTGGGAATCATCTGTGCCCTCATTGTTGAGGGAGTGATTTGGTGAACTTTCGTTGGACCTCACACCAGAGTCAGATGAATCTTTCTTATCCGACAGATACTCCTTCCCTTTGAATAAGGTTCTCACAGGCTCAGATGCATGCTCAGGTACCTTGTCTACATTTCCCTCTGTCTTTTTGTCTTTTCCTTCCTTAAGAAGAGGGGTGTTATCAGACTCTTCTGTTCCAGACTCATCTTCATCGCTCGGGAGCTTCTGGTAGCGCAGACCAGCTCCCTTAAGTTTCAAATCTGCTCCCTGGAAAATGCTTGTTCTTTCCAGAGGCTTTTTACCAGAAAGAAGTTTGGATCCAGAATTATCTGACTTCTCATCTTCTTCTGTGATGGGATCCAGCGGTGAAGCATCCGCAGTAGAAACACTTGAGGATGTGTAATCGACAACATCGTTTCTCTTCGGCAAAAAGGGCTTCCTTCCGTCCTCCTGCTGCTGCTGCTGCTTTTGTTCACTTTCTTTCCCTCTGTCTTGTTCAGAACTGGAATGGATAGAACTGACCGATGTGCTCTGCCCCATGTAATATGGACCAGAGCTCGGTGGAGAAGACCTGCCACTTACAGTACTGGAGCTTACACCGCCCCCCTCAATGTGTGACATTTGTGCAATGTACTCCCTATATGCATCTCTATATTCTGCCTGCACTTTATCAGTAAGCTTTCCAATGTCATTGGATTCTTGAGAATTAAGGCTTGAAAGGCTTGGAGTTCTATGAGCTCGTCCCTGTAAAAAAAGAAAGAAGAAAAAAATCACAGGATATTTATCTATAGTGGATGCAAGTGAAATAACTCTGGAAACACTTAAGCTATCATTATACGGTGACTGGCTAAGCAACATAGTATATAGATGTAAAAACAAAAAACAGATTCAGACAAAAAAAAAGTTTTAATTCAATGATAATAAAAGATAGGGACTGAAATGCCATAGATCACAAAGAGCATATGCTGCCATTGCAGAAATGTTGAACTTTGAATTAATAATTTCTTACATTGTCATTCCATAAGTAGCTATAGAAAATACAATAGAGCCTTTTGAATATCAACTAAAACACGGAAGACATAAATGAATTCCTTAAATTATGCGTGAAAAAAATCACAAATAAAAAGGCTGCCAAATCAAACATCAAAATATTATGGCTACTTTAAAAACCAAGACACGACTGATGAGTATTTTGCGCTGTATGTTTTGTTTTTGTAATTAAAGCGACATGATTTCCTATGTGCGGGTACGTATTTCTAAATGAATCTTATTTAGCGAAGCTCTACAAATCTATAAGGATAATCATGTTTTCCATCGTCCGATATATACTGCTAACTCAAGTACAAGCTATTTCATAAGTGTAGTAAACCAATATGTGTAATACGTTTAATTGTTAATGCTTCTTCAATGGTTCATTTTTAAGACAAGACACCAGAATAAACATGGATTTCAAATGCTGGAAAGAAACCTTTACTGCCCCTAACAGTCTTCAGATATTTCAATCTCTTTAGTCAGAGAATTGGATCAATCCTAGGGACTGCTCCTTGGCATATCACATTATTTCCCCTTGAAACAATAGATTATAAAATTTACGGGCAGGGATTAACTACTGTATGTCTGCGAAGTGTAGTGTTAAGTACCTGATCATGGCTCATTCATTACTAAAGTTGTTAAAAAAAAGCTTTGCATAGAAGGTCTATAAACATTTCACTTGATTACAATGAAGACCGTACAAAAATACAGACACATTTAAATGTGTCAATTCAAATATACTGTGATGTCTGGAATAGGCAAGTACTTTTTCTGTCCCGAATATATTTTTAATTTAGAACTACAATTCCTCTTTGGAAAACCAAGAAGGAATAATTAAACGCGGTAGGTACCTGCCAACTTGTATTGCTGTGACGTGGTGGTGGCGGCTCGTCGAAACCAATAGCGTTCAGTTCCTCAAAGCTGAAGCTGAAGTCGTAATTCTGACCAGCGAGTTCAGTGTGAGGCAGTTCTGGGTTCGGAGCAGGGCGCCGGCTGACTTCGCTTTGTGTGAGCATGTTTCTGCTGGGCTCAGCTGGGATCCGGGTCTCGTCAGCATGCATCTGGATGTCGGGGTTTTTCATTTCGTGAATCTTAGGCATGAGCAGAACACCAACATCATTATCATGTACACAGCAAAGCACATTCGAAAAATAATATCCTAACAATTATGGCAATTACATCTCTCCCTCCCCCCCCAAAAAACAAGAACAAAAAAATAGGAAACTCTCAAATAGTCTGTTTTGTTTCAAACTGTAATCTGCATGTTATGATTCCATCTGTTTGTGGAGAAATCACAACAAAAGGCTTCAGGAAAAGATGTTCACGAGAACAATTAAGCCTGAATAATTTTCTTACAGTCATTTCAATGTTTTAAATACATAATCTCTTGAAAGCAACCTCTGAAGTCAATCTGTTTAGGAGCTGATTAGATAAAATTATTTTAATACCAGTATCAAGTCAAATATTCATTATATCATCCATTGAATATCTGTGTATCATGAGATCTATTGTACGATAAGTATATATTGATGTTCATGTTCCTCACTTAAATGTCTATACTGCCTCAGCCTTCCTATTTTATACAGTATCAATTCAGCTAGCACACCAGATAGAGGTGTACCAACAGTAAGAGAGAAATAACATTTGTATTAATCTTAGACATGAACTTTTGAAGCACATTTTTTTTAACAGATAACCAGTATATACGTTATTGTACATTAATATCTACACATGATTTTATGTTGATCCAATAAAAGATTAGCACAGCCTGCAAAGTGTCCTTTCTCCAAGAACAATATTATTACTATAATCCAGATCTATACTTAAATTGTTTTATTTTTGGGAAAGAGAAAGGATGGTAGTCCCCTAAAGACACGAGATCCTCTCAGGGAAAGAACAGAAAAATAATATATGTTTATGGTTCACCGCAAGCAGTTTACAAATGAGAAAGCACAAATCTTTCAACTGAGAGAAGAGTGCAAATAAAGGAACGGGAGACATCCCCCTGTGATGTTTTAACAACACCACTACTTTTTTGACCATTGAAATCGTACATAACGAAATCTTTGAATTTATATATGTAACATCTTTCAAATAACAAAAACAAAACCTAGTTTGTGTCTGCAATGGCAATAAACACTGTGTGGTCTCCCAACAACCTATTTTACAGGTAGAAATGCCAATTAATGTCTGAATATTGTCCTTACTGCACTTCGGAAGAGGTGCCAGTCGCCAAAATTCATGTTCATTTCCTTTTTCAATTCATCCATGTTGCATTGTGCTAAAACACGACCATTGATATTAGCCTGCAAAAAGAAAAAGAAATTAAGACAAAAATGTGCATGAATGGTGACAATGAATACAAAACTTGAACAAATATGTAACATTTAACCCACACGAAAAGATAGCCTCATTATCATGCCTGTAACCATCACACTCACTGCTGTACAGTGAGGTCTATTCCCACACACCATGACAATGACTAAAAACATTGAAGGTCCTTTGAAGATCTTAGTTCAGACTTTGTCACATTTGACGTACAGAGCTGCTTAGGTCTGAAGCTGCTCTGATCGGTATATTCTCATAAGGCCATCTCTTACCGTGGCTGTACCATGAATGGAGATCCCTACTGGAAGC
The DNA here is from genome assembly GCA_036426205.1 of Ascaphus truei. Lineage (NCBI taxonomy): Eukaryota > Metazoa > Chordata > Amphibia > Anura > Ascaphidae > Ascaphus > Ascaphus truei. The sequence goes on from CM071570.1 coordinate 209,430,858, forward strand.
TGCCACTGTGATGATGTTTGAGGAAGGGGTTTGTGGCTGTCCTTTCAATTTAATGTTTTGAAATGTTTAGAACAGTATAGCTCACAAATACAATATTTGTGAGCTACTTAATGATATATTACATATTGCATTGATCAGAACATTTATTTTAGTTGTTTCTTCATGAAGGATTGAAGCTCCGTCAATTATATTATGGGCAAAACACTACATAGACGCACATGGCCATTAGACATTTTACCATACATAAAATGCTAACAATTATATTTACATTGGTCTTAAACTGATTTTATGCCACAATAAGATTTTACTGCCACTTGGTATTCATAGTTTATAGTTATGCCTGGTATATTGCAGAATAGCACATTTCTTGAACCCAAGTAGACCATAAGTGACTAGCTTTCAAACGAGGCTTTATTAATCTAGTGCAAGAAAGATGTACTTTATATCATAATTATTACTACATTTTTTAATAGCTCTACCAGTATAATTAGCAATGTACATACTAACAAACAACACACAATCACAGCAATAAATAGCAGGCAATTTAATTTTAATTACCTGATGCAGAGGCACATAAAATAACTTGGCTAAAGTTACTCCACTTCAGAGATGAAAACCTCAAACACTTTAGTGCCAGTTGTCTGGCAGTAACACTTTTTTGGTGAGAATAATCCAAAGAATGTATTTTGTGAGGAAAACTGTGAAGACATCCCATCCTCCTATTGCTTAAATCAGGGGGGCTCAATTACCGCCCTCAAGACCCCCCCACCCCAACAGGTCAGCTTTTAAGGATATCCCTGCTTCAGCACAGGTGGCTCAATCAGTGGCTCTGATTGAGCCACCTGTGCTGAAGCTGGTTTATCCTTAAAGCTGCAGTTCAAGCAATATCCTGTATGTGTTTTTTTTTTTATTATAATAAATCAGTTCTGTAGTAAAAAAAAATACTTTTAGCATTTTCTGTTTTAAAAAAAAAAAAACAACTTTGAAAGACCAATTTTCTTGTATTCTATTTTAAAAAGCATGCTTGTTCCTATAGCAACCATTTACATTCCCCATCTCTAAAGATGTCGCCAAACTTTGCCGATCAATAGACGGAGACCAAATGCAGTTCTATGCAGTTATTTAGGTAAGTTGAGATTGCCCACATGAAACTATTGAAGTAAAAAAAAAACTAAAAAAAAAAGGGAGCTAGAACTGCAGCTTTAAAACATGGCCTGTTAGGGGGGTCTTGAGGGCTGGAGTTGAGCACCCCTGGCTTAAATATCTTGAAGATACTCAGGAGGCCTGTTACAGGACTGCTGAGGTCGGTGGTACAGGCTAGTCATCATCAACAAGTGGCTGAACAGGGGACAACTTCTTGCAATCTTGTCTCGGAAACGAGTTGAAAGGGACAACAGATCATGTCTAAGCACTGAACTTAGTTCCAAGGATATTTGGCCAAAATAATACTGTAAACAAGTAAAAGTTGAAATCACCTTGCGCATAGTTGCGGTGTACTGAGGCAACATGCTCTGCTCGATCCCTTCTATTTGCTTCAGCTTCTCGCACACAGCGTCTACATTCATGGAGCTCAGCTTGGTTCCATGTGTTCCGATGCTGTTGCTGCCGCCTGCACCCTACACATGGGTGGGATAAAGGAAACTGTAACAGTACTATAAGCAGAAGACTGAGCCGTAATAATGGTACATGCAAATCTGTAGCACTGTATAGTTTACCACCATATTCTACACCAGGGCTCTTCAATGCCACCTCCAGTATTAGAAAAGCCTGCGGATGGTCTGTTGCCATTCCTTTTATAGAACTGTGTAGAAGGTTTAATCTATCATGAATCTAACTCCATTAAAGTAGCTCCAGCAACATAGCGCCATTTTTCACAGCAAAACTCACGTATAACATATAATACAAACGTGATACAAATGTTGAAAAGTATTTATAAAATGTTCACTTTTTTGTTTTTGAGGTAAAAGGATGAAGATGGCATTTCTAAGCCTCATTAAATATGCTTATAATTACACAAATAAGACTTTTTTTTAATTTTATTTATAAAATATTTTTCCAGGAAGTAATACATTGAGAGTTACCCCTCGTTTTCAAGTATGTCTTGGGCATAGAGTTATGATGACAAATACATGGTTACATTGCATGAACATGGTTATACATTATATGTAAAGACCTTGCATGAACAGTTCTTTTCTGATTTCAGCTCTTTGGATTGCTACTTGAAAAGCACTGCCCACCAGTTTTCCAGAAAACCTATTTTAAAGGTACAGTCCCACACAGGACCCTATGGATTTAATGGCAGCGTTCTGATTATTGTGCTCACACTAGGTGGTTGATAGCTTACAAAATCAGATAAGTATTTTAAGTCATTTTGAAAGCTTATGCCACCAGTGATTGTGAATACTGCAACCTAAGTTTCAGGCATTATCTCTCCTTTATCACGCTTCTCGTCCATAACTTGCTCTTAAAACACATAGCGTGTCCACAAATTGTTAGGGGGTCACACGTAGTATGGTGTGACACCGGGACCTCCTCTAACACCTGCCCAGTTTGGGGCAGGGTCACTAACCCCTCCCCAGGTATATAAGAGTCTCTTAACCCAAATTTAGATTAGACGGTTCTAGGATGTAGCCTGTTCCCCATTTAGTGAGGCGGTATCTGCTTTACCCCACCAGGGGGTATGGCAGTGGCGACTAGATTCAAGGGCCTCAAGCCCTTGGGGAACCTAGCCAGGGAATAACAGTGATGCAAGATGCGAGGGAAGATATTATATGATGGTCGGTGTAAGAAGTACCTCTCTTGCAAGAGATGAATCGGGCCCTGGCCTGCCAAATAAAAGGTGAACGCTTCCACTTCTCTATGTCATTACTGAAAAGGGGGTTCCTGTAGGGAATACCATCTGCCTCCGGCAGCTACCATACAGGATGGAGGCGCTGCAACGATGAAGTACCAGCCTGTCCCGTGGCTATTCCAACTACCATCGCGGAGACTCAGGCTTCCTGGCCTACAGCAGGTGAGCTAACCAGCACCGGTACACAAATAACACGCAGATCTCCCGTAAGGAAGGAGGAGAAGGGGGGGGCGTCTTATATTATAGTTTTAAAACTATTATACAGTATATCTTCAATTTACCAGAAAAGTTTCTATCACAAAAGTTTAACATAGCAAAACGTCACTACTATACAGTAACCGCACGGCAGTCATTTACCAAACTGCATTAGAAAGGAAACACTTTTACAATAGTCTCTCTAAAATCTTTTCTCTGGTCTTGGTGTAGTCCAAATATGGCGAGTGTGACAAGTATGCACTGTTGGATATTAGCTATTCCATTCCTCGTTTATGTTGCTTCCATCTCATGGTTCTGTTTTCAACATATGTAAATATATAGGGATTATGTATTATTGTCACATTTAGGTCCCGCCTGATGTAAAGTGAACATTTTGACTCTGCTTCACTCTTGCATCAATGCACAAGGTGCAAGTTTTACTCTACCTTTGGCAGTTATCAACTTGGGGAAACGTTCTGAAAGCAATGGTATAATGAGATGTATGAAGGTTTGCTTCCATATAACGAAGCAGAACATGTCCACACAATCCGGCAGGTCTGCGGTGGCATTAACATCTTGCCGAGTGCGAGAGGCAGACTTAAGCGGCTCAATGTACAAGCTTGTCAAATATGGAACGGGAGAAAATTGATGCAAATAAGAACGTTTGCTCTGTCCTCTTGATACACATAGCCTAATATAATGCTTTGTGTGTACTAGAATTTATTACGATCAGAAATAAGCTGTATATTGATGGTGGACAAACCTAAGATTTTGATTTCTTGTGCAGCAGGCGAGTTCAGCACATTTAAAAACAAAAATGGTAATAGTGGCCAATTAGTTTTAGGAAGAATAAGAGCATGTATCGATGATTCGAGACTGTCTCTGAGGGGAGGGTGGGGGAGGGAGTTTCTATGTTCGCTCAGAAAATATTTGCTCTTGGTAATTAAAAATGGCCACTACAACCAAGAGGCATACTGTACATCTAACTAGGGCAGTGTTTCGTATCCTTGCCCCTGGGACAAGCTATCCAGGCCATTTTCAGGGAAAAACAGCTAATCACACATTCGCATAGAAGTGCAAACGTGCGCTTGGCATTTCATAGATTATGCCTAAAATCTGGTCTTGCTGGGGTGTTATAAGGCGAGGTTCAGAAACACTGAATACGAGGGTTTTATTTAGGGAGTTAAGCAAATTCTCAGATTGAAAAATAAACAGAATATTTAATAGAAAACGATAAACGGATGAAAAACAACACGATGTACAGCAGAGATATATATGTCATCTTTTACGGCTTATTTTTAATGGGACCTAGAATACCTCTCTCAACTAATATGAAAAAAAGGTATATTTGGAGAAATACTAAATAATGACACATGAGATCTGCTACACATATCTTAAAAGTGAGATCATTACAATAGATTCATATGGTAAGAAATAGGAATCTGCTGTGATTTTCAAAGCTGGGAAATGTGCAGCAAATCCTGTGCGGGAAAATCAGACCAAATTGATCAACCGTTCATAAAAATATGTCCTGCTGTTTGGTGTTAAGCAGTTATAATGAACTAAACCAGACTAGTTTGTGATCTGATTATCTCTGCATAGTGACTTTTCCAGAAGACAGCCCCGATACGACATGCAGAAGCAGCCCTGACTTTCTGAGGTAGTAGTAAATTGGAGGAAAGGAAAGAGGGGAAATTAGGAAATAAGACGGGAACAACAGTAGAGGGGATGAGAGCTCGACTAAGAAGACTTGATGATTCAGAAGGGTGGGATACAATAGAACGCATTCAATGTGTGTGAGTGCAATTCTGTGTACTTGTAATGTACCCGTCTAGGGTAACATGTTTATACAGTAAGTGAAAAGGTAAAAACATCACATTTTAGAATATGATTTCTATCCCTTTGCTGCCGTAATGGCTTTTAAGTTGTGAAAACAATGAATGGGCAGTTCTACCTTCCTCATTTTCACACATGAAACCAAGTTATAATGTTCTCTTTACTACCAGTATGTTTCACGGAGAACATCCCAGCAGCAAGGAAACATGTGTAAAGAAGTCAGGCCCAGAAGAATACGAGTAGTATATGGAAAGCGGAAACAGACATAGAACAGGGGATGGTAAAGGGGAATTTCTATCACTATATACAGTATGTAAGCTTTACGTGAAGCCAAGGGCTACATAGAGGTGTTCCCATATTTCAGTGGAATAAAACATTTCTTCCTATGGGTGCAATCCATGAGAAGATACAGAGGAATCATTAACTGTCATTTTTCCACATAACACACATTTTGGCGATTTGTTGTTTTTGTTGTTGCACAAAATCCTTTACAGGCACAGTTTGTAAAAATGTAATCTTCCCACCCCCACCCCGCCAAAAAAAATCAAAATAAACCTTTGTTTAGTCATTCCTGTTAGAAATCCAAACACAGGGCTTCATTTCTAGAACTTCTTTGGGAGGAAATTGCATTGGAAGTAAAAGTGGTTAAAAGGCTGAACATTTATTTACCAGCAGATATTTTCCAGGGTCCCACTTTTAACTTTGGAGAGTAAAAACATGTTGTTTAACCAGTGTCTCAGCAAAACAAAATGTGCATTTTAAAGATATGTAGGTGGGGCTGTTCTTTTCATTAACTACTTAACTGCCAGAGGACGTTGAAGTAGATATTGGGAAATCTGCTCCATTTGATGGTAGCTGCAGATCCTAATCCAAACGCCTCGGTGAATCCTCCGATTTTCACTAGCAATTAAAAAATCCGGCTTGGAACAAAAAGTTATTAAGTTATTTATAACGCTGTTACTAAAACAGAAGCTCACAACTCATTACTGGGATAGAGGCCAAGAGGAGCGCTTATTTGAATGACGAATACTCTCAAAACAAGAAGAACTCTGTCCAAGACATCTAAATAACAAACAGCATTGGCAAGCAGGTCTCCTGCCCTTTTCCCTGCCTGCACGGATGGTTTCAGACTTGAGTCAGTAAACCCGACGGTTACCACTATACCAGAAGCTCAATGCTGCAGATTATTTTTAGCGATGATGCTACCTTAAGCATTGCAAACACATTTTTGTTTTAGTTTCTCTTAGCATTAAAATTCACCTTTTCCTCTTGCGTATGTGAAATGCCCAAGTCATTTTGTAATGCTGAAAAATGGATATAAAAACAGTTTTCATTGGGGCCTTAAAAAGTGGTTGCTATCCCGTTTAAAAAGAAAAAAAAAAAAAGTATTGCTGTATCTTTGGAATAGCGGCTGCGTTCCTCCTGCAGTTAGCCATAAGTCTTTAGCCAAAGCAGTATGTGTGGCTACTGTGCTTTCTGATTGCAACTCGTACGAGGGACTGAACTGTAAAGGAAAAATATTGCTGGTTTTTAAATGCCACAAGCACCACAGTGCTGTCATAGGTTATTTATCTTGGCATAGGAACCTCAGATGTAAATTCTTATAACAAACCCTTTTGTTTAAAAAGGTTTCAGTCCTTCTGTGGCAGTTTGGCCTCCAACTCGCTGCAATACATTGCAGGTCCCTCTGCTCCCATAGGAGATAAGATTATGCAAGAAACATGTTAGAGAATTATAGCATCCAGGGTTAAGTTGCTGATGCCGCATGCTTTATATATTAGTATGCAAGCAGCAGTCTGTCCACAGCTCATTTATGTAGGACGAACCATTTGCTGTACTATTATTTTTTTATGTGAAGCGCCAACCATTTTAAACATGCAGATCAATATCGCTCTCTGCAGAAGCAGTTTGCAAAAGTTTACAGAATGCATTATTTAACATGAATTCTTTCGTTGGTTATCTGTAGAGAAAAACAAAGCGTGCTAAGGCAGACGCATAGCCAGCTTTCAACATCTCCATTTCTTGTTTATTGACTTAGAGGGAGACGGTACAGAAAAAAGTATATTCCATGCAAATGTTAAAAGCAATTTATACAAAAAAGAAAAACCCCGTTAGCACTGAAAAGAGCATTTGTTAGTCTATAAGCCGTTAGAGGCTGCAGCCGCACTGCTCAATGAAATCGGAGGAAAATGCTGTACCTGTTTCGATTTGCTTAACACAGATTTGTGCTGCTTTATGGAAGAAAAGAAGAAAGAGAGAGGAAAAAAAGATAAAGGCTTTAAGAGAAAGTCTATTGAATACATCTTCGCTTTAGTTCCTCTTATATTTTCCTGCCCTGGTCACAAAAATATTTTTTGTCCCGTTTAAAAAATACAAAATAAACATTCTTTTTACACATTAACATGTAGAGGACTCTGGGAAAGCGTCTAGTGCATTATTTCACATAACTAAAATGTCTTAATGCTCCACGATTTTCCCAGGCTCTCTTTTTTTGGTATCTTATGTTTATATTCATTTCTTTCCATATAAAGTCGATATTGCAAAACCTTCATTGTATACTCAATGAGCTGAAGATTTTTGTAGTGTGTGTGCGTTCGCCCTCTCTCCCCCTTTCTCTAGGGACAAACATCACTGTATTATCTCTCAACACCGTTAATACCTGGTGTTTGTACTGCGATTTAAGGCTGTTTTAATGGAGGTCAATTTTAGACCGAAATGTCCACATGCTTTTCAGTAAATACTGTATTCGTTTTTTTTCCCCATCACTTACATATGGTTTGTCCAAATTTATCCTATTTCTCGACCCCCCCCCCCCCCAAAAAAAGAAAAAAAAGAAGTATGTAGTTGTAGTTATTTAAACCATATGTAGTGATATTAGTTTTGGCCAGTCTGAGAAGCTATTAACTGTGTCACCATCCTTGACTTCAGAGGCAACATTGCAGGCACTATGTGCGGCTTAACATGCCCACGCACAAAGCCAGAATACCTGCAGTTGTACTGAGAATCTGGAACATGTTGGGCAGGCGCGAGGCATTGAGAAGCTCTCGTCAGCGTCCTCACTACGCACATTATGGAACTCAATGTCAGAAATAGTCGCTGTGATGTGTGAAGTTGCTGATTGCTTTCACCTTGTTACAACCCGAGCCTCTAGTTTCTAGCAATAACCCGCTCTGTTCAGCACATGCCTTTTCTAGGGGACCCGAATCAATTATTTCCCCCCGACCATGAAAAAGGATTTGTCTTTTTAAAATAAAAAAGTTCGTGGATGATCCCCTTGATACCCAGAGCACCGCTGGCAATGAAGGTGTTAACACCCTAACGGCTATAGACCTGTAGTGAATTGCAGGCGCATTCAGGGCGAAATTAATGGCCGCTGCTTTTCAGTGAACATCTTTTTCAGATTATTTGTGTAGTTCGCGCTTTGCAAGTATAATCCCTAACACGAAGAAAAAAAAGCCGGTCCATGGAGGGCTGTAAGTAGAGTGGGCACATTTTCAGCAGCAGTATTGCTTCACATTACTGCAGTAACGGGGCTATCCTGGCATTGGACAGAGGCTGTTATGTTCCTGTTTGAATGAGGAAAACAGACTCCAGGCGACCAGGAATGTAAGACTGAGCAGATTTGATGATTATAATACGTTGGCTGACATAGGCCTATTTGCTCCCAAAATAAGAAAAAAGGATCTGACTTGCAGGGAAATGCCAACGCAGAATGTTTCAAGTTGCTGTTCCATTTAAGCCCTTTCTATTTTATTTTTTGCACAAACTGCTTTTTGCAGACTGCCGATCAATGCACCAACAACCTCTATTACGTTTCTATTTTAGAGTAATATTGGATTAAACATTTTTTTTCCTGACACAGTCCTGATCCTTACAACCTTTAATAGCTGCAGAATTTTAGCTTCAGTTAATATAAGCCCAAAACAAGTAATGTTAGGAAAGAATAGTAAAATCTGGAATTATAATTGTAAAAAACAACCACAAAAAAACAGTGCAGACGTTGTTACACGGATGACTGCTTGCATTTGATTGCAATCCATGTTACTGCAACACAATTATGTGTAGTTGCTAGTGTGACTGCACCTTTCAAACAGAAACAGTTTATCAATGTAGGAGTTAAATCACTTTGCTGCCAGAGGAGCTTGTAAAGCCTGGCTTTCTAATGAGTTGCAAGTCCCTCAGGTAGTAATGAAGCTAAGTGTCGACTGTAAGAAAAAAAAAGTCTGTGTGTTGGAAAAAATCAGTAGATAACGCGTCTCTGGCGCACACAAGCTAGATACTTATTGATACTTATTTGATTGCAGGCAAACGTGAAGGTGAAAAGCACAATGTTTCGGGGGACATAACCCCTTCGTCAGGTAGGTGCGTTGGAAAAAGAGACAGAACCAGAGAAGCTTGCATTAGGGAACTCTCAATCTATGGTGTCAGGTTCATTGTGACTTGGAGTGCTGAATGAGGGTTTTAGGTAGTAGCCAAATATTCTCCTTCAGAAACCATGCCCATATGTAAACATTCACAAGAGGCACTAGAATCTCTGAGACAAAAGAGCGCCACCTTACGTACACCAAGTATTAGCCCCCCTCTGATGCACTGGTATTCTCTGACTCGTGGGAAGACACAAGGTTGCTTTCCACCATAACCGTGTTGTAAACTCAAATTCTTAACATTTACAGAACAGGAGCATACTGTATATACAGAGCTGTGTGGTTTTGAAAGCTCTGTAAATCTAACCAGATATCTTGGCAGTCCAATAAAAGGTATCACAATCTGCAACAAAACTACATTACTCCTGGACCAATCCAGCTACTAGAACTTTAAACTACAAATATATGGTAATTGCATTGCTACCAAACAAACTATAATCAACACACCTAGTTCTAAATATGGAGGTCTAGCAGCACTACGTCTCCCAGTAGTTTATCGGTTATGGTATATGCCGATTTTCTATTGGTAAAAAGGATGAGGTGACCATATTCATAAACATTTGTATATAAAACACTACATTTGCATGACATTCATATGCACTGTAGCTGGTGCAGGGGTAAAAGCAAGAGTTAACGTACAATATGCACCTAAAAATACACAGTTGTCTGCAGTAGAAAATAAATGTCAGCGAGTCACACGTTAGTCTTTATGCTAATCTGTTGCATGGTTTTCAACAAACTGTTGATGCGGTGTTAGTAATGCAGAAGTTAATATGATTGTAGCATTACTGCTCCTAAAGCAATATAGAATGCTACAGCACCACGCCACACAATGACTGTCTTTACCAGAGGGACGTGTGTGGGAGAAGACAGAGCCTCTGCAGCATCTTCCTTGATAATGTCCTAGCAACACAACAATATACAGTATACAGTCTTAAAAATACAGTCACAAACCTATGAACAAAAATATTATTTGATATTGCGGGAAATTTAGCTCTGTCGTTAACAGAGGAGCCTTCAAAGCACTGCAGAGGTTTACAGTACACGGAAGGCCACTCTGACAGCTAGGGGTTATAGTACCACTTTGGGACCACACACTGAAAATGAACATGCTGCAATACAAAGCAATCAGAAGTATAATTGCACTTTTGCACATGACAGTTGTAATTAGAGAACAGACACAAAAACATTGCTGTGGCTCTCCAAAAAATGTATAAACCCTCAAGCTCGCTGCTAATGCCCCAGACCACCATTAAAAACACGGATGGAAAAGCCTGTAGAGTCTCCTGTCAGTAATTATTAAAAATTATAGGATACCATTTTGATAATCCCTTCAGCGCTGAAAGCGGATTGGCTGATTTCTGAATTTTCTTCTCCCTGGGGTACAGTACGCTATGCAGGTGGGGGGGGGGGGGGGATGGAGGGAGAGGCACTAGACACTGTTCTGGAGACACAGTTAGAAAGTAAGCTCTCCGGGGCAGAGATCTCCTTTCCTACTGTTGATTTTGCTGGTTGCATTTATTGTATTATAATTTCCTGCACTGCACGGTCTCTTTTGTAACGTGTGGAGTATACTATGGGCGAAATACAGTATATATATAAAGATATACATACATTTAAGATTAAAAATATGTTCTTTCCAAGAATGGGAATCCAGTGACTTCTTTGGTTGCGAGACCGCTATTCGCAGTGACATCAATGGAATGGCTATGCAGGGTCCTATATTAGTTCATTTTGAATGGCAGGCTAGCACCGTTTCATGACCACCTGCTGTTCCGTCTAGTCTCCTGCAACTCCAAAGGCATCCAAGAATTTCATGGGGCACATCCGTGATGTCACTAGACCCATCCCCAGCATTTCTAGCTATGCCCCTCTGTGATTCCCTGCCCCCCCTTCATGGATAGTGACAGTAGGAACACTGGTACGTGTTCCAAACATCGGGGTCTTTACGGCCAGCCATTTCTCCCTAAATTGAGCTGCACATTTTTCATTATGAAGTTCTCAATAAATAGATGGCCACCTCAGCAGCAAAAACAATTACATTAATTGAAATAAACCAAATGAAAAATCCATGTTTGAGATATGGACCCACAGAACAATAATTAACCTTGCCTGTTAATGCCCCATAAAATGGTTAATCAACTTGTTTGGGATTTTTGCTAGTCAGTGAGTGCGGTTTTCAGTGAGTGTATAACGTTTGTGGAGTCGTAGGGCTAAAATGATGCGTGCGCACAAAAGGCCCCGTAAATCAATACGTCAACAATTTAAAGTTATTAAGCAATAGATGCAAAATGCACTTTGCATGGAGTTCCATAAAATTACCACTTGACAGGTGGAGAGTAGACATGTCTGACTAATTTGGGCATCCATTAAATAGCTTCTTTGTTGCATTAGCGTCTAATTTAGAGTATATTTAACTGCCGTTCTTAATTTAAGAAAGCATGTTGATTCTGAGCCTATGTGGATCAGGTGCAAATCCTTCCACACTATGAGAACACATGAACTTCAGCATGGATATCAGTGAACCATGGCTGCTTTGGGTGCTGTATTGTTGCTCAGGCATTCCCTGGCATAGAACGCTCCGCAAGATAAGAGACCACGAGGCAGGAGAAGTAGAGAGAGAGTTTATAGGGCTCGGGTGAGCCTGTGGATGCCCCGTGATGTTCCATAGGTCATGTGTGACAAGGAAAATATGTGCCAATGTTCTGCAAACGCAATTGTTACACACAATTGTACATTGGAGACATGCAAGTTGTGCATGGAAACTTGTACAAATCTAAGACCTCTTTAGCATAATTAGACCAGATGCTAAAGACGCGCAACACCCAACTCTAAATCAAGTTGTATAAACAGAAAACATTTTTAATCCACCACTGTTACCGCCTTACCCAACACACTATATCTGGCTCTTACTACTTTGTGAAAAATGTAAACGATTTACATCATTGTATATTACAGCATCATATTGCACTGCTATTATTTTTCCCATTTCTCTAAAACTGTGAAAGGGAACATTTCATATTCAGCATCAGTAGTTCAGGGAGGCTAAACTGGCCAGTGACAAGCAACGGCTAGTCGTGCTATCACTGGTTGCCCACCTTAAGTACAAGGTAACTACCAGGTTCAGGGGGGGAAACGAAAAAGTCGTGGAAAAAAGGTTAATAATGGCTTTAAAGAACACGATTCGTTTCAGTTCTCTCACCGTGAAAATTACACTAGAAAGCAATAGTGAATATCAGAATTCAATTACAAATAAAGGATTATTTTCATTGAATAAAAGGTTCCAAAAATACATGAAGCCGAAGTCCCCAATCATCTTGCGTCCACGGCCTATTCCTGTCTTCATTCTCTACAACAATGGAGCACAGGCAACTTCAAGCCGTTTCGTTTTGTTTGTTTTGTACACCTTGCAGCATGTTCGCTTTCATGTTAGGGTAGGGGTGGGCAACTCCAGATCTCAAGGGCCACCAACAGGTCAGTCTTTGACTGAGCCACCTATGCTGAAGCAGGGATATCCTGAAGGAGTTGCCCACCCCTTGGTTAGGAGGGGGTCAGAAATATTAAACAGAGGCATTAAGGGCCCAAAAGAATAAGAGTAAATTAGTTTAGCATGTCAACCCTCTATGTCTGTCAACACAAAACCAAAAATGAAAACATACACAATGATAAATGCAATTTATATTTAAAAAAAAGTAGTTGGTAAATCCATAATCTTGGCCCTTTTTCCGTTCACACAGAACGGAAGAAATGCTTTGGAAAAATTGGGCACATAACTCGCGTTGCTGTTTTAGAACGTTGAAGATTTATTTTCCAAGTTAGTATTAAGTGCGTCCGTGAAAATACTTACTAGGCCACTGTTCTGATCTCTGGGCAAACTGTTTTTTACGCAGGTACGTGTCCCAGGATATTGGGCATTGCCAAAGTAATACCTTGGCAGGTAAGTTTGAGGTGCAAAGACTGGCTATGGAAAAGACAAAAAAAACAACATGCACAAACACAGAAATAAAAAGGATAAACAAATTAAAAAAAAACATGGCACAAAGAAAATAATGATAAATGATACATGTAGGTATGAAGGAGGAGGACATCATACTTAATTCCTGTAGCCTGTGGGGTGTTTACTTTGAACATTTAAATATCTACAGAATGAGCGTTTTTTTGCTTTGCAATGTGTTGCAGATCCCACGGGCTGTGAAGGGATTAAGATGCTGACAGGGTTATTGATTAGAAATGTACCCTCATGACTAATTCCTACTCACTATATATCCGAGAACTACTTAGCATTGCAGCATTCGCATTGTGATTTTCCTAATCAATGAACGGTTGTGGTCTAAGGGTTTAGAACTGACTGCCATCAATGTGAATGTGCGTGTGTGTGTGTGTGTGTGTGTAAACACATACACCACAATGTATACATATATAGTGTGCATATAATATTATATACACACACACACAAATAGGATAGATAAATAGGATAGATATAACAAAATTGATCCATTTTAAATTAAGTTCAGGTTTAAACAAGATGTAAACCATGGTTACATTTTTTACACTTCATATATGTGAAAGAAGGTCTGTTTCCAAATTTGGCCAAATATAGAGCTTTTTATATTTTAATTTTGGTCCCCAGTCTATTAAATTTTTTACATGAAAGTGAACATTTTGTATCCTTGCTATTTGCATCCAAGTAATAAGTAACATCGTCACATTCAGTAAAAATGACATTAAATAGATGTATTAGATTTAAACTAGGGATAAATATATGAAATCCTTGTAATCAATAGGAACGAATACATTGCAGGCAATTCTGGAACTGCAACAATTGGTAAACTCTCAGAGCCTCTGAATTTGACACCAGCTAAGTATTACAGAAAATCCCGCTGTAATACCTATACAATCTGCACCATATTGTCAGAATGAGGACTCAGACTTACCAGAATCCAGTTTCTATTTGCATTTTGCTTAAATGGATGAAAGCAAATAAATGAAATAAAAATGCAAAATCGAATAAATCGCTCTCAACAAACCAATGTGCATTCATTTGAAGCATGTAGAAAAGTATCACTCAAGGAAAACAAAAAGCTGAAATGCAGAAAAACACACGCACACAAAAAGAAATACCTTTTACGCTGGGAGCTCCACTTATAAATACAATCGCCCTTTCTATTGGTTTAGAAACATTATTAAGGTTATATACACTCAAATGTATTTTTCTAGCATTCCTTATATGTAGTTTTATTGTTTTTGCTATTTGGAGTCTTGCTATTCTATTTACACATCAGCTTTATTATCGGCCGGAGAGCCATTAAAAAGACGAGAGTTTCCTAGTGACGGGTTTCGCCTGCTTTTCAACTTGGCTTTCCACATCTGCCTTTAATAAGTAATGTGAACTGTGTATTCTAGATGCTTAAGTGCCGTTCTATTTTATTTTTTAATAAAAACAAGGGCTTTAATCGTTGAAACGTGGATAATATGACACAAGGAAGGAATGCGTTTGATTTTTGTTGAGAAGCTGGAAACATATAGTAATGTTTTTATCCATTTGTTGATAAACAGCGGATCACAACAACAAAATCTGTTACAAGGTTTGAAACAATGAGACTGAAATTCCACTCTTAATATTCTCTAAAATACTTCACCATTCCAAAGTAATAATATTTAGGTGTCTATGCATCAAGCTCATACAATGGGGTTTTCAATTACATATCGATGCTGGAGTAATTTAAGTATATTAATCCGTTCCCCCCCCCCCATAATTAACATGCTGCAAAGCAGGTTTAATTAAGCATGACATTATCAAATCCATAAAAAAACTTCTTCCACCAATAAAATGGAGGCCCAAAACCATTACTAGGTTCAACAAAATCACAACTGCCGACACCCTCTTCTTGCCCTTAATCTCCCCATAACATCTTGGCGACACATTTATCACGTGCACGCACGGATTATCGCACCCATGCCGGTCGGTGTTAGCTTTCATTGAAGTCAGTAAGAGTTAACGCCAGACCGGGTGCAATAAGTTATACCGGCACTTAATAATAAATGTGCCCCCCATAGCAATTACATAGGGTGGGGAAGGGGTGTCCAGAAAGTCCCAAAAATATGAATATTTCAGGCAATGTTGTAGATATTGACACCATGTGTTCTATATGCTAGAAGATGACAGAGATACAGTATGGGTATAGTTGGTGACGTGCACGGAGGTAATCAGTACTATTAGATATGGTCAGTATGCAAAATGAGAACTGAACATTTGGAACAGAAGGGAATATTGAGGGGAGTTACTTGCATTGATGGATGGATTAGTCATTTTTCTATTTTTCTTTGTCTTTGAAGTAGTTTAATCCTTTCACATGCAAAGGTTTATAACATTTTCATTATATATTTCAGGATATGCATTCAGGAAGTAAAACAAAGTATCTGATACTTGAGAAAGTATTTAAACACTTCATAGAAGTAATTCTTTCATATGTTTGAAATACTGAAATATTGAAGAAAAAAAAAAAGCCTGAAGTGGAAATGACTCATGACTCGGCTCCTTCTAACAGACTTTGTTGTTATAACCACATTTTACCTTTAAGGAGGTAATAGACATGATGGGATATGCAGAGTTCAAACGTACAGCTGGATCAGGCGTGGCCAACTCCAGTCCTCAAGAGCCACCAACAGGCTAGGTATTAGGGATATCCCTGCTTCAGCACACGTGGCTCAATTTTGACTGAGCCACCTGTGCTGAAGCATGCATATCCTTAAAACCTGACCTGTTGGTGGCCATTGAGGACTGGAGTTGGCCACTCTTGAGCTACAGGGTGCAAAGATGTAACAAGACACAATGAAATGAGTTATGTTTTGCAGATTACTAACACATGGCTTCTAACCCATGAAACTGCAGGAAAGTGACCACCCACTTACTTGAGACCCATTTCTAAAACCAGATTATAAATGGTGAGAGAAACAGAATAGCATGTGTGTTTGTGTCCGGCACACCTACCCGATTATAAAACGGATGCTGAGGTCCCGTCATCCCACTGTAATAGCTGCTGGGTGGTTGTGGAGACATAACTCCCGCAGGGAAAGGCCCGTTATACGATGCTGATGAAGAGCACACAGAGGATGGCTGGCTGAACACGGAAGCCGCCCTCGGCGGTGCATCTTGCAAGGGCAATGTGGGATAAGGAAAGCCTCCGATATTCATCTGCTCCCTTGCAGCACGCACATCTGAAACATGGAAGCAGCCATTGTGTAAGAAAGCTGTAATGGCAAAGCAAGCGCACACAGAAGTGATCTGGGGAATTCACAGGCATCGCAGAGAGCTAAGAAAGGTATCTGAAGAAGGGACATCCGCAGACTTGTAAGATCATGTTTAACATGCATCGTGAACAACTTGGCATCCAAGTTTCCAACTCCAGCAACTGTTCAAAAGATATGTCCTATCATATATTTAAAAAAACAATGCTATAATTAGTTACCAAGTTGCTTAATGCATCAATTCCCTCACTTTACATGTATTTATTTTTTTACCAAGTGGACAAGTAAGTAGCTTTATAGAAGGCCACTAAGTTGAGTATAAGTATGGCCCTGATGCTTAGTGGATGTAGAAGGAGTAAGTCCAACCTGGTTGAGATGACCTTTATTTTAAAGCTTGTTCATGGATATTATGCATTGACTGTTGCAGTTCAGGTGGGCACACACAGTCCCATATTAACATTTCAGTGAGCATTTGGCCTGGATGTACTGTGTAGATTAAGAAGATCCCAGTCTATTTTACTTTGTTGTCTACACGATTAAATTACGATTATGAGAACCGGGGGGTATTATGAAATTGACAAGAATTAGATGCAGGAAAGCCAATTCGCATTGTTAAACTGAGAATAGAAATAATGAATAATTATACATGTTTTATTGAGTACTAGAAGGTATTTCACTCTGTTTGCAGGACATACTGTTCCCACATTCAATAGTTTCTCTTCTCAAAAATCTATGATTAACTCAATCTAAATTGTTGTGCACAAGAGGGTCCCTCTCTGCTGAACATCCCTTTACAACATTTAAAGAGCGAGTGGTATCCATCTTTTTTTGTTTAAGGAAACCTAAGTGAAATTCTGAGGAACCCCCAACCATAATAGCAACTCTGATCAGATGCATTGTAAGTTCTTCTGTATTTTATTCAATTTTCAAATTACCAGAAAATTGCCGGGAACCCGAGGTTTTCTAGGAACCCTGGTTAAAAAAACACTGGAGTACAGCAACAGTAGTAATTGTTCCTATGAACAGATTCAGTATATTATAAAATGGTCTGACTTTCAAGTCACTCACAAATACGTTTTAATGAATTGAAAATACTATTTACAAGAACTCTGATAAAAAAAAATAAAAACAAGAATGAAACCAGCATCATTGATTTTTTTTGTAAAGAAACCAGTGCAGTGTTTGTATAAGCCATGGGTCTTCAATTCCATTGGAGAAACACGATTTTCAGGTCGTGCTCCTACATCCTGACCAGTAGGCTAGGTCTACCAACTCCTGTACCATCTGGGCATTAGCCAACTTACATGCTGTCTTTCCCTATCTGCGAGAGCCTGATCTTAGCCCTGGGAGGACTGCAAAGGAAGAATAAGGAAGCTAAAAATTACGCTTTAAGTGCACTTCCATCTGCCAATACCAACTATACTTTGCATTGTTTGCAGTCTTTGATATTCAGAAAGCCAGATCGGGGCTGTATGGGGTCACCTGGCATTGTGTTGTACATTGCCAGATGAAGGGAATTAACGACTTCCCACCCCGCTGCCCATCCGGATTATGTCACTTTCTACAAAAAAAAGAAATAAAAAAAACATCTATAAGTTCACGTTCACCTAACTGGCATTATTACATCTGGGCAAAGTTCAACAGATTTGTTGCTGCTCTGTACTGCAATTCAGGATTTCTTGCAGTCAAATATGTCAACAAAATTAAAGTACAGGGACCGAGTAATGGCAGGAAATAATGTCAAACTTTGAGTTGCTTTGTATAACTGACTGTCCGTCACCAATCACTGTTCATATGTCCCGACAGTGAACTATTATGTTACGGCAACATAATTTGCAGTGTGGTATACATTTATAATTGACATTTAATCATTTAAATATGGAAATGCTGACATTTAATATACAGTGTTAAAGTGTTACAGATCCAACAGGCATGCTAGAGTAATTAAAAGGGACAGTTATGTCAGATTGATTCAATAAGTAAATTACTGAACACACTAATTTCAGAGCAAAAAAAATGAAAAAACGCTATTACATTTGGGATAGCAAATAAGCTGATGTGAGGTAAAACTGTAAACTGTCCGGACAGAAGTGCTAGGCCATGTGAAAAAAAAATATTCACGCACCGTAAAATATACTTCCATCTGACTAACGATTCTACTCCAAGAATAATATACTGTAAGTATAATTGGTTCCTACTAAAAGAAATGCTATGAAAGCTTCCCCACCCCTAATAGCTAAAGGGAATAACTTCACTGTTACATATTATTAAGGGAGCACAGACTGTCACTGTATGTAATTGGCTTTATAAGAAAAATTCAATCAATCACTAAGTGAAAAATGTACTTACCGGATTCATGTGAAAAATGTATATTTTTTTAAGATTCTCATCCCCTGTGTAATTCTAATCTTACCGGCTGCTTACTGTTTGATTGGTTAATGGTGGGACGATTATTACTTGACCATCGTACAAAACAAAAATGAAAAGTCAACATTTACCAGGACCCCTCTGGCACAGACCACGGCGGCCCCGAACCCGGAAATAGAAGGCGGAGGAGTCCCCCTCTAACACCCCCTCTATCATTTCTCTTCAGATTTCGTCCTGCACTCCATAAGAACGCAGGACACAATCTAAGCTGGGGAAAGAGCTCTCTGCGGGCATGCGGTAGTCCAGGGGTGCGCAAAATTTTCTGGGGGGAGAGGCGTGGCATTTACAGAGACCCCGCGCTCATCCCCACAACATTTAAATAAAAGTGCCGGGGTCGGACGCGAGGCCTCTGTATGTCTCTTACCTTCTCTCCGTCGGCTTCCGGGGACGCTTCACCACGACAACGCAGAGTCAACTGACGATGCAGTTGGAAAGGTAAAGGGGGGTGGAGAGGCGCAAGCAGGGGGGGAACAAACAAAAAAGTTTGCGCACCCATGACGTAGTCATTACATCATGGGGAGTGCCAGATCCTATAACGTAGTGTCCACGTCTTGTGGCGTCCAAAGGGTTAAGAACCTATAAACACTTACCTTGGACTAGATCATATGAAGGTTGCAAAAACCCTCAAAAGCACCACAGGAAATATTTTAAAATACTTATATTTCGCTAATTTTTTTCAATGTCAAATCACACCCCTATTAAACACATAATTGCTATTTCACTTTGGCGTTAAGAGGACCTGTCCCTCTAAAGCTTCTTTTTGGAGAACAAGCCGTGGAGGCCAGAACTTCGTTCAACACACTGGAACAGAATATCCTGATACGCAGTCCAAATGTTCTAGCTGCCAGTAAAACAACGGAAGTAGATGCACTGCAGCAGAGCAGAAAACGGAGAACCTTGCTGCTGTTATTATGCAAGGACACCATTCTACCATTAGTATATTGTAGAAAGAGAATACAAATGTATTCTTAGTAATATTCTATCCACAAATGTTGCCTACTGTGCCATTAATGAATCATGGCAGAAGCAACTTGACACACAAATTAAATATATATATATAGATATATATATATATATATATATATATATATATATATATATATATTTCAAGAATATCCCTTTTTAACTGTTATTTGTTTCTTTTATTCTCAATGAAAGATGATGCACAGTAATCTCATCTGACGATGTTACAAAATGCAGAATATGTGGCGATTCCTACTAGGATCAAAGTGTAGTAATGCCAGTGACACATTTAAAGGGTCATTAGGTATACAATCCTTTTCTTTTCTTTTTTTTTTTAAACAAAAATTCAACGCCAATAAGTATTTCCAAATAATTTTTGAAAGTTAGTTTGTGAACACGGAGAGCTGAGAATTTGGATGAGTTTGATTTCCTCTGGTGGTCTCTTTTTTTTTCTGATGTCATTGCGTGTGCAATAAGAGTTTGCACAGCCAGATATCCCTCCCTTCTCCTCCCCCTTATCATCATTGGCTTATTAAATTAGGACAGACTGGGATAAAGGTAAAAAAAAACACTGGATTGACAAAATTTTGCCCATTCAGAGGCCCCTTAAAGTCAACTTCTAATTAATTTCCCCCAAAAAATAAAATTAGCCACATTTTTCCAACTACTGTGGCATGGTTAGACTTGTTTAGGGAAGCCCATAGTAGTGGTAAACCCTTTATAAAAGGTTCAGGAAGCAGGAACAGATTCGCTACAGGAGCTGAATTAAGGAAATGTTACATATACAGAGGGTATGGCTTAATCGGATGCCACCCCTGTGATTTAGTCAGCGCACATTTATTATAATGGGTTCTCATGGGTCCCGCATTGCGTTGGCTATCAGAGGAAACCCTATTGTATGATGTTGATTTTTATGAGTAGGGAAATACATTGCAGCCATCGTTTTGTGATCCGATTTGACATCTTTTAGAATAACGGCTGGTGGGTATTAGCTTGTACCATTCCATTGAGGCTCTTAGTGTAGTGTTAGTATCTCTCCTGCAGGACAGTCTTTATTCTCTACAAACTGTAATACTATTTGAAGTCCTTTGAACTTGGCAAAGATGGGAGGAAGGGTGAAGAAACAGGAAAAAAAGGGGGAGGATTATGCAAATGTGCCATCCATATTTTTTTCTTCAATACAACTTCAGTGATATTGAATTGTGAGCTTGGAAGGGTGCCTTGCCCAGAAATAACTGACCATCCACTGCCATTATACATTTGGCAGTAATATACTTCAGGAAGCATAGACTGCTCCTGAAAGGTTAACAGTAATATTTCAAACTGAGTTCACAGCCAAACTAAATAATAACCTAGCAGTCAACCATCACCAAAAATGCAGACTGCAAGTCAAGCTTAAAAAGTATTATGATGCCGTGATTTCCCACAGCAGCATGCAGCTCCACTTAATCAGCTCCTACACTACCGTACGTGCACGCACACGCACACGCACACACACAGCCCTGTAGGCTGAGGAAGAAAACGGCCTTAACCTATTCGCTGCCAAGGGTACTTGTCACCTGCGCGGTCAAGCACATTTGCTAAATGTTGCTATATAAGTGTTTAACCATGACTCCTGTGAGTGACTTAAAAAAAAAAAAAAAAAGAAAGATATATGTATAGCATAATACTTAAATCACAAATTGCGATTTCCATTGTCACTTTTTTTGGGGTGGATGGCATGTTATGTGACCAAGATAGGATGTCGTAAAAATGAACAGAAATGAAGAAATAACTTATTTTCTTGTTATTGTCTTAGATATTTCTTTAAAAAATATGCAATTCTTTCATTAAAATGAATACTAATAGT
This sequence comes from Ascaphus truei, assembly GCA_036426205.1. Taxonomy (NCBI): domain Eukaryota; kingdom Metazoa; phylum Chordata; class Amphibia; order Anura; family Ascaphidae; genus Ascaphus; species Ascaphus truei. The sequence continues at coordinate 209,452,651 of CM071570.1, forward strand.
CACTGCCCTGATTACACAGGTACCAGATATGTATAGGTACACATACTTTCTTTGGCCAATACACACCCCAAATGAGCAAGACCTATAGAGGCGGCACACTTTATTCGCACTTGGCTCGAGCCGCAAGCCGGGAGGTTTCCCGGCTTTGATGCCGAATCCCTTCGGCGTGCCGCGTGTCACCGATGCGCGAAGGGAGCCCTGGTGTCCCGCGATGTGGGGGATGGCGGTGGGGGGCTCCGGGGGGACCCGGACGACCCGGAGAGGGGGAAGCCCCGGTCGGAGGACCGATCCTCCGAGGCTCCAGCGCGCGCACGGGGCACCTCGGCGCGCGCCCGGTATCTGTCGCGGCCGAGACCGGGTAAATGTTAGAATAAACTCGGCCGCGACAGTACATTTTTCATGGCTGAATGTAAAACGCACATGATGCCATTTACCAGTCAAAACTGCCCACAGCATAGAAATAAGCAGTGGTCGACAAATCACCAAAAAATCTACTCGCCACCTAGTACCACACGTGTGCTGCTTGGGCCAATAGGAGCTCGCCACGATGTTAAATCCACTCGCCCGGGGCGTGCAAATGTATAGGTTTGTCGAACACTGGAAATAAGTATATATTTTCTGAAGGTACATGTTCCACGAAATCCAAACAAGGACAGCATGTCTGGATGGGAATTTTTGTCGAAAATAATCTAAATTTATGACAAAAATGATCAAGACCACTAGCTTTAGACTTTTCACTGGAATTTCTCATAGATGCTTAGTGTAAAATGGAACTAAATACTCCATGTTATTGCCCTGGGATTGCAGAGTACATTGATTTCAGATGTATATTGGTTTACATACGGTTTTGGTCAATACAAGTAGCAAGATTGTGCAAGGTTCTTCCCGACCACATTTTTGGGGTTTTTTCTTTTTAAAGCTGAATGCAAAAAGTACATGCCCTCATTGGCAAAGCAAAATAACGCACTAGTATAAAAATACCCCCTTAAAAGTATACACGCCTCAAGGAATTGAGGTCATATTATTATTGTTTATTTGTAAAGCGCCAACATACTCCGTAGCATGTACAATGGGGGGGGGGGGGGGGGAGGAGGTACAGAGTTATGTACATAAACAGAATGACATCAGAAGGACAAACAAGCGCAAACAGATACAGAGGGTAAGGTGGGCCCTGCTTGGGCGAGTTTATAATCTAGAGGGAATGAGGGACAATGTTCAAACAAAAGGTAAAGTGGCTGCTCATTGTGGGACAGAGTGTCCCTCTGGATGGAGTATGGTCCGGCCGCACCGCTGGTCCCATTGGGGTTGGTAGATGTTAGGGGTATGCCAGATAGGCTTCCTTCAAAAGGTGAGTTTTCAAAGAGTTTTTAAACATCTGAAAGCTAGGGTTGAGTCTTCTGGTGAGTGGTAGGGAATTCCAGAGAGAGGAGGCAGCACGGGAGAAGTCTTGTAGGCGGGAGTGAGAGGAGGTAGTAAGGTGGGAGCAAAGGCGGATGTCATGGGCAGAGCGTAGGTGGCGTTTGGGGATATATCTAGGGATGTGAGTGGAGATGTAACGGGGGCAGCGTTGTTGAGAGCCTTGTCAGTCAGAACTTGGGCTTTAACACGTTTGCACACACAAATTTCTGTCCCCAAATTTCTGTTTAAAAAGAGTGGTCTTTATCTTTTTCTCGTATGTTTACATTCACTTTGAACCCTGCATCAAAATTTCTCACACAAGAATTGTGAAATTATGGAAAGGAATACTATATGTTATTGCCCATGGCCCTCTGAGTACACCAATAACTAGATATATTTTTGCTTACAGAATGTTTTTGCAAATAGTGGCCCCAAATAGGTAAAACGGTATGCATCAATGCCAAGACAAAACAACCCTCAAGCATCAAAATACTCAATTGAAAGTATATATTTTATGAAGGTACACACAAAAACTTACGTGGGTCCTGCACAAAAACGCTAACTTTACATTTTGAAGTCGTTGGCAAGTGGAAACACACTTAGGGCATAAAAAAATACCTCCACTAAACTATATATTTCAATGAAGTGCAGACGTGGGTATTTGTCTTTACTCACAAGAATATCTTTTAAGGAATCACCTTTTCAATGTGAAGGGTAGTTACCTACGGGGCCAGTGTAATTTTCACATCTTTGCAATATTTGTAGACTGATTTCTGTCAGTGTTGGGGTGTACCCCAGCAAACTATACAGCATATTAATAGTTGAATTTAAAAATTGGTGTTTGTCCCATGTGCATATTTGATCATGAGACCTCACCAATCTAATTAGTACAGCTCAACACAGTTATAACGCGATCCATTACAACGCAAATTCTCTTATAACACGATGCAAATGTGGCTCCCAATTTTTGTATTTAGGAATACTTTACAACACGATTATTGGTATCTTAAATACTTTATTGTACAATGCATACAATTGTACATTATTTCTAACGTGATCCGCTTATAGTGCGAAGTGATTCTTTGGACCCCAAGCACAGCGTTATAGGGGGGTTGAGCTGTATGCAATAAATAAATAATTAGTCAAACTTTGCAATGCAGTATGTCTACTTTTAGAAAATGTTACATTTGATACATTCTCTTTGCTTACATCAAAACCGGTGGTAATGTCCCAAATTAGCATTAGATAGATTTTGACGCACCACTATATCTTCGTGTATTTACAAAAACTAAAACGTAATACACCCGGATATAATTTATGTTTTCTGAAAGTAGACAGAGGAATCCTGGGATAGGTCACTTTAAACCAGCGGTGGGCCACATGATATACATTAAGGGCCATAATCGCTCCCTATAACTTCTCCTATTGTCCCATATTACTGCTCGCTATAACTCCTCCTCCTATTGCTCCATGTAACGCCTTCCATTGCCCTATATAACTGCTCCATTTAACTCCTCCCATTGCCCCATATAAATTGCTCCATGCAACTCCTATTGCCCCATATAAAAGCTCTGCATAACATCTCTCTCACTCTATGATTAATCTTTCCCATCTCTCTCTCACAGTTCCCACCCTCTCTCCCCATAGCTCCCCCCCCCACCTCACACAGTACCCCCCCTATCACAGTTTTCCCCCACCCTCCTCCTCTCTACACAACCACACCTCTTATTCTCCCAGTCTTTCCCTTATCTTCGTGTAGCACCGCCCCTGCTGAAGCTCCGTCCCATAAGGGGACTGGCGAGAGAGGAGGTTGGGGGCCGCAGCGTAAGCCCCTACGGGCCTTCTGTTGGCCACCAGTGCTTTAAAACGGTCATAAAAATGTGACTGTTGTTGGTCCCTTTCTATAACAGATACAGTACAATGAAAATTTCCTGTGATATTTCTACGCCAGGATGGGGGAGGTTAATCTTCCTACATAGATCCCGGTCATATTCTTTCATGGCCTTGTTTATAACTTGCACTATAACCCAGAGTTGATTACCTCAACTTTAGTATTACCGCAGCTTTATTTTGCAACTCATCCCTAACACAATCAGGATATAGAATATATCCTGTGGTACTCTATGCTGTTTCTTGAACACGGTCATGTATCTTGGTCTATGGCAGAACTGTCAAAATGGCTCGGTACTTTCACTTTACTGCTGTTACAAAGTGAGATTGCACTTTTAAATGGATACCACGCTAGCATTTGGTAAGCCAGGACCATACGATCGCCTTCCGGCTTTAGATACTAACAATTATAGACACAAGATCTTTAGAGCTGGGCTTTATTGTACCGGTGTAAACATGTGCGCATTGCAGCAAATATATACAGTGCTATAGACAAAGTATTCTCATAATAGTACTACCAATTGCACAAATGAAAACATGAATTCTGTATCACAGTCCAACCGAGACTCCTACAATGTATGATTACAGTCTACATTGCATCCAGTATGTAAACGCTTGTCAGTTGCCCAACCCAGCCTTGCAATTAGGTCATGATTACACATTGGAAGCGCTCAACAGTGTTGGGTTGAAGAAGTAAACGTCTCATGTTAACCTGGTCATTAGATCTCTAGTTTACCTGCAATGATTTCGCGCAGCTTTGGATCCAAGTTTACTGTACACGGTAAGAAGGTCTTCACGTCTCGTGAAATAAGAACTGGTGTCCTTGAAGACAAGAACACTTCAAAATTCCTTATGTCGCCATCAATTTCAAGCAACGGCTCAACATCCTTTGTAGTGGGGATATTCTTGGAAATTCTGGAAAAAATAATTAAAAAATGTAAGTAACCAGAATACCTTTTTCTCTTTTCTTTTTACAGCTCAACAACTTGTAGGACACTCCCACGCATCATGTAGGATCCGCCCAACAACCTGCCACCACTAACCCGCCGCCCCTGTGCTCACCAACCTGGAAGAGCTGTGGGCAGCATTGTGCACACCCAACATTAAGAATACCAGGGGTGCAGACTGCTACTTCTGTGCTAAATAGGATAGTACCTTTGACATTCTACTGCTGAAATAAGCAAACAATAACAATATATGGAACAAATGAAAAAAAAAAAAAAAATCTATTCTGTAGTAGAAATCGCTCAAAACATTCTGAAAAATTCACATTTTTTTTATATAATTAGGGAAAATAGGAGTAAACAGCATAATTTAAATAAATCGTTTGCAACAAAAATATTGGGAAATAGAATAGTGCATTTCTAATCTACTTTCCTCGTTCTGTAAAAAAAATAAAAAAATAAAAGAGGCAATTCATTATATTATAATAATAATAATATTATATTAGTCTTCTTAATAATTAAGGTCAATATTGTCATAACTCATATCACATTTCTCTGGAAACCTTAGTTACGTCATTTAACTCCCTTCTTGGGCCTCGGCCATGTTAGTTGCTTGCTGGCGGAAGCGCGCTGAGGCGCGCTCCCGCTCAGCACTGAGCCCCTACAGCCGCAATTAGAGCGGCTTTAGTAGGGGCTCACCTGCGCTTCCGCGCGCTTGCGGAAGCGCAGGTTTTAGGGGAATTTAAAATTCCCCCGCTTGCCGGCGAGACAGGCCGGTCACGTGAGCGGTTCGCCCAATGAGGGCGAACAAGCTCCGTGACGTCACTGGCCCGCCCCCGGCCAGTGACGCGCCCGCCCCCTGCAGGCTTGCTGACGGCGCGTGCGGTAAGCAACCGCAAGGCCAGGGAAAGCACCTGCTTTCCCTGAGCCACAGCGAGCAAGCAGGGAGCATGGACTCAGCCTTATATAGTAATTAAGGTATGAATGGGTCAACAATAGAACAATATTATGTTTCAATAGGTTGAACTCGATAGAACTTTCTTTTTTTTCATTCTCATCTACGTTGGGCAACATTAAATAGTTTTATGTATTTTAATATATTCAAAGAATGGTATACAAGATTAGTACACACTAGCACAGCAACAAATACAGGCATACCCCGCTTTAAGTACACTCACTTTAAGTACACTCGCGAGTAAGTACATATCGCCCAATAGGCAAATGGCAGTTCACGCATGCGCCTGTCATCACGTCCTGAGCAGCAATACCAGCTCCCTGCCTGTACCGAAGCTGTGCGCAAGCGGGGAGACTATAGAGCCTGTTACAAATGCGTTATTTACATCAGTTATGCACGTATATGACGATTGCAGTACAGTACATGCATCGATAAGTGGGAAAAGGTAGTGCTTCACTTTAAGTACATTTTCGCTTTACATACATGCTCCGGTCCCATTGCGTACGTTAATGCGGGGTATGCCTGTATACAGTTTATACTGTTATTGCTATAGGCAAATGGTGTAAGAGCCAGGACGTTAGGCTTTAGTGCTGAATGGGTTAATACTAATATCGTGCCCAAAATATATCATATCAAGTGCAGAAATGTGAGCAAGAGTAAGATAAAGTATTTTTAAAAAAAAGAGAGAGAGAGAAAAGCATGTTCCATGAGTTTGAGGAGGAAGCTATAATATTTGGGATTTAAACCGTAAAGTACTGTAGAACTTTAAGAATAAAACCATAACTTCTGCGCTACAAAGGAAGCAAAAAATGATCGTTTTGAAAATCTGCAAGACGAGCAGTAAGCTTGTGGCGATTCCAATCTGCTGACGTGTGCAGCACAGTCCGGGCAACGACCGTGATATTTAAACATGATTGTAAAAGGTTTTAGTACTTTGACAGTTTTTTTTTTTTTTTTTAATTAATATAGTTCTAGAAAAAAAAAACATAAGGCTATTTAAGATTAACCTTTTCAGTGCTGTTTATGCATAAACAGCAAATGTCCTCATACAAAAGTAAATAAATAAAAGACACAAACATATACTTTTCCGTGCTAGAAAGTAACAGAATGGCAACACATTACTGCTTCTTCTGGCATTACGCTTCATAGTCCAGCAGCGGAACTCCACCGGACCTCCAGGTCATGTGATCGCTCCAGGACAGATCACACAAACGCGATCAGGCATTGGGTGCCGGAGACGGACGTTGGGGGAGCTCCATCGGGGCGGTCAGCCTGTCCCCTCCGCTCCTAGAAATATGTACCTGGCTTGGTTGACACCTTGGCCTTGTACAGCAGCAGCAGCACGCACAGATTGCTGTTTTTTGTGTGTGCATATTTTATATTTACTCATCTTGCCCAATCAGGGGGACGTTTTGGTTTTAAAAATTGGAGATGCCGTTCAGGGAATATGAGCAGCTGAAATATTAAATGTCTGGGAGGTATAAATGAAGCTCTACCCGAGTCCAGTGCAGTCTGAGCTTATTTATCATGGTAACCTCAGAAGCTACAGATTGTTTTACCAATGCATTTAAGGACTAAAAACATTTAGCCTTAGAAATAAAACCTCCCATTTTAGTCACCTTGCGACGTAATGATTTGGTGAGATTGGAACAAATTTGATGACCCCTATTTAATATGCTGTGAATCAGGTTTCCCAATAACGGAGAAGAGTTCAGCTCTATCCAAATGAATACGACTACAATCTTCTCCAGCACCAGGGACATGGTATCACAGCATATTGAGCAGTGCCGAACCTTTAAGGCTTTGTCCCAGCTGACGCTGAGCGCGCTCATACTTGGAGAGCTCTCCAAGCATGAGCACCGGGTGTCCTTAAAATTTCCGTAGGCGCTCGCGGGGGGATGGGGACGCTGCAGGAGAAGCTGAGCGCGTTAGAAAGTTCAAAAAAAGTGTTTACCTAGGTGCCAAGCGCCGGTGAGCGTGTGTGCCCGCGCATACGCGCGCAGACACACACACATACATATATATATATATATATATATATATACACACAAGTCACCTCGCCAAGCGCCGCCCGCTCAGCGCTAGCGGGGACGCAGCCTAAGAGAGAAGATAAGAATCAATGTATTTTGCCTTATTCAGTATAGAAGGTAATGCAACTGAAGGCACCGAAACGCATTCCGTTTTCAGTCAACAAATGTTTAATAGGGCTACAACTAGGTGATTTAAAAATTAAAAAAAAGTAAAATACAAGTATCATTTTTGAAACTCTAGCCATAAAATGTTTGGAAACATTGGAACCTGGACATGTGGGTGGATTATACTGTCCTTACCTCAACCTTATCTGTTCCCTTTGTCCCTTTTCCAAATTGGCTCTCAGACATAAAAACACAGAGTCTGTGAATCTCATTATCAAACATGAGTGACTGCACCCCCCCCCCTTCTACACCTGTGCGCCATCCCAGTTATAATGGAAACAAAATGAAACATTTCAGACTTTGAAATGGCTTAAAAATACCAATATTTTGAATGGGTGCTGTGACATCCTTAAATCTGTAATTATCAGGGAGGCTAAAGAGAGTGAATGATTAAACCATTGAAGCATTTCATGCTGGGGATTCCATTCTCTGCCCACTAATAAAGATGTTGCAATGTAAAGCAATCAGGGTATACCTACACTGTCCCAGCTATTGAAAAGCTTATACAGGCATACCCCGCTTTAAGGACACTCACTTTAAGTACACTCGCGAGTAAGGACATATCGCCCAATAGACAAATGGCAGTTCATGCATGCGCCTGTCAGCACGTCCTGAATAGCAATACCGGCTCCCTACCTGTACCGAAGCTGTGCGCACGCGGGGAGACTATAGAGCCTGTTACAAATGTGTTCTTTACATCAGTTATGCACGTATATGACGTTTGCAGTACAGAACATGCATCAATAAGTGGGGAAAAGGTCGTGCTTCACTTTAAGTACAATTTCGCTTTACATACATGCTCCGGTCCCATTGCGTACGTTAATGCGGGGTATGCCTGTAGTTACTACATTAAATTCCTATTGATGCACCTGGCTTGCGAGTTCTTCAAGGCGAAAGTTAAATTCTACTGTACACAGTGCATAGAAGAATTCTGGGCTTGTATGAAAATTAACCCATTATGGTTCATTACTATTCTTCACTACATTGCCAGCAAATACTAAACATTATTAATTACCAACAATCTATTCTGATGTTGTTCTAAGCAGAGAGGACGGCACTACAGCGGCCTTCGTGATGAGATAGAGATTACATCAAATGATCAACATGTCAGTCCCATCTTGAACCTCTTTCAAGAAGACAGGATCAAATATGATCTTGCAAGTAAGTGCTCCTTTACTCTTGAATTGGTGATCTTGTTCTGATACGAACATGTGTCTGCTTGCTGGGGATATATATTCACAAGATGCAATGAGAATAAATTGGACACAAAATTATGTTTTAATAAACTATTTCTTCCACCCCTGGAAGCACTAACCAAAATCCCAAAGAGAAAAGAAGGTAAAGATTGACATTAGAAACGCAGCAGACAAGTCGCATGAAGTAAATGAGCTTTCTTTAATACCATTTCTGCTTAATCCCATTAGCAGAACAGTTCAATTTAACCATTGTTAAAAAATAAATTAAAAAAAGTAAGTAGCAGACCAACTTGTAAACAATCCAAATTCCAAAAAAGACTCCCGTACTTGTGCACAAGTATGGCTACTACATGGCTTCACATTACTTGAAGAGCCAGTACAAATGAAGGAAAATATTAAAGCAAGATATTTATTTGCCCCTTTTGCTGCCTTAGGGGGCCATATTGTTTAATGATACATTGGGGGCAGCTGGGAGCAAAGAGGTTGATTTGATATATAAGAGTGTTGAAGTCTCCGGGAACCGGTTTGAGACAGGCAGCTGGACTCAAGTGTTTTTGTTGTCTTTACTTGTGCAGTGTGGCAATTTGCCAATCCTTTATTAAATGGCTCTCCAGAATAGAGGCAATGCCACAAGATTTGCCATTTTCAACTAAGATGACATTGGATTCAGATTTCTTCTTAAAATTACCACAAATAGTAATCAGAATTTGTATTTAAGGTTGCAGTTTCTTAATTGTAGTTACTAACAATGAAATCTGCTGTAAAGCACAGTGCAAAGTGATAATATTCTGGAGATACTTATTTTCTCCCCCAGACTGTAAGCTCCCATGAGCAGGGCCATCATTCCCTTCTGTATGGGAATGTGCTGCATTTTATTTTGCATGTCATTCTGTTTATATAATGTATATTATTCTGTTCCCCACTGTACCATGCTGCAGAAGTTTATAAATAAACAATGATATACATACTGTATTAGGAGGCAGGGAGTGATGCACTTGGGCCAGAATCTTACAGGACCTGCCACTGTGGCACTCGGATTGATGGGTCATTTGGACTGACCCAACATGGGCAGTTTATAATAATAATGACTGTATTTCTATAGAGTTTTCTCCCAATAAAACAAAGCGCTTTACAATTACATTTTTATTTGTATTCTCAATGTGCAGCAAATGCTTCAGCAGCAGAGTGTAGTATTCTGCACACACACAGTGGGTAGGTAAGTGAGCATTATGCCTCTATATAGTGGTCCATTAAGAACACTGCACGTGGCAGCCCTAATTCATGAAGGTGAAACCCTATGGTGCAGGGCATGAGGAAGACTACATGCTTCCCTTCCCTGTGACTCAATCTAGCCACTATAAATGGGACATGAGATTATTCCCCCCCCTTTTCATCTAGACCAGGGGAGGCCAACTCGAGTCCACAAGAGCCACCAACAGGTCAGGTTTTAAGGATATCCCGGCTTCAGCACAGGTGGTTCAGTCAGAATAACAGAAACCTGTGCTGAAGCAGGGATAACCCTATACTTGGCCTGTTGGTGGTCCTTGAGGACTGGAATTGGCAAACCCTGATCTAGATGCTGCCACACAGAGGAAAGAGTCTGCAATGTGCTGCTGAGATTCTACTCAAGAGGTGGCTGCACGAATGCTCCTAAAGGAAAATGGTTGCTGTGGAATGAAAATGTGCTACAGTAGTTATTTTTACAGATGCAGATCGATAAACAGAGGAGAAATAGTGTGGATTATTCCCCAATGTGACTATCCGCTCACTAAAGCCATAAAAGCAAACTTCTGATCAACAGACTGAACTTTTATTACACAAATTTAAATGCAGCAAAGGACCATATTGATGCTTAGAATATTTATAGAAATGGTACTCTTATGTCTGTGGGCTATACAAAATTATATGCACATATGCTCGCTAGATAAATGAGCTTTTCCCCCAACATTAGTAAACAGATTGCCTTATTAAAAGATCGCTGCAAGGTCACAAAGCCTCTCTGGCCAGGAGTACCACTTTCTGTCTTCGAGTTGTTGTTGTTACAGATGCGGGTATACAAGCAGTCACACGGGAGGTGAAAGTTGCATACATATTTAGTCTGAGTAGATCACGCGCGTACTTCTGTGACGATCAATTTGTAAAGTTTGCACGTGAGAACAGACTATTAAAAGGGTGAAACAATACAGTTACATTGTAGTTGACAAAACAAAAATAAAAAGCATCGATAGGTAGTAAAATAATGGGAAGACAGAAGTAAAAAGCATGAAAAGCAGAATGGAGCCGGTGAAGCTAGTGGGGTGCCCACGACGACCTAAAAGTCACATAGTAACTTCCCAGTCCGCCACGTCATTCAGGTGGACAGGAGTCCCAGGGATATGAGATTGTGTATCAGTCTTTAGAAGTATAAATCTTTAGTTTGAAATTAAATATTAACACCAAGTTATTTCATCTTTGACTTGTTCCACTTGAAGGGGAAGTTGTTTATCAGCTAATTAACTCTATGTTGCGTGGGTGGGGGGGGGGGGGGAGGATATATTTAACACCTCAGTTTTATTTAAGCTAACTTTAACATTGGTAATGTTACCAAAGAAATCCAATTCTTTCGTTCTATTTGGCATTGTGACAACTAGTTTGGTTAAAGTCATTAGGAGGTCAGCTGCGTACAGTGCTAGTTTGTATTCATGACGATCTATGGCAGGGGCTCTGAACCTGGGGTCCATGGACCATTGGGCATATAAAGAAAATGACATATGTAACATATCCCCAAAGAGGCTTACAAAGAAAAATATCTATGTAATTCTGGTGCAAACTTGGGGAGGCATATCCCTTGGTGACTAAGCGAGTTTACGAGGTGCTAGTCCCGTTTGTCATAACCTACCTCTATGAGTCGGGATTTTCTGTGCTTTTAACAATAAAGACCAAAGCTAGGAACAAGCTGAAAGTCGAACATGGCATGCGTGTGACTCTCTCAAAGATGTCGCTTAAAGTTTTGGATTTTATTAAAAATAAAATTGACCGTGTCACCATTGAGAGGCGCCACATGACGCTCAAGAACTTGGATCTGGGCTATTAACCCGTCTATTTCTTTTGCGCTCTGTTTTTTCTTTAGCAAAACGAGTTTGATGAACTCCTCCCTTATCACGCATTTATGTGCCTCCCATATACATACCCGCCTCCATCCCGAATTCTTGCAGTGCTTGTCCCGTTTTTGTCGTCTTCAGTCTACTACCGTGGGAAGGATGCACGCCATATATATATATAAATAAATATATATATATATATATATATATATATATATATATATATATATATAATATAACCCATATTATAAGATGTGTGTTGTGTTTAGTAAAGTGGCCAGTGTGGTTTTATATACATCGCCAGCTACACAGAGCTGGAGGATTCTATAGGAGGAGGGCAAGGGGCTCTATATATAGATACAAGGTATGCTTATGTTTTCTACAATGGAATACATATAACCCCACCTACTCCATTCCCCATATGGACTCCATGTGAGCATCATCTACTTGTATACCACATGCTATAGCGCCACAAGTCAGACACAGCTGGGACATTTCAAGTCGTCCTTCAGATTTGATGGAGTCAAAAGGATTACAATTACACACCACCTACAGAGGACTTTAGTAGCACTCCGTCGGGACTCTGTTCCCAGTTCACACTCCCATAACATGACTGCGGTGAGTGAACATTGCTTGGAAAGTAGTCCATTAGGGAAAGCTTGATTTTGTTAATTAATTGCAGCATCTTTAAGCAATGTTTAATTGAGTCTCCAATTTCACAGTGTTTTTGCAAGTGGGTTAATACTTATCGCTAGTTCTACGGGGGAATGGTCTGACCACGACAGGGTGTATTTTAGGCTCACTGTTCATATCTATGCTTCGCCTTTCTATAAAGAAGTAGTCAATGCTTGGGTAAAGATTGTGTGGATGAGAATGAAATGGGAAATCTTTATTATTGGAGTTTAGAATTCTTCATGTACCCAAGCATTGGTATTCCTGTAGCAATGTATTATTATTTTTGTATTTTTATCTGTCCCATCACAGATTTCCCTGAAGAATGATCTAGATCCGGGTAGAGTAGTGTGTTAAGGTCTCCCCCAAGAACTAGCGGACCTTCTTTAAATCCATCTATCTGTGAGAGGACGTTGTGTAGGAAAGTATCTTAGCCCGTGTTTGGTGCGTATATATTTGCATGTGTGACCTTTATTTTGTACTATTCCACATCTGCATCTCTACCTGCAGGGGTTATTTTCTAGAGATCAAATTGCCAACACCATTTTAATTTTATTGTTTTAACTTCAGCCGAAAGCACGAGGTGAATCTATGATCAATTAGATGAAGAGACGCAGATCTTTTGAAATGAGCTTCTTGAACAAAAAGTACATCTCCTTTCAGTTTCCAAATAAATCTCCTCTTATTATTGCTATTCCGACCTTTCATGTTGAGAGATACATTTAAGAGACATTTAGTGTGTGATATATAGTTGATATAGAACATTAAGCTAAAGCGACTTCAGAGAGATCAACCCAAGAGAGAGTGCCAATGAGACCTGAGAAATGTTTGACATTTTCGGTTGCATAAGCTGCCATTCGGCAAAGCTATCCCGGACCAATTACCAACACCTCGGTAGTCCCTGCGGAGAAACCCAACAGCTGCTAGAAGTAAACCACTAGAAACCAGGGCTAAAAATACATAAGAAAAGTTAATACAGATAACTCTTTGGCAAAAGTATTTATCCCAGAATCCAACCCCCTGGATCTGGGTATAGTGGGGGAAGGGTAAAAAAAGAGGGACACACGGGGTGGGAGTAACCAACAGGTGACGCATACAGCCGCCACACGTCAGACTGGAAAATTGAACAACAGTAAACAAGAAAATGTGTTATATTTTTTTGTGTGTGTGTGTGTTTTTAATTGCCAACACTTTTATACAAAATTACATGGGTATTGGGGACTATGTCCCTTGAGTATCTGGGCCAGCAGGCAGGAGAGGGAGGGGAAGGGGGAGGAGAAGAAGCGTAGACAGATGGAGGGGGGTGGGGTGGAAGGAGAGAAAGAGGATGGTGGAGGAGGAAAAGACTAAACGGAGTCAGAGATGGAGGAAAGGGAAAGAAAGAGGATGGAAGGAGGGAAGGGGAGAGGAAAATGGGGAGCGGGGCAGTACGAGAGAAAGGAAGGATAGAGAGGCAGAGAGGACGGTATGCTTGGGTTACTACTGTATATGATGGTGTTTTGGTGCACAGGGTGGTGACATCTATAGTGACACATGGCAAAGAGTGCATCACAGCACATATGGTTAGGCCCCGTCCATCGGGTACTATCTCTTCGCACAAAGAAGACCACAGTTTAAAAAATGGTGGGGAAATACATATGAACACACGAGCCCTGATATGCCCCATGAGGTGCAGGTCAAATGTGCGTCTAAACAGTAATGTGCACAAGAAAAAGTCTGGAGAAAAAAACATCTACAAGAATTTTAAACAGCTGCATGTATACAAACTATCTACTCGCAAGAAGTCTACTCGCAAGAAGCTTGCCCCTCAGTCCCTCCCACATGCCATGCGCTGCAGGAATAGACCAACCCAACAGCAGCGACCTAATAACAGTTTTGAATAACCTTATGGTTGGCATAGGGCTGGGAGAGGGGAGCGTTGGATACGTTACATAACTGAGTTATGACTTGCTTGTAGCAGTCACATTTGTATCCCAATTTTGCAGCTCAGAACTGCCAGGCACAGTAAAACAGCAGGGATCTTTTGCATAAACTATATAGCTCACAATATGACATGGTCAAATCTGTATAGCTTTGTGCTACAATTTAAAGGGGACTCAACAACAAGGATTTATTTTTATTGGTTGAAATAAAAATCCTCCCCATTTGAACAGAAATGTGAAACAATTAAAGCAATGGTGCTAGCTACTTACGTTTTACCCCTGAGGAAGAAAGCAAGACTGCTGTACCCTTCTGAAGCTGTGAGCTGCGAGCATTAGAACGCTGGCGTAGGAATATTCGGCATTTCACCATTGCATTGTATGGTGTGTTTGGTGCGGTCAGACCAGGAAGTATCTGTGTGTGCTGCCCTAGAACTTCTGCCGTGTGTGGATGGTGCTGACTACAGACGGAGGCAGACACCGTGGGCTGGAGGAGCCTGTCCCTGCCCATATGAGACCATATGAGACCACTCGTCTGAGCCCAGATGTAAGCAGCAGCAGCAGCCATTTATAAGAGGAGATACTCTTTAAATTATCCATTGCCTGATACCATCTTGTTTTCGGTAAGCAGGTACCCCCACCCGAGTTGGAGAATCTTGCCTGAACCTTATATATGTTTTTATGTGCTATTTTATGTGTATTTAGTGTATTTTATGATATTAATGATATGCCATATTAAATGCTATTGTAAGTAGTCACCTGTTGTTCTCAGCGTCTGTTAAGTGTTGTATGTTGTTTGTTTGTTTGTTTATATGTTATACAGTATTATGCTATGATTTGATATTTTTTTATATTTACATGTTCACCCTTATCACATGGAGCATCCATTTGGACGGGCGATTTCCGTGGCTCTGGTTGTATATTTCTAATTACCTATCAGAATTGTATTGACAATTACAGTGTTGAGCGCCACAGATATAACTTTTTTCCATTTCCATAACCTGACTGGGGGTCAGGGTTATATCATAGGCTGCCATTGTACTGTGGGATATAGCGCGACCTAGTTGTTTTCTCGGTGCTAGCTACTTAGCTACTTTTATAAATGTCGCCAAGTTGGTAGCAATCCTGATGAAACCCAAAAGTTAGCATTTTTTTGTATCCTTAACACAGAATGATTTGTTCTCAAATAATTTTGATGTGCATTAGTATACATTCTATTTTGCGAGTCGGTAGCAACACATAGCCCTGTACCTTGGAGGTAGATAGGAAAGTGTCAGGCTGCCAACTTTCTGCTTCCAGAACTTAAATCACAAACGGCGTGACGACTAATTATAGTCTTCAGTGAACTTCTAATAGGCCATGCAAAACAGGAGATGGACACAATGGCCCAAGTGCTCTAATGACTGGATCTTAGTTTGATTTATTAAACCAGGCACTTGTACATGAATTGGCCATCAATTTAGCAGCCTGATAATCTGCAAGAATCTATCCAGTTGATTTGGGCTATTAACAGTATTAAGTTATTTATTTGCAGTCCCCTCTTGGACATTTACCTACAAAGTGCTGCCGTAGCTGAAAGCCCGTGAGACCGTTTCCTTCTGATCATGTCCGCCGATAGGGGGGGAGAGCGGGGCAAAGTGCAGAGCAGCCTAAGAGGGGCGCGCTTGTCAGATTCTGAAAATTGTGGCCCTTCATAAGCCTGTTTCTGAGGCTCAAAGAAACTATTGTTAGTTTATTTATATGAAGCCATGTAGTATATTGCTGGTAAATTTTTAAACAATAAAGGTGAAAGATGCCGTTAAAACACTCTTACCGTAAAAGGATTTTTTCCTTATACAGTACATGTTTACCTTTCGCCCGTAATTTTTTTCTTTCAAATTGCACAAATGCTAATTCCGATCAGGCAGTGTTTAGGTGTTATACAGCTACATGAAAGAGAATATCATATTAAACAATATTTTTTATCCCCAGGCAGGGCACTGAAGTATTGCAATATATTAACCCTTTGAGTCCTTCCGGCACAGTGCGCTCACGTGACGGCTCTTGAAAGCGGTGATAATGAGTCGTCCTCCATTTCCCTATAATTGAGATCATGTTCTGAGCCACATTGGAACGCAGGGCACGATTAAATCTGGAGAAAAAAAAGCACTCCTGGGCATGAAGTAGCCACTATGTCATGGGGCCCTGGAGTGACAGAGCCCATGACGTAGTAACCAAGTCTTAGGGCACCCAACGGGCTAAGAAAATATTTTATTTTGGACTGTCGATGTACTGTAGGAATACCAACAATTGCTGGACTCTCCATTGAAGCAGCTCTGCTAGAACTGGATGACGAATTTGAAAAAAATGAAATGGGACATGACTGGTCTTCATGAAGTAAGAAGAAAAGATGAAGGCCTCATTGAACTTAAAAGCGTTATAGAGGTACAGAAAATGGAAGAATCAGTGGAGTTGTTTCTCCATTGTTAACAAGAGATGGAGAAACACCATAGTGGAGTAAACTCATCAGACAGAGCAGTCAGAATAATCATTCAGTTGATAAAGATACAGGCTTCAAATGATCCCAGTGAATGCTCAAACATTAAGTCACATAGATAATTAGGTGGAAGACTTCTACCATAAAATCAACAAACTTAATAACAAAGGGAATCGTCACCTCAAAATCGTTATGGGAGATTTGAATGCAAAGATTGGGGACAGATTGGTAGAATTTGCAGAATGTGAAAACTTGTACAGATGCAGCGGCCAATATTCGATCATATCTCAGCGCTGTTTTCGTAAAGTCTGCTGTATTCCACGCGTCATTCACTTGTTAATCTTCTATTAAGGCTGTCAATCACACGCATGTTTGCCGTTGTTGATTTTCCGGAATAAATTAGATTGTGATTTGTTTGGGTGCAGTTCTGCGTGTTTCCACCAGATGGCAAAAGTGAATCCCTTTGCACAGGGCAACCAGTGAGTTGTGTGTAGTCAATTTGCAGGTGTTTAAAAACTAGATAAAAAGAGTGGCCACAACAGTCATCCATTGTAAATTGACCTTGCTCGCTGAAGACGTTATCAAATGTAGCCATTTCATAATTAAAATCTCCACAGTATACACAATGGTTGTCCTGTTATTCTATATTGCTGTCCCTGCAATTGCTTAATGGACATCATGTCAAGTCCTTATACCAAACCACAATGCAATTACGCATTTTCTAGTGCGAGGCGCCGAGAGCAGCCTGGTATAGTGTACTGTATGCCTGCCATAGCCCGTCAATGCTTGTACACATGCGCACTAGAGCGTGACTTGACGCATGCGCACTACCGGAATTTATAGCATCATTTTTTTTTCCAGAAACGAAACTTTGAAATGAAGTGTCAAAAGATAAGGATGAAGTTTGATGTAACTCTAATATCGCTTTTTTTAAACGTTGCCTTTTTTCGTATGTCATGAATTTATTCTTCAAGACGAATCCAAATAGAAAATAGACATGGAATGGACCCAATGGAGTGAACAATTAAATTGACTATATCGTACCGAACAAGAAACACGTGATTGAAGATTGCAGAATCCTCAACTATTTTGGCAGAAGGAATGATCACTGATTGCATTTAGATGTAATCTGAATCAAACCAAAGTTGGAAAGAAAACTGATTAGAAAGAAGACAAAAACAAAGAATTTCAACTAGAACAGAAAAATCCCTTCACCATGCTCAAAATTCATGGGGATCCTAACAAATGCTTATGAAGAACTTATGAAGATTGTAGTTAAAATTGCAAAAGAAAAAAAACTGGAGGAATCGCTAACAAAAAACAGGATAAGAAAATATCTGATGAGACCAAACAATTAATGAGGAGATGACAAGAAAGGATGCAATCCCAAAAAGCAAGAATAAGAATTGAATATGCAGAGCTGTGTAAGACAATCCGCAAACGTATAACTGAAGTAGAAATAATCCTTGCAAAACTTTACATGCTGCTGGAAGAGGAAAATTCGAGCATAATGCTATAGTTATCCATATCCATAAGAAAAAAGACAAAGAAAACGTCAAGAACGAGAGACGAATCCCTCTGCTTTCAATCACTCACAACATTTTTACGAAAATGCCTGCTAATCGGCTACAACAGACCATAGACTTTGCCCAGCCTAGAGTACAAGCGAGAATTTGCAGTGGACACAACCCAATGGACCACATTGGACACAAGTAATGAATACGATTTACCCCTCAGTTTATGTTGAAGATCACATTGATATTATAAAGAACATTTACGAGAATGCCACATCAGCCATTAGATTACATGAAGATACAAGCAGGATAAAAATCAGCAAGGGAGTGCAGAAGGGAGATACCATTTCACCAAAGTTTGTCACTGCAACACTTGAATAATTGTTCAAGGCATTAGATTAGTACAAAAAAAAAAAAAAACGGACCAAAATCAACGGTGAATATTTGTGTCACCTATGATTTGTAGAGGACATTTTTATTTTTGCCACAGGTCCAGAAGACCTCCAGCAACAAATCGGAGAACTCAACGTAGCAAGTAAGAATGTGCACTCTGTATGAATCTCAGCATTACCAAAGTGATGTTCAATAAAATTGTCAAGTCAGCAAAGATTCAAATAAATGGAACTAGAAGAAGTCGAAGACTATGTCCACCTTGGCCGGCAAATAACAATGGATGAGAACCTTTTGAATGAAATCAATTGGAGAATAAAGATGGGATGGAGCTCATTTGGAACAAAACAATATTTTAAGTGCATCAAGAAGAAAATTTTTGAACAGTGTATTCTGTCCGTGCGCTCTTACAAATGTGAAACTTGGACCCTATTTAGAAGCTTTAGACCAAACTTATTTTGCTGCGCCAACCTGTCTTTCTCTCTCCGATCCTGCGCCACTGCCGCCCCCCCCCCCCCCCACCTTACCTTACGCAACGTCAAATGAGGACACGGGGTTGTGCGACGTCACGTAACCCGCATTGTTATTTGACGCCACGTTGCCATGGTCACGAGTCCCGAAGACGGCTGTAAGTAGAGGTTACAGAGGCCTTGCACGGTCCCTCTGCATTTAATTTAAATGCATCGGGGAAGAGTGCGGGACCTCTGCAACCACCCGAACCCCCGCCCCCCCCCAATAAAAAATCTTGCGCCCCCCAGTTTCCGCACCACTGCTTTAGATTACTCAAATAAGTATGGAGAGATGTATGCTGAGTATTACCCGAAAAGACAGGAAAAACAATGAATGGGTTTAAAACCATACAAAAAGTCTGTGACATGGGCAGGACAAATCGAAAGAAATTAACATCATTGGACAAAGATGCTACTCAACTGAAACGACTTTTCTTCAATAATCAACACAAAAAAGTCTAATGCATGCCGACTCTTCTATGTCTATGACTCCCTACTCAGACCACCCTCTGCTGCCTAGTCTTCATCCTCCATCTCACCTCAGGACTTTGCCGACTATTTCAAGGAAAAGGTGGAATCCATACATCAGGCCATCCCCTCTGTATCCTCCTCCCATCCTACATCTCTTCCTAACTCTCCTCCTGCATTCCTTGACTGTTTATCCGCTGTCACAGAGAAGGATGCGTCGCTGCTCATCTCCTCTTCTCCCTCTACAACCTGTCCTCTTGACCCCATTCCCTCCCATCTCCTTAAACCTCTTTCTCCTACTTTAATCCCTATGCTCACACACATTTTTAACTCCTCTCTCTACTCTGGTACCTTTCCCTCCTCCTTCAAACATGCAACAGTTATACCATTACTCAAAAACAGCAAGCTTGACCCTACCTGTCTTTCTAACTATCAACCTGTCTCCCTCCTGCCTTTTGCCTCCAAACTCCTTGAACGTCTTGTATTCTCTCGCTTGCTCCATTTTCTAAACACCTATTCTCTCCTAGACCCTCTAGAATCTGGCTTCCGCACTGCTCACTTCACTGAAACAGCCTTCACTAAAATAACTAATGACCGCCATGCTGCCAAAGCCAGAGGTCATTAAACACTGCTCATATTACTCAACCTTTCGGCAGTATTTGATACTGTGGACCATCCTCTTCTCCTTCGCATTCTCCATACTCTTGGCATTCGTAACAAAGCTCTATCCTGGATCTCCTCTTACCTCTCCCATCGTACTTTCAGAGTCTCTTTTGCCAACACCTCCTCCTCTATCGATCTCTCTGTGGGTGTACCCAAGGGCTCTGTCCTGGGACCCCTTCTCTTTTCTCTTTACACACTCTCTCTAGGTGACCTAATCACATCTCTTGGGTTCAAACATCACCTCTATGCTGATGACACACAAATTTACTTTTCCACCCCAGAGCTTACACCTGCTATACAGACTAAAGTTTCTGAATGTCTTGGCTATATCATCCTGGACGGCCGTCCGCCGACTTAAACATGGCAAAAACATCTCCTCAAACTTCCTCCCAGACTTGGCTCTATTTCCTCCTTCCACATTACTGTTGGAAGTACCATCATTCACCCAGTAACCCAGGCACGCTGCCTAGGGGTCACACTCAACTCTTCTCTCACATTCTCTTCCCACATTCAAAAGGTAGCAAAAAAGGATTGTTGTTTCCTCCGCAATATTACCAAGATACGCCCTTTCCTCTGTTGCTCGACTGCTAAAACTCTGACACCGACCCTCATTCTCTCCCGTCTCGACAACTGTAACCTCCTGCTGCCTGGCCTTCCTGCCTCCCCTACAATCTATCCTAAATGCTGCTGCCAGAATCACTCTACTATTTCCGAAATCTGTTTCTCTGTCTCCGCTGTTGAAATCCCTCTTCTGGCTTCCTATCAAATCCCGTACCACACACTCAATTCTCCTCCTCACTTTTAAATTTTTTTACACTCTTCTGCTTCTCCTTACATCTCAGCCCTAATTTCTCGCTATACACCATCTTGACTCTTCTGTTCTGCTCAAGGATGTCTTCTCTCTACCCCTTTTGTATCTAAAGCCCTCTCCCAACTTAAACCCTACTCACTGACTCTCCCACACCTCTGGAATGCCCTTCCCCTCAATATCCGACTAGCACCCTCTCTATTCACCTTTAAGACCCACCTCAAAACACACCTGCTTAAGGAAGCATATGAGTAGCTCCATGGCTGATAATTAACACCTCATACATTAACTATGGCCCCTTGCAGGCGCACTTACCAGAACGCCCTCCTACTGTCTCTATACGTTCTTCCTACCAACAAATTAGATTGTAAGCTCTTCAGAGCAGGGACTCCTCTTCCTAACTATTACTTTTATATCTGAAACACTTCTCCCCTTTATGTGTTATTTATATTATTTGTTATTTATATGATTGCCATGCATATTACTGCTGTGAAATGCTATGTGCATTAATGGTGCTATATAAAGACATACAATACAAACTAGATTTTAATGCAACCACCCAACACGTTATTCATATGCAAATGACGTGCATTTTGCCTGTATGCATGTGCATTGGTTATTACTAAACCATGTGTAACCTACTCCAAAGGAAAGTTAAGACACAATTGCGTACCATCTATTAAGGCATTGTAGTTGCACTCTCTACCTAGAGCGTTCTTACAAAACTTTTGTAATGTAACACACTCTAAAAGACATCCTGCTCCTTATTTTTTTTTAAAGTTGTTATCTTGTCTTAAAACCTTTATTACATGATATACATATAAACCAGGGAGACAAACAACACGACAGCGGTGAGGGAGGGGGTGAGAAGACACCATGCCAGCTGGAGCAACAGCCTTTCTAAATACATTAGTCGCGTGTGAAGAAGGGACAGTGCTACTGTGCCAGCGGTAACGCCCGATACAGCTGTACCAGGGTTATGTTTAAAGCACAAAAAGAAAAAGCTCTTCCCGGTTTATTTTTCAAAAATAAGGGAAACAAAAAACCCCACAAACTTGGTATCTTACACTCAATGTTTCCTATATTTTCTATTCAATTATCATGTTCTTAGTATGACAGCTACATCAGAGATATAACACAGGGGTAGCCAACTCCAATCCTCAAGAGCTACCAACAGGTCAGGCTTTCAGTATATCTGCGCTTCAGCACAGGTGGCTCAATCACTGGCTCAGTCAATGACTGCACCCCTGTGCTGAAGCAGGGATATCCTGAAAACCTGACCTGTTAGTGGCCCTTGAGGACTGGAGTTGACAACTCCTGATGTAACATATACAGTATTTGGAAGTCCCAGTGTACACAGACATAATTTGGATCAATATTAAACAGCAAGTGTGGCTGGCAAGGGTTCGAAGGAACATTAAACTCAAGTTGCCACAGATTGTGATTCCACGCAATTTGAAAGATCTTCATACGTAATGCAATACACAATGGCCTTTCAAAATAACAAAGGTTTAGAAGTATCTTTCATGTTGGACCATACATGGTGTCACAATCTGCCAGAAAACAAGTGAGTCATATGAAAATGTCCATTAATTAATTGCAGCACTGACTAAGTCTTTCATCTGCAGAATCCCATGCAGTTGCTCTCCTGAGATAACAGACTTGACAACTGTAATTTTGACTACTGTAATTTGCTCTTATTTTTTTCCCTTAAAGCCCCATTTACTAATGAATCTATGGATGCATTTATATAAATACGAATAACCAATATTGTGCTATTTAAACGCAATTTGTAAATTTAACAGCTTGTCAAATTTGGGCCCACAACTAAAAATATATATTATCTTTAACTGTGCATGCAATGTCTTGTATATAATGTATACCCTGTTCATTTATGTAACTGTATTTGTAACCATGTATTATTTGTCTCAACTCTGTGCCCAGGACATACATGAAAATGAGAGGTAACTCTCAATGTATTACTTCCTGGTAAAATATTTTATAAATAAATAAATAATAAATAAATGCCAGAGCAGCATATGAAATACTGAGGAACATGACATTTCAACTGACCCCTTCTGAATAATATAATAAAGAGAAAGCGAGAGAGAGAGAGAAAGAAATAGAGAAAGAAAGAGAAAGAGACTTTCATAGTCTTCATTGAGATCTGAAAGTTACCATGCTTGAGGAAGACGCCAAAGGCCTGGAAACATCGCTTTAGCTATGTCTGCATATACAGTATGTGACAAACCATTTTTTTCTTCTGTTACTATGGGGCACTGTACATGAAACCAGATTTGAGAAATCTCAATGAAGAATGTTTTTTTTTTTATTATCTTGTATTACTTATGAGTGTAGGTCCAATTTTGGACAATCTTGTTGTTGTACCACAGTGGTGAGGATACAGGAACATCGCACAAGTAATTTGCAATTTCTTGAAGAAAACCAAAGAAAATTATTATTATTCCAGCAGCCATCGTGAACAGACTACAAATAAGTGTAGTCTTGTAGTGATGTAAAAGTAACTAAGATAGGACAAAGTTGGCCAGGCCAATAAAAACACCAGGGAAAAAAGCAACCATTGTGATGTTATACTGTATGTATGAAACCGCAATTCATTCTTTATTTTTACATTGAGCTATTTCCTTATTATTAATGTTCTTTAATGTATTTAATTATATACTGTACATCCTGTTTTCAAATATGCTGTGGGCAATGACGTTGCTTGGATAGCCACTTCTCCAGAACTGAATGCGTAGGTGGATCTGATTCTTTGAAGCTCCAGTATCAATTTGTTTTAAAATGTTTCTGTCGGAAACTGCATGTACTTCTTTCTAATCCCATTGTACCATAGAACCAGCTTCAGACACATTCATATCATTTATGCCGTCTCCTAAATGTAGTTGCCACTGTGAAACAAAAAATGAGCTAAACAACTCTAACAATCACTGCAACATGTTGACCTCATTTTGATACGCGCCCTTACTAGCTGCTTACAAAAACAGTATGCTGCATGTATTCCATGACATTTATTGGTGAGGACATCCTATGTCCTCACCAATGGGTTTTAATTTGGAAATTAATTAAAGATATTGTAATGTGTGCAGTGTACATTTCTAGAAGCTGTATTTGACGTGGAGATTTTTTTGTAGGGCGAGATAGCTTTTGATGAACCAACAATTACGTTCTTCATAGGTTCAGACTCCGGTGCATTCAAAACCTCATAAATCTCCTCATTATGTGTAGAGTTTCTCTGTACCCATTAAAGAGAGACTTGTGAGGTTTTGAAAGCTCTGCACATGCTATTACATCTACAAAAACACCTTGCTCAGGTTATAGATCTCACAAGCTACAAGAACACATGGTAATATGTCCAAATGTGAATAAACACGCGAGTTGCAGTAAAGTACAGTAAGATGGCCATTAAGATTGTTGGTCTATTGCACTTGAATGAATAATCCCCAAAATGTTACTTACACATGGTCATAAACACAGCCAGTGGAAATTAGACATTTCCCCCCTTGTACTGTCAGAAACGGCTGCTGCTGCCGATCCTTGTCATGTGCTCCTAACCATACAGGCCATTTTCTCCTACTTGTCACAGACTCCAAAATACTTGTATGTATGGATGTATGTATGCATGTTTATAGAGCCATTAATGTACATAGCGCTTCACAGTAGTAATACACGTGACAATCATATAAATAACAAATACAAATAACAGAACATGGGAATAAGTGCTTCAGACATACAAATTAACATTTAGGAAGAGGAGTCCCTGCTCCGAAGAGCTTACAAAATAATTGGTAGGAAGAATGTACAGGGACAGTAGGAGGGCATTCTGGTAAGTGTGTCTGCAAGGGGCCAAGCTTTATGTATCAGGTGTATAGTATTAGCCACAGAGCTACTCATATGCTTCGTTAAGCAGGTGGGTTTTAAATGTGGATAGAGAGGGTGGTAGTCGGGATTGAGGGGAAGGGCATTCCAGAGGTGCGGGGCAGTCAGTGAGAAAGGTTTAAGGCGGGAGAGGGCTTTAGATACAAAGGGGGTAGAGCGAAGACACGCAAGAACGCAAGAGTCGGGATGGTGCATAGGGAGAAATTAGGGCTGAGATGTAAGGAGGAGCAGAAGAGTGTAAAGCTTTAAAACTGAGGAGGAGAATTGAGTGCGAGACCTGGTCAAACACGTGGATATTTTTTTTCTGCTTTCCTTATAGTAAAAGTTCTCTCATCCTAATACAATTCAGTATAATCAATCCGACAACCTCTAGTATCTCCTGTAGTGCTAATCATTCCGCTGGCACGGAAAAGGTTATAGTACCTCAAAAAATAAGGATTTTTGGGTTACTTTAACATTTTTAACAGTGCAGTGTTCTCGTTTTCAGGGAGGAAAGGGGATTCTTCTATCAGGCTAAACATGAAATGCTGTTCAAATTAATTTCACAATAAGAACCATTTTCCCTATAATCTGACAGTATAATTCAGGGCATGGAATAGCAGACTGCCATCTGCCAGTGGCTGGACAATTATAGTCACTCACAGGCGTAGTGACTTGCTACCACCCAGTAACATCTGGCCTGTGAAGTTGCCAATGGACAGGGTTCATCTTAGATACAACAGCAGCAGGCATACATTGCTCCCACGCCCACCTGATGTAGCAATGCGCCACGATCTGCCATGTCAGAAGGGTTGGAACAGCACAGTGTGGGTGCTGGTGCAAGAGTTTGTTTTTGGGCAGCAGGGCAGGAAAGCTGCCAAGGTAGCAACAGCTATAAATATTTGTGCTGAGAGTAGCTCAGGTCAACTGTCCAATATATGCCAAGGTCCCCAGTGATGAGGAGACTGAGGTGTCTGCGTTGCTGCATGATGTGAGCACATCGTGTCAATGTTAATTACAGGATGTATGGACATTGGGAACACACAGTACACACACACACACACACACACACACACACACACACACACACACACACACACAACACATACGTATAGACGATGGTAAAAAAAACATATGTCCATCAAGTTCAACCTACAGATCCTGATCTTATATACTGTATGTATTTACAGTATAGTTATCCAGATGAAAGGCAAACAAAAAAACCCCAGTGCAACATTATCTAATACCGTCTCAGAAGGACAAAAAAAATAAATTCCATCCTGACTCCAATAATGACAATCAGATTTCTCCCTGGATCAACATCCTTCCCATGTTTACTTCTTTGGTATATCCCTGCATACCTTTCCAAAAAAATATGTCCAACCTTTTTTGAACAAATCTATTGTATCTGCCCAGTCTCCATGGGTAATGAATTCCACATTATAACTACCCTTACTGTAAAGAACCATTTCCTTTACTACTGGTGAAATCTCCTTTGCTCCAACTTCAAGGCATGACCTTGTGTCGTTTGTACTGCCCGTGGGATGAATAGTACTTTTGAGAGCTCTTTGAATTGTCCCTGAATATATTTGTATATAGGTAGACAACACAAAACAAGTTATGGTGGGAAAAAAGTGACAAAAACTCTCCACCATACTGTGGACAGCAAGTACAAATATCACTTGTGGGTACATTTGCATATCTCAGACAGGTCTGTACCCCTGTTGTTCCCTATTCTCTTAGTATACAATGCTTCTACTGCAGCCAGGGATTCTGGGTAATGACATGCAAATGAACACTCAGTGTGCGCCACTTAACTTCTTGTCCATTTTAACATGGATCCTTACAAGCTTACGCCTGCCGTATTACACAGCTTTTCAGAATAGCCCGAGTTAAAGAATATATATTTATCATATCGCTTCTTAGACGCCTCTTTTCTAATGTAAATAAATCTAATTTAGCTAGCCCCTCCTCATAAATCAGATTGTCCATCCCCTTTATTAATTTGGTGGCTCTTCTCTGCACTCTCTCTAGTTCCAGAATATCTTTTCAAAGGAGTGGTGCCCAAAATTGTACTCCATTTTCAAGGTGTAGTCTTACTAATGCTTTGTACAGTGGCATCATTATGCTTACTTCCCTTCCTCTCTATTGCCCAATTAATAAAAGATAAGGTTATTTGCCATTGCAGATACGGCCTGACATTGGGCACTATTGATAAGCTTGCTGCTCACAAGCACTCCTAAATCCTCCTCCATCCAGGATTTACCTAATTTTGCCCCATTTAATGTATAAGTGGCCTATTCATTCTTGTTTCCCAAATGCATAACCTTAAATGTATCCATGTAAACCTCATATACCATTTACCTGCCCAAGTTTCCAGTCTAAGTCCTTCTGAAGAGAAATTACACCCTGCTCTGAATCTACTACCTTACACAATTTAGTGTCACCAGAAAAGATGGAGACTTTGCTCTCTATGCCAACCTCAAGGTCATTAATAAACAAGTTAAAAAGCAGGGGTTCCAGTACCGATCCCTGAGGTACTCCACTAACAATTTCAGCCCAACCTGAAAAGGTTCCATTTATGACTACCCTCTGTTGTCTATCCTTCAACCAATTTAAATCAAGGCGCAAATATTTTTACCGAGTTACATTTCCTTTATTTTGTACACTAACCTTGTGTGTAGACCATATCGAAAAGCCTTTGCAAAATCTAAGTAGCCCACATCAACTGCTTTATCCTGGTCTAAATTCCTCCTCAAAGAAACCAATAAGGTTAGTTTGGCACGACATATCCTTCATAAATCCATGCCAACTATTACTAATAATTTTGTTATCCATTAGGTATTCCTGAATATTATCCCATACTAAATCTTCAAGTAGCTTCTTCACTATTGATGCAAGGCTTACATGTCTGTAAATCCACTCCTGTGATCTAGCTCCCTTTTAAAAAATAGGCACGTCTGCTTTACGCCAATCTTGTGGTACTACTCCAAAGTCACAAAGTTAGAAAATACATATAGAGTACTGTATAAAGAAGTAAGATTTACAGAGAAAAACAGATTAATCTCAGTTGCATAAGTATTCAACCACTTTGCTACAGCACCCATAAAATCAGCTCAGGTGCAAATGAGTCATATGAAACGTCACACAATTAGTGAAATTGTTTCAGTCTGTGTGTAATCAAAGGGGTTAAAAGAGCAATCCAAGCCGGAGTTTTATTTTTTTAAATATAGAATTGAAACGGGGTGTCTCCGGAGCTGAACCCTGTTAATTTCAGCTCTGGGGATCCTCTACTTACAGAGATAATAACCTTCGAAGTAGGTGCAGGTAGCTACTCTGGCTCAGCAAGCAGGGCTTTCAAGTATGACGCTCCAGTATCACACAAGCTAATAGGAAGCCACACCGATGACATCACGGCCTCCTATTGGCCCGCATGGCCTGAAATCTCTTAACAGAAGACATATGGCGAGCGCTGGTAGCCAAGGAGAGCTGCTACCAGCATCTAATTCGCAGGTATCTCCGGGAGCAGGGAGTAATAACCCAGCGCTGAAATGAACGTGGCTCAGCTCCAGAGACCCCGTGCTTCAAATAAATAAATATAAAAAAAATTATATTTGTAAAACAATTCGCTGCCTTAGGATTGCCTCGAACTTGCAGATCATTTCCCTCAGGTAGGAGCAAAGATCAAGTGCAAATACCATAACAAAAAAAATAAGTGAACACAATGGTGTAAGTGGTAAAAAAAAAAGGGGGGGTATAAATACAGTCCTTTGATGGGTGCTGCTCCTAGGATGTATTCCATCCATGTCCGTAGAAGTGATAAGAACAGAGGGTCAGCAGCACTCATCCAGGTTTATATATAGTGGGACAAAGAATATATACAATAGTACAACAGAGTATATGGCAATATTCTTAATGAATACATAGAAGTTATCTCACTCCCATGTAATGCGAGCAATGCAGGCCTTGTGGCTGTTATGAGTAACAAACTCAGATGCAATAGATGTTTATTTGTCCGTCAGGAACGTGGGAAGGAGAAACCCATGGCATAGAAAGAGGGGACACAAAATATGGTGCAGATTGCGTTATAAATGGATAATATTCAAAAATAGTATAGTATACATACAATGATCATCTCTCAGTATATGTACATGAGGTGGATTAATAATATATAAACTAAAAGAAAAAATACATTCAATAAAGAAATATATACAATTTAAAAAAAGCTATAAAAACTGTGTACATTTGTTAAATGTCAATATTAATAAAAAATTAGGTTACCATAGATTATTAGTACTCCTATTGGCTAGTTAGTCCAATTAGTTAGTAGTTCCACTAGTCCAAAGTTATTTGTTAGTTTGGGGCCAGCTGGTGCCAAAGAAGTGCTTCTGCTCAAACAGTGGTCCTTTTGTCCCTTAAAAAATGCAATATGTTAGAGATGAGCACAAGAAACGCTTCTGGTGGCATAAGAACATTTTACTTTATGACCAAATGTGAGTTTAAAAATTGTTCACTCACAATGTACTCCATTAGTATTAAGCAAATAAAAGTTAGCGATTTCGTTGCTTGGCCGCGTCTCTGCTATTGTGGACCGCTTCCTCCTATTTCGGGGAGTTCCAGCTGGCGCCCTCGTTCACAGGAGATTCCCTCCTTCCGGTCTCTGAAGTTACGCAGTGCTGGCTTCACAGATCAGTCTACGCATCTCGACGAAGCTTACCTCGCTCACCCTACGTGTTTCGTGGGGCTCGCCACACATCCGGATGGACGGGATCCCCGGCAAGAGGGAGGAGGCCAGCTGAAACTCCCCACGGTAGGAGGAACCGGTCCACAACAGCAACAAAATCTCTAACCCTCAGTTGATTATTACTAATGGAGAACATTGCAAGTGAGCAATTTTAAACTTTCTGTTTTTGTCATATAATAAAACGTTCTAACGCCATCAGAAGCGTTTCTTGCACTCATCTCTTATAGATATAATAATAATATAGTTGGGAAGACATGGACAGAGGGGGGGAAGACATGGACAGAGGGGGGGGAGGAAAGGAGGGGGGGGGGGAGGGGCGGGGTGTAGGGAAAGAGAGTAGATCTCGGGGGGCGCCGTATCATTAAAAATCTTGTTGTCGTCTTCCCCCCCTCTTGTCGTCTTCCCCCCCTCTTTGATTCCGTCTTCCGCCCCCATCATACTTGGGGTCCGTCCCCCCCTCATCAGTGTACTTCCCCCTCCTCAATCATTGTCTGTGGTGAGCGCCCCCCCTCATCTTGTCTTCCCCCCCTCATCTTGTCTCTCCCTCTGTCCCTCCTCCCCCACGCGTGCACATCTTGGCTACATTCCCCCCCACAACTAACATCGTGTCGTACATCTCCCCCCCCTAGTGTCTTCCCCCCTCTCTCTGTACTTTCCCCCCCCCTCTTGTCTTCCCCCCCCTCTTGTCTTCCCCCCCCCTCATTGAATCTTCCAACCCCCCCCCCACACCCTCTTGTCTTCCGGCCCACCCCTCTGTCTTCTCCCCCCTCTGTCACCAGTCTTTTCTCACCCACCCGTCACTTGTCTTCCCCACTGTCCCTGTTCTTACCTCCCCCCCCTCTTGTCTGTCCCCCCCTGCTATTGTCATGCTTCCCCCTCCCATCTTGCTCTTACCCCCATCATTGTCCTGCCTTCCCCCCCCTGCTCAGTCATTCCCCCTCGCATGTCTTCCCACCATCTTGTGTCTTCCCCCCCTCTTGTCTATATTCCACCCACCACCCCCCCCCTTTGATCGTCATTCACTCCACCCCCCCTCTTGTCGTCATTCCCCCTCTCCCCCTCTTGTCCGTCTACCTTCCCTCCCCATCTCTCTGTCCCCCTCCATCTCTTGTCCTCCCCCCAGCCATCCTCTTGTCTCCACCCTCCCATCTCTTTGTCCATCCCTCCCCCGCCATCTCTTGTCCTCCCCCCCTCCCCTCCTTGTCTCCTCCACCCCCCCATCTCTTGTCTCCCCCTCCATCTCTTGTCTCCCCCCCCCATCTCTTGTCTCCCCCCATCTCGTGTACTCCAACCAAACAAACATGCCCCCCACACATCTCTTGTCCGCCCCCCTCTCTTGTTCATCCCCCTCCCCAACGCACGCGCCATCTGCTATGTAGTCCTCAGTACTCCC
The DNA here is from genome assembly GCA_036426205.1 of Ascaphus truei. Lineage (NCBI taxonomy): Eukaryota > Metazoa > Chordata > Amphibia > Anura > Ascaphidae > Ascaphus > Ascaphus truei. The sequence goes on from CM071570.1 coordinate 209,483,741, forward strand.
CACACCCCTCATCTCTTCGTTTACACAACCCACCATCGGATCTTGTCTCCCCCCATCCCTTGTCTCCCCCCCATGCCAAACTTGTCCCGACCCCACCCATCTCTTGATCCCACCCCACCCCCAATCTCTACGTCCCACCCCCCATCTCGTGGTCCCCTCCCCCCCCGACATCATGACTTATCCCACCCCCAAAGAGAAATACTGTCTTGTCTCCAAACCCCACTCCCTCTTCCTTGCTCGTCTAACATCTACGAATCCCACCTTCCAACTCCTACTCCCCATCCTGTGTAGTGGAGTGGGGGTACTCCAGGCTAAGAGGGAACTTCTGCACTTTGCGGTATCCTCGGACAGAGAGGGCTCAGGTGTTATCTAGTTATTGAACGATAAGGAGGGGTAGTACTAAAATATCTGAGTCGTGGGGGGTATTAACATGATCTCTAATAACTGCAAACTGATCGCAGTCCGGAAGTGACACGAAGTCAAAGAGGACTGTTGTTGGAACAAGGAAGTGCGTAGTCCGGTCTCTTATACTAGGGGGGGAGACGACCCTGCATGGGGGGTCAGGGGGGATCTAGGTGAGTCTTACACGGATGGCCAGGCCCCGGACAAAAACCAACAAAAGAATCTGGTCTTGGTCGTGAGGCTTGCTGATTACTTGTGGAGACATGTAGTTCTGTGCTGGTACACGTGAAGGGACCTGTCCTGGCTGGCTAAAATCACGGTGGGTGGGCGTGGAACGTCTGCCACCTACGGGAACTGCAATATATTGTGTAAACCGCTCTTTGGGTTCGTAAGTCGTAAGGGGCAATCAGAGGGAATCTCTCAGAGAGAGTTTAAAGACAGATGTAGAAAACAAACGTCAGAACAGTGCATGCGCATGCATAGTATAATCAAATAGGTGACTAATGATTGTTGTAGGAACACAAAAATATTTTCGAAAACTCACAGTAGATGTAAGTAATACGGGGGGTACACACCCGGCGGTTGATATACAGATAAGGGGTGGGGCAGAGAGAGGAGAGTGGAGAGAGAGAGAGAGTGTGTGGGAGAGAGAGAGTGGGGAGAGATGGGGGAGAGAGAGAGAGAAGTGTGGGGGAGAGAGAGCGTGTGGGGAGGAGAGAGAGAGAGTGTGGGGGGAGAGGAGAGAGGAGTGTGGGGACAGAGAGAGATGTAGGGGGAGAGGAGAGAGGTGGGGGGAGAGAGAGAGTGTGGGGGAGAGAGTGGTAGGGTGGGGAGGAGAGAGGAGAGTGTTGGGGAGAGAGACAGAGGCGAGAAGAAAGGTGGGTTGCACACACAGAGGGGGGTGATACAAAGAGAGAGAGGATGGTGAGGGATGGCTGGTTGAGTGGTTTGGCTGGGTGAGTGGCGGGTGGGGAGGGGTGACGGGTGGGGTGCGTGACGACACTGAATGGGGGTGGGGGGGACTGACATATGGGGGGGGGGGGTGCTGGCACATGACTGGGGGTTGGGGGGGTGGACTTGACTCTGACTGGGGTTGGGGGGGTGAACTGACACTGACTGGAGGGTGGGGGGGGTGGAAACGACTGGGGGTGGGGGGGGGACTGACCACTGACTGGGGGGGTGGGGGGGGGTTGGTGATGACACTGATGGGGGTGGGGGGGTGGCTGCCACGACTGGGGGTGGGGGGGTGACTGACACTGACTTGGGGGTGCGGGGTGACGGACACTGACGGGGGGGGGGTGACTGACACTGACTGGGGTGGGGGGTGACTGACACGACTGGGGGTGGGGGCGGACTGACACTGACTGGGGGTTGGGGGTGACTGACACTGACTGGGGTGGGGGGTGACTGACATGACTGGGTTGGGGGGTGACTGACCCAATGCTGGGGCGGGGTGACTGACAGGGGGGGGGTGACTCGGAGACGGGGGGATTAGGGGGAAGTGATGATGGGGGGCGGTTTACTGACTGGGGGGGGTTACTGACTGGGGGGGTTTATGACTGGGGGCGGACCTTGGTGGTCACACACATACACCTACTCCTAACACATACATTCATTACCACACACACACATTCCCCACACACACCACAATACACATTCGCACACACACACAGGGGAGGAAAGGACGGGCAGCACCACGCAATCCCCACCCACCCGAGCCCATCTCCCGCTAGTGTGGGGGGCCGGCGACATCCCCCCCCCCCAATCACAGGGTGGATCGGAGGCACGTGGCGAGTATCCCCCTGGGCCCCAGGTGACAGTCAGTCCCGCAGTGGCGCCACTGCCCTGCTCCCATCGCCGGCATCACAGTGCCGGCCAAGTGCAGGCGCTTCTTCCCCACCCAGCCCGCGGGGGCATGAATGATGCTGTGGCCGGGGGGGGGGGGGGGGCCAGGCCGACATCACCCCACCTGATGCGGAGGGGCGGCCAAATCATGAAGGTAGGGGAAGCCACCAGGAGGCAGTGGGTGAGGGCCGAGCCCCCCCCCCCCGCAAGCAAACCCGGGCGCCGCAGCGGGGCCTCCGCCTGACATCGATGGGGATGAGGAGGGGACAGGAGGAGGGAAGGGACAGGAGCAGGAAGAGGGGAAGGAGCAGGAGGAGGGGACAGGACAGGAGGATGGGGACAGGAGCAGGAGACAGGAGGAGGGGAATGGGACAGGGAGCAGGGGACAGGAGGAGGGGGAATGGACGGAGAGCTTCGCCGGGTGGGGAGTAGGCGAGCAATGTGGGGACCAGGGGGGGGACGAAGGGAAGGAGCAGAGGGACGCCAGCTATGGAGAGTACTTACCCTCTACAGAGCTCCAGGCAGAATGGCGCTCAAGTTGGGTGTGGCTCATTATGAGCCTGGCGCGCGCCCACAACGCATTGGAAGCGCGCGCAATCAGGAGTCAGGTAGGGGATTTTTTTTGTCAGCGGCGAGCGGGGGAATTAAAAAAAAAAACACGGGTGACTGCTGGGCCACTAGTACTCGCTGGCTGGGGATAAATCAACCGCCAGGGCGGTACAAATGTATACAATTTTCGAACCAATGTATATTGTTAGATATATGTGGTATATATAGGTGTGTATAATAGATATATATGGGTGGATATATATGTGGTGTGTGTGCGATATATATATATATAATATATATATATTATATAATATAATTAATTATATATATATATATATATATACACAAATTACACAATAACACATACACATACACATAACATAACAACCACACATACACATACACACATACACCAGGTTGACAAACATATACATTTGTCGCCCCGGGCGAGTGGATTTAACCCCAGGCGGAGTAAATAATTGGCCTGCACCAAGCAGCAAACATTTGGTATAGGTAGCGAGTAGATTTTTTGGTGATTTGTCAACACTGCATAGACCATATATATATATACACACACACACACTTCCATTATACACACACACCATACACGTACCTTTCTGCATCTGTCAGCGCCTCCCTGCTGCAAAACGCTTCAAGCTTAGCAATCCAAACTCCCGTATCACAATTCAAGTCTCCTCTTCACGTTTAGCTTTACACTCTTTGCCCAACATTTACATCTGAGCCATAGTTCGTATGCAACGTGCCCCAACTCTTGCGTCCTGCTCAAGGATGTATTTTCTCGACCCCTTTGTATCTGAAGCCCACTCGCATTAACCTTCTTCACTGAGCCCCAACCTCTTGGAATGCCTTCCCTCAATAACCGACTAGCACCTTCTATCCACCTTTTATGACCCACCTTAAAACACACTTGATTAACGAAGCAGGCACAACAGAGTAGATACGTGGCTAAGGCCTCAGGCAAATGGTCAAGCGTTATGCGCTGACCGTGCTGAGGCCCGCGCTGCTGATCGGCATGAGCCCCTGCGCCGCATAAGACGCTTAAGCAGAGGCTTTGCGCAAGCTTGGGGAAGCGTGTTCCTCTCACAATTTTTCAAATTTGGCGCCGGAGCGAGGGCGGGTCACGTGAGCGGTTCGCCCAATGAGGGTGAACCAGCTCCGTGACGTCACTGGGCCAGCCCAGACCCCGCCCCCGAAACGCCCACGGACGCCGCGCGGTGTAAGGCCAGGGAAAGCACCGCTTTTCCCTGAGCCTCAGTGCGCATCGCACTGCATGTAAACAGATGTTCCCAGGCCTAACACATACAAATGATTTGCATTAAAGCTTGGACCCTTGCAGACGCAATGTACCAGTATGCTTATTCTGTATTGTAGTTCCTTTACCAATTAGATTATGAGCTCTCGAGCAAGGGGGATCCTTTTCGTAACTGTTACATTATACCTGAGATTATCCCATGATCGGTATTTGTAGTTATTGTGTAATTATATGGTTGTCAGGTATTACTACTGTGAAGCGTATTTTACATTAAATGACGCTATCTAATAAAGACTGTGAATTATACATCCGTACACACACAAAACCACACCACACGCACCAACACTCCAGATCACACACGCACGCACAGGTTCCAGGGGGTAGCCACACCACCGAGGCCAGACCACACAACACAGCATAGCCACCACACACAGCCAGATCCACACCACACACGCAGACCACAAAGACACCCCAAACACATCCATTCCACACCACCACTGGCATATACACACACACATCCTAGGAACAATACACAACCCATGTGTGGATATGGATATATGTGTGGATATGGATGTGTGTGGGTATGTATGTATGTGGAAGTGTGGATGTGGATGCATGTATGTGGATGTATGTATGTGGATGAATGTATGTGGATGTGGAAATGTGTGTGGATGTACATGTATGTGTGTGGATGTATAGGTGCAAGTATGTGGATGTGAGTATGTAAGTGGATGTGAGTATGTAAGTGGATGTGTGGATGTAAGTATGTGGGTGTGGGTGTGTGTGTGTGTGTAGATGTATATATGTGTGTGGAGATGTGTGTGTGGATGTGTGGAGATGTATAGGTGTATGGATGGATGGATGTATAGGTGTGAATGTGTGAATGTGTGAATGTGTGTGTGTGTAGGTGTATATATAAGTGTATGAATGGATATACAGTATAGATGTATGTACTGTATGTACAGTATAGGTGCGCGTGTGGCTATGGACGGGTGCGTGTGGGTATGGAGATAGATGGGAGTAAAATGGTGGGATAGCAGATCACATCAGTTTTATGGAATCTATAAATGGAAAAGTTCTTATGCTCAGAATTACAGAACTTCACACGTCTGATTACTTAAAAATCAACAGTCGGATTACATGATTTGTGATACAGGTATATTGAACAATCCTTCTAGAATACTCATTTTTAGGAAGTTGCGGTTCATGCCATTTACATGTATTTGTAATTTCTGTATTGTAGCTAAATGTACCTGCCTGTATATGCAAGATTTTTTAAGGAGAACGCAAAATGATTTACCATTTTTCCCTCGTTGCAGGTAATGATATCGTAATGCACTGGGAAATGTTTATTAGATAGACTGTAAGGAGAAAAATACAGAAACTAGTGCTGGGTTTAGGGTAAGCGAAATTTTTATCCTGGAGCATATGTTCAATAAAATATCCTTCTGCTCTGGTTTGGAAGCCAAGTGGTAACCAAAATATCTTGGATGTCAGGATAATCCTAAATGACCTGCCATCCACACTCTTAATGTGTGGGGAGAGGGAAAAATATATACATGCCAAATAAGTACAACGGAACTTTTCTCCACGAAAGAAGCCACTGACAAAAAGCTGGTATAACTGTGGACATCCATAACATGTCAAAGCATAGGGCTATTATAGAGGAGATTTATAATAGTTTCTATATAATCGGGAAACGACTATGTAAAGCTCAAATCATGACTTAAAAAATAACCGATTAAAAAAAAAAAATAGGATTAGCATACTAAAACCAGAAGTTCGTCTAATTTGTATGTAATTTTTAAATAAAACATGAATTCACAACGACTAAATATAATCTGAGACATCGATTTAGGAGTACAAAGATTATTTTTATTTAAAAAATTACATTTTACCCTATTAGCGTTTACTTAGAATTCTGTGGAAACATAAATGTATATATTTTGGATATTAATTCAAAATATTGGACTTTATCTGATAACAGCGGTATTAAAACACACACACACAATGCTTATCTTCAGTTTTGATATTATTCCTTTTCATCTTGTATGTTAACAAAAAACACTCAAATGATTCAGACAAAAGCTTTTAACTCAACACATAATTGCAACAAAATTACAATAATTGTACCAATTAAAATAATCCTGAATGAACAGTTTGTCATCTTAATGTTCCAATTGTTTATAGAAGGATCTACTTAATTAGCAGAAATTGCTTTCCAGTGTTGGTATCAAATGTCATTTGTTAAAAGTTGAACGATTTTGAAAATAATTTAACAAAGCAATTTTACAAAACACCAAGAAGCAACATTTCCCTTTTTTTCAGCTGAATAAAGCAAGCAGATGTGTCATCAAATTACTATAAAAATAAATGAGGCTTTTTATGGAAAAAATAAATTTTACTACTTGCGCTAGAAATAATAGCATTTTCTAATTGTTTTACCAAATCTGAATTCCTTAATAAAATAAATGTGTACCATTTATCTCTAGCTGCTATTAGCATGCTGTAAATACAACAGCTTCCTGCGATCCCCCTCCCCTCCCCACCACATTCATATGAATGCGATGAGAACACAGCATCAAACTTACAAAGCAATAGATGCACAGATTCAATGAGCCCATTTTATGCAGGACATACAGTAGAAGAAACAAACATTGGAGCTAGAGGATTCCTGCAGTGCAGCGGGCGGTTGGTTTAGATACGTAAGCTCTCATTTCACAACCGTTAGAAACATTTACCCTCCGCCTTCATTGAATATATTGATATGGAGTAGAGGTGGGGAACCATTTCACGGAAATCCGCACCCGCTGCGAATTGGGCAGTTCCTGTTAGTTGTGGAAATCCATGGATCAGTCTCAAAAAGGCAGATACGTTATTTTTCCCTATCACTGAACTGCTGTCCGACGGATTTGGAGTCCGAGCCTGCAAACGGAATTATATAGAGAGGGGTGCAGCCTCGGGTATAAGCCATTGTATTCTCGGCAGGGTTTGGCTGAGGTTTGGTTAGGGCTGCTGTAGTACTATGGGTCAAACATTTATACATTATTTACTTAATAAAACTTGTAGCTTAACCAATAACGTGTTCCTGCCTGGGCTGACCTCTGCCTGTGTGTGTCCAGTCTCCCTGGGCTGGTGCCTGCCTGGCCACGGTGGCCTGGGCTCCTGTATTATTTCTGTGTCTATTATATGAATATTTAACAATAATATTAGCAATAATAGTGTGCCAGTGCATAGCCCAGGTCACTGAGGCCATCACGCACTGCCATTCCATTACTAGGAATTGCCACATTAGTACAACCACTGCCAGTTCCACAGCATTACTAGAACAGCAGCAGCAGCAGCAGCAGCAGCAGCAGCCAGCCAGGCAAATCAAGAACACTGTGCAACGTGCAAAAGTAGAACTGAGAGTAAATCAAAATCACTCCCTGTCCCTTTTTTTCTCTATTCTTTCTCTCGTCGTATCTCACTTTCTCGTGCGTGTGTGTGTGTGTGTGTGTGTGTGTGTGTGTGTGTGTGTGTGTGTGTGTGTGTACATTATATACACACAACTTATAGAGAAGAGAGTCTCAGAATGAGATAGGATGACAGGAGATTTTTCTGACTTATTACACAGTAATATACTGTTATTATACCTTAGATTACTATTAAATTGCTAGTTATCTAGTTTGTTATTGGTTAATTAACATTAAACGGTACAGCACCATCCAGCTAACACAAACACCAGTCCATTGACCCCACCACTAGTTAATAATAAAAATATAAATTAACTGTACCAGTTTAATTGGGTTGCTTGTTTTAGGGGAGCCTGCTGGCTGTGTAGTTATACCCATTAGCCAGGTCAAACATTTCTTACATTTACTTAACAAGACGTGTAGTATTTAATGGTGACTGACTGGACTGACTGGACTGACTGGACTGACTGGACTGACTGGACTGACTGGACTGACTGGACTGACTGGACTGACTGGACTGACTTCCCCCCCCCCCCCCCTGGTTTCACAATGGTCTTGTTCTTTGCTTAATCTATTATATATTTTATTTTTACTGTAACTAATTGTATACTTTTAAAGTACATTGTTTGAAACTAACAACTAGTGGATTGCCTGGTGCTGGGGGAAATCGGGGATGATGTTGGGTGGAATAGGAGTGGGTGGGGACGGGAGGAGAACGGTGTGGTGCTGCTGCTGGTGCCATGGAGTGCAATTTAGGGCTAATATAGTAGCAGATCATCCAAGTCTGTCTGACCCTATGGTAGCTAGCTAGCAGCAACAGCAACCCTAGTATAGCACTAGCATATAGAACAACTGAAGTTAAAAAACAAGAACAAATCACTACATCTAATGGTAATACCAGTTTCAGTGGTTTGAAGAAACGTTTTGGGATGAAAGAGTGGCTTAATGAGTAACGTCACTGACTCTCAATGCACTGGGTTTGAAGCAGAGGTCCCTGGTTTAAATCCCGTGGTCAGCTCATTGTGAGTTTGGGAAAGTCACTCTACCCCCCTGTGCTTCAGGCACCAAAACACAGATTGTAAGCCCTACAGGGCAGGGACGCCCCCATCAAGGTAACAAAAACCCTTCTTATGAACTCTGTAACCGATTGTACATTTCCTGTATTTCGTATACAGTAGAGTGAGAGCCATGTGAACGGCACATGAGAACAGCCTGGGAGGAACTACGCTGTAGCAGCGCCAGACATCGGAAGTCAGTAAAGACTTCCGGGTCAGACCACTGGGGCGTGCCCCTACTCGGCTGTTCTCTTGTGCTGCTCACATGTTGCTAATGCTCTTCTCCTGCTGCTGCCCGCCGTGTAATGCTTCTGCTGCCCTGCTCCGCTGACATGGTGGTCCTCGTCCTCTTCTGCCGCCGCCAAGCCCGATAAGTGAGAAGAGGGGCGCCGCAGATGTCACATAATACTTTCCGTATTATCCGTCATTTTCGGTTATCCGACATGGTATCGGTCCCGTTTAGCTCGGATAACCGAGACTCTACTGTAGTTGGAAAGCGGATAAACCGCTAGAGAGGGAAATCTCTGTCTAAGTAAGCGCTCTGATTGAGCAGGGTCTATTTTTGGTGTATTTCTATGCAAGTGTTGCAGTCCCCTGCTGGGACGAAATCTAACAAGCAGACGACTGAGAAACTCAAATGTATTTTAAAGTGTTGCAGTCCCACTGCTTGGGACCAATCTTACAGGCACAAGCTGCAATACGTCAAATGTATTTCAGTTAAAGTTGCAGTTCCCTGCTGGGACAGAATAAAGCAAGCAGAAGCCTGCATGTTACAATATTATGCTACATGTTCTCTTGGTTTACCCTAAAAGACCGTGTCATAATGAGTCCGGACAGATGGTAGCGCCATGTAAGGGAGCCATTTGTCACAATGTCTCGCTCGGACTCTAATACATGAAACAGAACAACACCCATCCTATAGAACAATAATCTCAGGAAGCATGGAGACATTGGCCTAGATTTACCAACAGTTGATAAATGAAAATCTGTATTTAGCGCACGTTTTATTTATATTGCTATTCACTAAAACCATATTGCAGCGGCCTGTGATGCTAGCTATCAGCTTCAGCAAGGCAGATAACATTCCATCATCATCAGCCTATAAATAGAATTATAACTTTATACATAGGCAAGTTAACCAAAACCAACCTGGAATAGATGATAAAAATACATTTTTCTCAACTTAGTAGCCAGTTAGTCATGAGCAAGTAAGGTCTACCCTTACGTGCCCTGAAGAAGCGTTCACACGTGAAACGCGCGCGTTGGCCACCTACCTCTTGCACACGCGGGAAGCTTTTCATTTTGAATCTAGCCCTGTATGGATAGTGATCCACGCTATTGACTTAACAGCTTCCTCCGGTGCAATAGATTATCTGGATCTTGCATATATCATCCTACTGCAAGATCCTTCTGCTCCAAGGGGACATTTAGTAGCCCACTCATTAGCTAGGCATGTCCTCGAGCATATCAGCGCTGATATACTAATGATCAGCGCTGATATAGGGGACAATGCGTTCAGAAGTTAAACCTGTTCCTATTCCTCCTGTGATTTGGTGTTAACATAGTGTGTACTGAGTGGGGGAGGGGTGGATACGGGTCTACATGACCTAACCTCGGAATACTTTCCTCCTGCAGACACCACATGCTAATCAGCTGTTAGTATCGGCATTTCTAATGTGCACATACGGCGCTTGTCAGCTATCCTCCCTGCAGTGCCTCAGTAATCCGAGTCGTGAGTTTACCTTTCCAGCCACTGTTATTGTCAGGATAGACAATTGCTGTAGATTGTACACTCGGACTGCGGGTACTGTAGGAGTTTTTTAACCCCTGAAACGCTGTGGTGGCTATGTAACGCTATACCTACTTGTGCATTTTCTCATCCTATCATTTAAAGGGTAATTACTAACGTGTGCTGGGGGCTTGTATTAACCACAGCATATGGTACTTACCTTTGGTCACGGAACCGCTTGCCACGGCTGCCATAGATAGACACTGATGATACTTCTCCGACAGGAGTGAGTGTGTGTCTATATTGGTATTAGCGTTGCCAATACATGCCGCCTTGAGAATCACTCTAATACGTCTTTACATTGATGTATTACAGTGGCTCTATCCAGTGCCCCACGTATGCCAATAATCTCACACCATACCTCTCAGTATCTACTATACCTCCTGCACCTATCTCCTGAAGTGAGGGCTGCATAGGTCACTAACTCAGACCCGGCCAGCTCATCACTCTGGGGTTATACATATAGAATTGATACTCTGCCTTGACAGTGTGATTGAGAGGTTTTTTCATTAGCTACCACCATACTATTACCCACGGGGTTTTATCCTACAGGTTTGACTTACCGCATATTATGCCAAAGTGTGTTTACGCACACACTACATAAAGTTTATCAATAAAGCGCGTTATACTACACGCCCTGATACATCTATATTAAGACATAACCTCTTCCGAGTGGGTTCACCATGGCTCCTTTCCTATATCTCTAGGTAGCTATATACATAGCACTAGATCCCGAATATCTATTAGGGATCTCCCTATTACTATCTACCCACCTAGCCATAGCTGGGTTAACAAAGATACAGTCACGTGCTGTTGAATCATACTATTTAATTTTATTTTAACCCCCCTTTTTTTTTTATTCATTGTTAACTAATAAAGTATTTTAACATTATAATTATATATCGAGTCGTGACAGAGTGCTTGAAGACTGGGTTCCTTTTCTCCTGTATACAATTACGTCCCCATCCGGTCAGCACCTCACCGTGGTTCATTTATACTCAAGCTGTGCAGGTTTTTTCTTTACGTGTAGCAAGTAAGGTCTACCAAGCACTTCATATATCCCTATATATTAACCATCATTTTAGACTAACTATCCCCCTTGCATGCCAAAGAGGCTAGCCAGGCATTGCCCTTACACATGGTATGCGACAGGCCCTAAAAAAAGGACAACGCCCACCCATAACACCTCAGTTGTCGGAAAAAGAGGACGAGGACCTTAAGAAAAGATGAAGATTAATAAAATGAATCTTTAAGCAAGTGAAGACATGTTGGCTTCTGTAACCAATGGGAATGGTTTGCCATAGGACATGATGCTAGTGGATTACAATAGCTGATTGGGCCCTGGATTAGACTGCATTTTAGCCCTTGCTGTTTATTATTTGCAGCACAGTTTATTATTTCCACTATTTCCCCTGTGAGATATTAAGTGGCATATATATATATATATATATATATCGAAATATAATATATATAATATATATATATTTCGATAATGCAAAAAACAGATTCTCTTTATTGTTGGGCATCAGCCCATTGGATTACCAAAGGCTTTGCAAATGGCTCTTCTTTCTAAGAAATTGATTGGCAACTTGGACTTCATGATCCTTGAACAAATTGATTTTGTAAATTGGCTCCCCCTCCTGTGGTGCTCAAATCTGTTATCAAAATCTAATTGTTTTGAGGCAGGGGCTTGCCCTTGGCTAAATTATTTTCTGTTTCCCACCATTTGAGGAAAAGTCGAGATTTGGGAAGCTTTATTTGCAGAGAAAGGTCCTGAGAATCCATGTTCCACCAGGAGAAGATCGAATGGACATTGTTTTAGGTGAAACAGAGCCCAGTTTATGATCTCTATTGAGGCCACCGTTCTCCCCAGAAGGGCCATGTATTGCTCTGCTGTAGGGTGTCGTATACACTGCATCTCTCTTGCAAGCCGTTTGATGTTTTCGGATGGCAGTGACACATGCTGCTATGGTGTGGACATTCATTCCTGAAAATCAGGTTGAGAAGGAACGAGCTTACTTTTCTTGTGGTTGATCAACCAGCTGTTATCTAATAGAACTTATATGAATTTTGTTCACATTTCTCCTGAAAATGAGTGTGTCATCTAGATATGGAATGATGAAGACTTTCTGATGTCGGATATGGGCTATTGTTGCCAAGATTGTCATTAAAAAAATGTTGAAAGACCGAAGGGTCGAACCTGGAATTGGAAGGGACTATCCAAGATTCAAAATCTTGGAAACCCGATGATGTGAACGATGGATAGGAACATGTAAATATGCATTCTTTAGGTCTATTGATGCTAACTGATCCTTCAGATCTAGAACGTGGCAAAAGGAAACCACTTTTTTGGAGACAAACAAAATGGAATAAAATCTTGACAACTGATGTCTCGTTATTGTGAAGCGGTTGTTTCTGGGCTTTGGATAGAGCTCACAATCTGATGCATTGATCTTGGGTTAAAAAAAAAAAAAAAGAACCTTTGCCCCCGATATTCTGGCAATGATTGCCTCAAGTTTGGGACCAAATAAGACTTTTTCCAAAAAGGGGAGATATCAATTTATATTTTGGTGAGATGTCCGCCACCCATGGCTTGATCTAAAGAATTCTGTTCATTGCTACTCATAGTCAAGGATCTAGCCAATAGTTTTATTGCAGCGAATTATACAATAGACAAGAGATCTGATAGAATCGTTCAATCATTGAGGATTTCTGCTGAGATGTACCAGATTCTAATGATTCTTCAACCTTGGAAAGTTAAACCTTTGTGGTCCTTGCAAGACATGCAGAAGCTATGATAGGTTTATTAGTAGCTTAAAGTGCAGAAAAGGCCTTTTTTAGGAAGCCCTCCATTCTTCTGGTCATTTCATCTTGGAAAGAAGCAGTGTCATCAAGGGGAATCGTTCTTCTAGATAATCTTGCTACTGCCGCATGAGCCTTGTGTTTTCCCAATCTTCAAAGTCATCGGTCTTAAAAGGATAAAGTTTATTGCATTTGCTCGAGGTTCTTTTTTTTCTGTCTGGATATTTCCATTCACTTGCAAAGAAATCCTTGCTTACTTTATGAACAGGGAATGTTCTTGATTTATTTTTTGTTCCCGTAAAAAATCCTGGCCACGGTATTTTTCTCAATCTGAGAGTTAATGTCATGTCTTCTAGGAGTTTCTCCATGCCGCCCACATTGAAGTTTAACTGCTCAACTTTTCTTGTGTCCTCTACTAATGAGGATTGAAGAAAAACATCAGATGCACTCTGAGTCATCATCAGAAAGATCTAAAAGTGCTTTGCAGGACATCTTGTCTTCTGCGCTTACCAGATGTCTTGAAAGCTTCTTCCTTGGCAGCCTTTAAGGATTCCACCTTGAATTTTTGAACCATGTAACAAATGGCAGTCATTTGTGGTCAATCCTCTTCTCAGCTTTTCTGATACATAAGTGACATAACTTGCCAGGATGACCCACAGGCAGTTAAGGCGCTTGGATTTAGCAGTAGATTTTTGGGATTTAACGAGGTCTTCAGTTATTAAAGATTCAGCTTTACTATCAGCAGTAGAGGAGGGAGTACATTAAACATGGTGAAAGAAACAAGGAAAGTAGCAAAGTAGCAAGGAATATACCAAAAAATTTTTTGAATCCCCCCACCCCTCCCCCCAGATTCTAGCCTCAACAGTGTACTAAGGGAGATGCTTTTTATGCTGCTCTTGGTAGGCAGGTTATTCCGGATCGGCGGAATGCTCCACCCCCATGACATTATAGATTACGTCGCAGACCCTGCGGCGTTATGTGCAATGGCGAGAACGTGAACTCCCACTCGGAACCTCCGGTTGACCATTAGCCTCTATTTCAGGTCAAAATCATAGAAACATCAGAAACCTTGCTTTCTTTAGGGTTACAATTCCAAGAGTTAATTGTCCAGAAATGCCTAGTAATAAAATAGCATCGTACCAACATAAATAAAAACCAGATCTAACAACCATATTTAACTTCTAATTGTAAAAGTTTTCCCCCCAAAGAACAGGGTATAAACCGGCGATTAACTCCCCATTTAATCAAAGTCTCCAATTCTTGCCACTGTTGCAATAAACTATGAGACACACAATGCTTATCGCTCTCCTAATTATTCTAATTAAAATATTCTTATCTCATGGTGCATAGGGTAGAGTTAGCATGGACACAAAAATCCAAGTGGGGTAGAGACCCCCAATTGGACAAGAAACCCAAAATTGCACTCTATGAGAATAAAACACTTAAACGGGACTAAACAATATATCCCATGCTGATAGCCAAAAGTGCTACACGACGCAAAACAAAAAATAATTTATTAAATACATGAGGGAGCAAGATCAGGGAGTGTGGGGTATAAATAAGGGTGTGTTTAAAAATACGGTAAATGGTGGCCAGAATAGAGAGTGTTCTCTCTCACTCATCAGGTATAATTCACATATAGGGAAAGCCAGTGCTAAAGCTTATAAGGTATGTCCCTTCAGAGAGTACCTGGTGGTGGGCAATGAGGTATAGTCAGCCAAAGTTCTGACAAGGTATACAATAGAAAATTGTACCAACAGCAGGAGATACTAAACACAAAGTAACGTTTAAGGTGTAAAGAAATGTATCCCTGTTCATCCGGATCACTTGAAAAATTGTAACATATGCAGACTAATGTAACATGCATCGAATGGGTAAGTGTATCATAACACTAAAGTAGAACAGAGGATTGGTGTTTCAGCATATAAACACATGTATATCCATCATCCCCTGAATAAAGTAGTCCCCCATTCATCAAACTGCATATATAGTAATTCAAACTGTGTATATACAGGTCAAATCGGACGATGGCATAAGGCAAGAAAAACAGGTAAGTAGAGATAAATATCAAATACTACCCGATCAGCCGAGTTGGTGCTGGTTTACACGATACACCGGAGTTCCTGGCATTGCTGGTCACCACTACTGACGTCAGAAGAGTGACGTCATTAAAAACCGACGGGCCGTTTCGCGTAGGAAGATACGCTTCGTCAGGGCAGGAGTGATAGGGAAACCCTATTCACTGGATCCTTATATACCCATTTGCTTAATGAGAAGCAGGCAGGTCCCTGATAATTAATTCCTTGTGAGCTCCCTATTGAGGGAGTCTCTATTCAATACGTTCCTCACTAGGAGGTAACAGTTAAATTTAGTGTTTTGCTGCACTGTTGAGGAATTGCAGGTAGCTGTCAATTCAAAAGCAGAATGAATATGTGGGAAAAACTTTTTATAGCACACCCCAAGATAACACTATCGTTAGTACATCTGGCATACCAGAATAAATGCTGACCAAAAATAGAGATATAGTTTCAATATACTTATATCACTTACATACCATCACTAGTGTTTCAAGCCATGCTAAGATAAAGGCTAAAAAGCCTAGGTGTAGTAATCTTTGGCTAACTATACCTCATTGCCCACCACC
Source organism: Ascaphus truei (assembly GCA_036426205.1). NCBI lineage: Eukaryota > Metazoa > Chordata > Amphibia > Anura > Ascaphidae > Ascaphus > Ascaphus truei. The sequence goes on from CM071570.1 coordinate 209,499,555, forward strand.
AGGTACTCTCTGAAGGGACATACCTTATAAGCTTTAGCACTGGTTTTCCCTATATGTGAATTATACCTGATGAGTGAGAGAGAACACTCTCTATTCTGGCCACCATTTACCGTATTTCTAAACACACCCTTATTTATACCCCACACTCCCTGATATTGCTCCCTCGTGTATTTAATAAATTATTTTTTGTTTTGCGTCGTGTAGCACTTTTGGCTATCAGCCTGGGATATATTGTTTAGTCCCATTAAGTGTTTTAAGTGTTTTATTCTCATAGAGTGCAATTTTGGGTTTATTGTCCAATTGAGGGTCTCTACCCCACTTGGATTTTTGTGTCACTGTTGCAATAATCCCCTATTTTTTGGGGGGTGTGGAGGGATTATTACTTAAGTAACACTACCAGCTGCGGCCTTGGGTTGGAACACAGCTCTCGAGCCCCCTCCCTCCCCAACCATTTGTCAACCTTAAACCGCGGCCTGTTCGTTACTCTCCAGGACTGATCCGTTGGGAAAGAAAATAAGTGGCTTTTGCACCATGCCACATGAAATTCCAAGTTGGTTTCAACATGGAGTCTGCATTAGATTTCACTGCCACTCATGAATTAATAATATATATATTTACACATACAACAAATGAAACCTGAGCAGACAATTATAGAAACGGGTTCTTTTTAATTACACATGCCAATGTCTTAAGTGAGACAGAAAGACAAGCTGATGATATGTTCTCAAACAAAAGGGGACATACAAAACCACACTCTGGACTATGTGTTTCTAGCAATTTTACAAGGTATTCTCTGCTTTTGAGGGCAACTGAACAAGATTTAACCTTCACTGAAAATATGCAATATATCATGCTTTCTCAAAATAAATACATTTGCAGCCGAGATTATATTGCTCTTTTTTCATATAGTACTCAAGATAGATTTGTTTGCCAGTTCTTTTTCAGGAGTGCATTTTTTCCTCATAAAAAGTAATACTGCTGTAATATTACTGTATATGATGACTTGTTAGGACCAAATCATTTTAGGGGTGCTTTAATTTCATATGATCCGCTAAACAACTGGCATGTGTTTCCATCAGGGTGCTGTGATAGAATTATATGGACCTCAAGAGTACAGCTAATGTCTCAAGCAAAATTACATTGCATATGGCTGGCCAATATCATAGGGGTATTAAGACATTTGGTGAAGCATGTTACAATAAGGAGTGGAAGAAAAGTGCACAGTCTCTCCCCTAGATGTCAAATAGCAAGGGGACTGCTCAAGTGCAGTACATCAGGCACTGACAACTTCATTGTGCACAATGAGGGGGAAAGGTTAGTAAGAGGAGAGGCATTGTGTAGCACAACAGATTAAATCCACTTCAAAGACAGACAGAAAAGCATGCATTTGTGATGATTGAATTTGTTTTTTTGAGGGTCAACCCCTTTTTTGCTAGGGCAATGTGTTGTAGGCCTTTGTTGCAGCAAAGGCATTTAAAAATGCAAAGTGAACTACTGAATGGTGAATTTAATAGGTTCAAGGTTGACACCTGAAGAAAATATACTGCATAGATTTGTAAATAATTTTTGAAAGGCTGAAAATGTTCCTTGTTTTCAGTTACAAGAGGGACTACAGTAGGGCATTAACCCTCTGGCCAACATTCAATCTTGTTTGCTCAATCCTCTTTATCTATGTCCGAGAGTTATTATGAAAGGACACAATGATAAGGGAGAGACTGGACCGGTATCTCTCTGCAGTGCCAGAGCAGAAAAAGAGGTAAGTCACAGTGTACACATAAAAAGGTAAAATAAACAAACAGCATGTGATATTCAATGCACAATATTTAGTACGTACAGAACATGCTATAAAAAAAAACAGAGAACAGAAAACCTCTTACTAAAAAGCTTAAAATTGTATAAATCATTGTAGAGAATACCTGTTCTTTTTTCTCGTGAGGAACCTGACACCTAAAATGCCAGATGCCGTCATTTTGTCGTTTGTTATCAATGTCAACATCTGTCCAATTTAAAGTATCTTTTCTGTAAGCAATTTTTACCTTTAATTCTAACCCTTTAACCAAGGTGTTTAAGCCTAAGTGTCAGCATTTAGTGCTCACTTTAATAGCTTGTTTTACACATACTGTATAATTAAAGGTTTGCAAGTGGCCTGGTATTTTGAATTGAGTCAAGGAGTCATAATAGTTTGGCTGGTGTTGAGAAGTGATGCTTTGAAGTATTATGTGCAATATTACAGATGCAAAAACATGAAAGCCCTCTCGACAAACATTTTAATGTTCGTTTCTTCATCTAAAACACATTCAGTAAATATGCACATTTAGGCCCCAACGTTAATTTGCGCAAACACGGTAATAAATAAAACATGATCTAGAATACATTTATTTGGAGCTAGCTAGGAAATCATATCAGAGGAAATAATGATTTAACGATTTCTAAATTGTACTGATCCATCGCAGCCAAGTTACAAACACATGTTGTAGAAAATCCCAATGTAGCTGTTTTAAAGAATTCCCACAAAAAAAAAATGAAATCAATATTTACCCAAAATTGTAAACTACTGGAAAACATTATAATGATATACACAATTAAAGCAGGAAAACATGTGAAATGTTTTGATTATTATTATATAAATCCGTTTTGTAGTATTAGATAATAGTAACCATTTTGTTTGTTTTTTGTTTTTATTCAGTTTTAATCCCATGTTTAATGAGCTTTAAAGCATCATTTAATTTCTATTGCAGGTTTTAGCCCACCTTCCAATCAGTGCAACACCTTTGCAACACTTTCCTGTTTGGGATAATTTGTTGCCAATGCTCCCAGCAGTTTGAGCTGCAAATGTTAACAATTGATAAAGTTACCTTTGTCATATAAGGATACATTTTAGCTGCCGAGTTAGGCTTTGGCCATGGTACTGCAGACCGTGCGGAGGCGTCTGCACGCCGAGTGAACAGATTGCCTTAAGGCAGTGTTCACGTCCATGTGGCGAGCGAGCGGTAGGGGACGTGCGTTGCACAAGAAATCAGTTGAAACTGATTTCTTGGTGCGACAGCCCGGTCATGTGAGCGGTTCGCCCAATGAGGGCGAACCAGCTCTGACGCTCCTAGGAACGCCCCACACAGCCGTCCACCATGGCCAGGGAAAGCACCTTACCTCACGGCCTCCGCACGGGCGAATGCACCATAGCCCCAGCCTTACACTGACTGAAGCAGCCATTATGTTAGGCACACAATAAGGATTTTCACAAATTTATAACAGGAGCACAAAACTATTGCCAGCTTAGGTAAGAATATAGAATTATACATTGTCACGTGCTCTACATATATAAATAAGGGAAACAATGTTGGACAGTAGTATTGCTGCTTTAAAATGTACAAAGTAAATAAAAGGCAATTTGTACAAACTATATTTTTGGCTGTAAAAAGTGAGACTAGAGGTTCACCCGTGCCCAGCGCTGCATGAGAAAAGTTACCTGGTACATTATAAAGGGAGGGCTCTACATTTCGCAACGCATGGGCCAATTCTGGCCTTCGGACCAACTGTTCACAATTATTTCAGTACAATTGTTCAAGTAGCTTAGTGCAATATTTCACAATGAAACTCCCCCTAAGGAAGTTAATGGAAATATGAAGTTAGATGTTCCAAACCATTGTAAAAAGTGCATGGTTTCATTGAATTCCATTTTTTTTTTTTTAAATACGGTGGTTTATTTATGAGCAAGTTTTACACAAAAAAGAGCAAAAAATGAAAATGAACAAAAATAGAAAAACTGTGACACACCACCGAGCTGAAGCAGGATGACTTGAAATATAAAAAAAGTTTATTAGAGGGAGCTTATCACGGTATATCTAAGAGACGCATCCCATAAATTTGATGGGGTGTGGGAACCATGGTTGTCACAGGAGGCTGGCATGGGGCTTGACCCAGAGCTAGCAATGCTGTAAACACTGTTATGCTGCTTCGGAAATCCCTAAACTGAGATGAGATTTAGGAGATAGGAATCGGACGAGATGCTGAGATGCAATTCTGAGAATACTGTGATAATTTCCCCTCCACCCTCTTCCCCACGTTAGTTGTTGTGTTCTATCCCCTATGGTTGCCCCCCCCCCACCCCCTGAGTGACTGACGTATGCCATTTTTGTACAACACTACAAATATGAATGTTCAGTAAGGTGAGCTACCAATGTGAACAAACGAATGCCGATGTACTGTAATGCTTAACAACTTCCCCTGCCCTTTTTCCCTTCTGTACCCCAATTTTACAATAAAAAAAATCTATGTTACGTCTATAATGTTTGAGTCATGTATTGTCATTCCTTAATGCACATTAGTGTTATATGGTTTATATTAATAATATATGGTTTATATTAATAATATGTGGTTTCGTGTGTAGAAAGGCAATGTGCCTAAGGAACAGGTATAAAATTAGCATAGCCTCTAAGGCTACATCAAGGCCCTTTGCGGGCAGTCAGTTGAAGAGCTTTGTTATATAGCATGTGGGCGGCATGAGCAGCAGAACAAAAGCTCTCTTTGCTCAATAGTAATATACAAATACAAGTCTATAAAGTAATAGAAAGTAACATTAAACACTCCCAGCTTCTCTATCGTAGAAGGAACGAACACTGAAGATAAGCAAAAAGCTACACTGTATGCATTAGTACTCAACTTACGTTATATAGTTGCACAATACTGTATATAGTAACCTGCAGGAAAGGCATGCATTGTAGAAGAGTTTTAACTGTGCGATGTGGGCGCCGTTAGTAGGCAAGGTGGAGTGAAGAGGGTTACCAGGTAACATGTGACCTGGCAAGATAATGTGTCCACGTGTCGCTGCTGTGTTGAGCAGCACAGTGAGTGTGTCTGGGCACAGTATGTACCACAGGCCTATCACGCTCTGCATCCCAGTGTACGGAAAGAGAGCTTGCGGGAGCAGCATCGCAACAACTCATCTAAAAGGAACTTTGAGGTATATACCGAAGACACCTCAAAGAAACAAGCAACGTGAATTTAGCTCCAGACCGCTACACTTCTGTAAGCCACTAACTTTAAAAAGGAGCACTCTTTCCTATGATCAAAAAAACAATTGTGATATGTGAGGTGCAAATGCTTGTTATCTAGGGGGTGATAGGGCCGACTGCTCCAACAGAGCATCGCCCACCTGATCAAAATAGAATTGGAGCTCTCTCCACTTCTTTTATCTGACCAAGTCACGCGTTAAATCCAGCTGATTCAAACCCTTTGTTTTTACGACATAACAATCGAACAGCTGTTAGCAGTTGGTCCAAGTGTTCCAGTCCTAGGGGTTGCAAAGCTCCACTACTTTAATATTTACAACTTCAGAGAACCACTACTTTTTTATTGACAAAACGTATGGTTCTATTTTCAAGTCAAAGAAAAATGAATTTATTTTAGGACTGCTTTCTCCCTTTTGCATTTTAAGAAAAAATACATTGTATAAATCTTTCTAAAATATGGTCAGAATAGCTTTTCTACAATGTTATATAAACCTAGAATTCGTATACAGCACCATTACTTCTTTACAGCTAATTCACTCACTGCCTTTCCACGATAAACCACGTTGTGAAACATATGCACTTCTGCACACACACAATAGCAGTTATCAGTCATCACTGACATTGGGTGGGGGAGTGGGGAATGTGGATGGACTGGGCGCTTCCCAATTAATATTAGATTGGTGTAATTAGTGACACACCTTAGATACACACAATAAACCTTACACTACAAAGTGATAATAGAAATAAAAGTGTACAAGTGCAGCTCAACTTCCTCTGGTGGGACAGTTCCAAGTCCCAGGATGTAGAATTTTCTTTTCTTGGGGTTGAGGAGGAGCGCAGGATAAGTTTCGTGAGTGTGAAAAATAAAAATATATATAGTGCAGATGGTAGATCACTGCTAAAAGAATAATCAATAAATGAAATGAACTCACAAAAATCGTATTGTATTACTGCATGTCAGAGATCCATCTCTCTCTGACTGGACCCTTTGTGTAGCTGGGGTCAGGATGCCTCTCATGGAGTGATGATATGCAAGTGAAAGAAACCACAAATAGTGCATACTGTAAAACTATAAATATGTATTAGTCACAAATGTTAAGGAAACTCACATTTTCCATAAATTCAATGGGTGGTGAGAGAACCGCCGATAGAAGGGTGGTGGAGTGTAAGCCGCTGCCCGGTGCTTCCTTTCACTTACACCTCACAGTGTAGTTCCGCATCAGTCTCTGCGGTCGCGTCACTTCCGGTTCGTGTCACAGGTGAGGGCAGGAAGCCAAAATGTTCTGGTGTCAGCATTAATTGCCAGTCCTTCATGAGCAGATTCTGACGAAGCAGTGTGCGAAACGCGTAGAGTTGAGAGTTTGGAGAGAATCTGCTCACTGAAGGACTGGCAATCACTGCTGACACCACCCATTTTGGCTTCCTGCCCTCACCTGTGACACGAAACCGGAAGTGACGCGACCGCAAGACTGATGCGAACACACTGTGAGGTGTAAGTGAAGGAAGCACCGGCAGCGGCCTTACACTCCCCCACCCTTCTATCGGCGGTTCTCTCCACCACCCATTGAATTTATGGAAAATGGTGAGTTTCCTTAACATTTGTGACTAATACAATTTATAGTTTATACAGTATGCACTATTTGTGGTTTCTTTCACTTGCATATCATCCACTCCACTGAGAGGCATCCTGACCCCAGCTACACAAAGGGCTCCGTCAGAGAGAGATGGATCTCTGACATGCAGTAATACATACGATTTTTGTGAGTTCATTTCATTTATTGATATCTTTTTAGCAGTGATCTACCATCTGCACTATTATATTTTATTTTTTCACATATCACGAACTTATCCTGCGCTCCTCCTCAACCCCAAGAAAAGAAAATTCATCACTGACATACCTATATGATCAAATGGAAGCAATCAGTATATTTTCACGCAATCAGTGTATTTTCATGTTCAACCACGCTGTGAAATATATACATGTTAAACTGTTTCACTTCTGCATAGAGAATATAACTGGTATCAGAGCCAGCATTGACCAAATGATGATCATATGGAAGCAAGCAGTAGCAAGTCTGCATACACGGGGACAGTGTCACAATCAGCTCAACATATAACACAGAGGAGAATACCTCTATACAAGGGTTTATCTTGGTGCTTGTGCTGTGAGTCCCAGAACTAGTGCTGCTTGTTGAGAATTTGTGGAAACTATGTCTAGTTATTGCAAGTCTTCGATTTGTATAACATTGTGCACAAGTAATGCATCTAGTGCACAGCACTGATACTATGTGTCTAGCTATTGAGTTTACTGTTACGTGTCTGGTATGATCAATTTCCCATGCATCGCTTCGCCTCCCGTACCAGATTTTGATTACTTCTGCTGCTGGCCATGCCACAAAGCTGCCTGGTATGCAATGTTTTGTTGTACGGCGGCTCTATTGTATGTATTTTTAATGTTCTCTTCATAGTTGGGATAGTGAGGAGGCTCACACTTGGTTTTTACTTATGTATACACAAATTCTGCTCGATTAAGTCAGTTGTTGTCAATTACTGTTGCTAGGCACCACCTAAGGTGGGTGATGGGCTCCCCACCCGTGATTCACTTTTTTTGAGACTATGGGGAGGGGAAATGGTATATAAGATTTGTATGTCACTGGGTGGGTGTCTTGAGAAAGGCTCCAGAGAGAGATGAAATGTTTGACACGCGTATTAAACGTTTGCTATTTTTTCACAAGACCTGGAGTGCCTGCTATTCTTCTTCTATGCCAATTTTGCTGCAGTTCATGCACCCAGGCAATACGCCAGCGTGAGAGTGAGTGTGTGTGAGTGTGTGTGAGCGTGTGTGTAACCTGCAACATTGTGTGTGAAATCATTATACGTCAATCAGGAGTTCCAATGGGAACGCTCGCCTTACTTTCCCTCTAAATCAGAGACGTAATGGGTTTCAGATAAAGTCAACACTTCAGTAACAAGCAGTTTCCCCATTCTGAGGTCTGTATGAAAGGAACATTTTTTTCAAACCAGCTAAAGTTTTGCTTTTCAGGCGATTACATTTGTGTAAGGTAGACAATTACTTTGTGACATTTAAAAAATATTTTTTTTACAGAACACACCGGGTTTACACCGCTACGGCTGCGTCCACGCTGCTGCTGACCACACTTGGTGCTCAGGACAATCAATTTGAACCTGTCCGGCCATGCTCCCGCTGCGCGCGAGGGCCCGTGGGTGCTAGTCGCGACAAATAAAATGGAGTTTGAGGCGCGCTGAAGGGTCCCATGACCTCAGCCAATCAGCGCCAGTCACTGTTAGGCCACAACCCCCCACCCCCGGCTCACCGAAAAAGTTGCCGGAAAGCCGAACGCTCATGCTTGGAGAATTTGTAACGTCACCACTCTCAAGCATGAGCGCGGTCAGCGGCACATGGGACGCAGCCTAAGGCTGGGGCCATGGTGCCGCAGACAGCCGAGCGATCAGATTGCCTTCAGGCAGTGATCATGTCCATGCGGTGTGCAGGCAGAAGCGGGAGGGGGCGCGTTGCGCAAGAAATCAGTTGAAACCAATTTCTTGGTGCCACAGGCCGGTAACGTGAGCAGTTCGCCCAATGAGGGTGAACCAGCTCCGTGACGCCCCTAGGCACGCCCCCCACGGTCCGTCCACCATGGCCAAGGAAAGCTCCCGCTTCACGGGGGTCACTTCCCAGCTTCCGCACGCCCGAAGGCACCATGGCTCCAGCCTAAATTTGAAGATTTGGCTACCCCTCCCTGCCCTGCACATTATTATTGTAGGCTAGTAGCAGCTTTAACATACTGTAAAAGTATGTTTGTTTGTTAGGCAGAAATACAACATAATCTGATTATTTATAAGTATTTGCGCACTGTTAAATTGGAAATTATATTTAATTTGAAGAATTGGACATATTTTTAGGTTTCTAGTTTTCACTGTTAACACAGAAATCTACACCAGCAGATAAATGTGGTGTTACAGATGTAGTGGGTTGGTTTTCGATAGCATCATAATTAACGTTTATGGGGGGGAGGGGGAGCGGGGGTTGGTGAAGAATTTCTCATCTTCTCTATCCAAATACAAGTGTTCTTGGTGTAACTATATTTAACTGTATAGGGTGGTGGCGTATGATTCTCACCATAATGAACCAATCAGGACCTCATTTTGTGCAATTGCTCTGACTCAAACAAAATGGCCACAGAAAATGTAGAAGGGAAGATCAGCAATAATTATTGACTATCTTTATATATTACACCGAGTGGTTTATATAATCAAAAACGAATAGACGATACCGTTCTGTGGCTAACAAAATGCTTTTATTTGCACGGCCTTTCGAGATTCTCATCTCTTCTTCTGGCGGTGTTACAATAGATAAAGCAAGAAAGGGTTTTACTTAACATTCCAGGATGCACTGCTTTTATCTGTGACTGAAGCCTATTCCTCCCACCTGTGTAGGATGTGATTTATCACTTAAGGTGTTAAATGGTCCCTGAATGTTAGTGATGTAAGAGTGTGTGTATGATATAGATATATATCTATATCTATCATACACACACAGTCCAATTTGAAAGCAATCAACATTAGCAGTGCAATTCAGACTACTCCTATCCTTTAGCACTGAACAGGGAACCACAGATTGACAATTTCATTTGGTGGGAGGTCAGGGAAATGACTAGCTATGGGAGATAATTTCATCTCAATGTTTCCTTACAAAATATTGCCCACATTACAACCCCTGCTCCTAATATTGGCCAATTTACAGTAAAATGAGCACCAGGAGAAATATTTGGGAGGAATAATAAAGTATATCAGTGGGTTCAACCAGCTGATAAGTTAAAAGGAATGCAGAAGGGGAAGTACACATATCTAGCACATTTTTGGGCGAGGCTGGTACTGGAAAGCATCACATTGCAGGAGGATTTTATCTATCCACTTTAAACACACTCGTTTCCCATCTGCTACGGACAAGAGGGAAGGAGAAGCAGAAGGTCAGACCTGCACAGACGGAGATTTGTTTTTATTTATTTTTTGTATTTCCTTTTCAGGCCAGAAATCCAAAAGAAAATCCCAGTTAAACCTCTTTACTTCCTCCCTAAAATCAACTCACAAGGATCTCAAGCTTCCCGGGAGACCCAGCAACAGTGACTGGGAAACTGACAGCCAAGTGCAGTCCCATCCAGGGAGTTGGATTGGAAGTGGCAATGAAGTAAAAAGTCACTCACATAACCTGTACCACTGTAATATTAGCTTACCAATCAGGATAGGTTTCAAATATTCTGAAATGTTGCCACTGACTCCCAATTGGTAACAGTACAATACTGGATATCTTCCAAGTGCATTTGAAGGGAACTCTGGGTTTAACCTTAAAACGTGGTTCATATTAAAAGTTAAGTTGGGACTTGTGCATTTACAGTATCTCCTAATGAATAACTCACAGGGTTCCTGAAAGTCAGAGGCTCTGCATCAATTCTTTCTTCTCACTTGCAGGAATCCTATTAGATGCCATACTACCATTTCACAGATCCACTAACCCTGTTAAGCTTACAAACGAGAACGGCCCAGCACTAATAAAAGGTAAAACACTAATGCTTTCAGAATACAAAAAGTGAACCAAAGGCCAAAAAAATAAATAAAAAGTAGTTCTCCTCAGTAAACTTACTGCAAAGAAACTAATCTCGTCTTCAGAGATTTGATGGGGAAAATCTACTAAACATACCAACTTTAGCAGGGATATTACAAAGATCTTTAAAAAAAATCTTGATAATTATGAGAATAACATTTTCAACTCTGGCAGATAGAAAGGTGGAACCCTGGTTTTAATGGATGAATCTAACTAGAGAGAGGAAATGATGAGACCACGTTCACACCAGGAATCTTGTTTACCACTTAATGGTGACCCAACACTTAAAGTTAATCAATTTCACATTTAACATAAATTTCCAAAGTCTACCATGTGAATTTGATTTGACAAACGTTAACACCTAACTACACAGTTGCCGGTAACAGTTCTAAATACGGTAACATTTTCACGTCATACTTTGAAAGGAATATTCTACAAAGATTATGACTTCATGCTACACTGCCTACTATGGAGAATACATCGATGACGTGTTTCTCCTATGGCAGGGCAGCATGTAGCCCATAGTGGGGTTTGTCAATACAGGCAGTCCTCGGTTATCCTACGGAATCCGTTCTGGAAGTAGCGTTGGATAGTGAGTCCCATGTTAATCAGTGGCAGTGAGCGTTGGATAACGCATTTAGGCGTCGAAAACGGCCCATATGGTTGCATTTTAAAGCATTGGATATATCATTCGTTGTAAAGTGAAACGTTGGATAGCGAGGACTACCTGTAGACCAAAACACAGCCCAATACAATCAGATTTACCTTCTTGGTGAATTGTAACGTCATTCATTTTTTAGACGTGACCATCAATAAAAACGTGACTGTCATTTTAATGATTCTTATATCGAAAGCAGCAAGCATCCTCAATCCACATTCCTTGATTGATAATTTACAACTGCTCAGAGTTAAGCGACTAGTTAGTGACCATACTATAGTAGATACCAGACTACACCAGGTGGCTAATCAGAAGACCATCAGCAAAACACTCAGTGAGGGTTAAAAACACAGAGACAGGTGACAGCCCAAGAAGGTCAACAGTGAGAAAGCCAGCAGGATCCATTTTGTCTCGAAATGTATAACAGCGTCCATGCATATAAAGAGATCAATTATGAGACATTGGAAGATATTTCGAAGTGACCCTTTGTTATGTGAAGTGTTAAAAAACAGCCTCTTTTTCCCTATGGGCAGAAACCTTGTCAAAGCAGATAGGCCAATTAAAGGGTGAGTCACAACCAGGTCTCTCTAACAAGACATTTGGCATGTACCCTTTCTGGGGATGTGTTCATCGCAATTCTGTGATAAAGGGACATTCTTTCCGACACCGCTAATCAGACAACAACTATAAGATCAGGGAATATTTCACATGCAAATCCAGTTTTGCAATGTATGTATTAACTCTTGTGCCTTGCATGAAAACTTATGTTGGAAAAATCGTGAGACCAAATAAAAGTGGATAACTAAACACAAATAATTTATCCAGGAGGCCCTTAAACATCTGAAGCCCCCACATATTACTCCCGTAGTCAAACATTTCTGGAAAGGGAAACGCAACATGAGACAATTAGAGTTTCAAGCAATCGATTGTGAAGATGGGGATACGGTCAATAGTTTATTATGAAAAAGAATGTAAGTGGTTCAATCAATTGGATGTCCATCTCCAAAGGCAGGGGTTACAAACTCCAGTCCTCAAGAACCACCAACCGGTCAGGTTTTCAGGATACCCCTGCTTCAGCACAGGTGTCTCAATCAGTGGCTCAGTCAAAGACTGAGCCTCCTGTGCTGAAGCTGAGTATCCTGAAAACCTGACCTGTTGGTGGCCCTTGAGGATTGGAGTTGGCAACTCATGTCCTGAAGGGATGAATTAACAATCTCCAAGTCTGTGATTAATAAAAACAGTATTGTGCAGATACTCATTTTTGTTGTAACTGTAACTTACTTTTGTGGAGATGATATGCCATTCTTATTTCCAAACAGAGTGTATTTATCATTATGTGCTGATATCTAGTGTGATATATATTAGACATCTTGTATTTTGAGGTGGGTCTTTCACTCCTATGTATAGATTTTGTTTTCATGTTTCAATTGCAAATGTCACTTATTTTTTCTATGCTGCCTTACTATTTTGCTATATACATGTATTCATTACATGGTGGTTTGGGTTCCATCTGGACATCTACCTGGAAAGAATGACGTCATTGCGCCAGTGGCTGTTGTGGCGTTAAGATGTCAAGAACTGTCAGAAACTGAACTACGAACCACCGCGCAGGAAATAACGTCATGGTCCGATCGGCAAACGGCCTTATTAAAGCAGCACATGGAATATACTCACTAACCTTAGAAAAGACGCACTGAGGCCTTGTTCTAATGCTTGTACCCTCCTAGAAATATAAATCCAAACGTAATCGCGCCAACTATGAATCCTGACTGGACCTGTTGAAGTTCCTTGGCAGTAAGATTACGTAGGATTGCTACCCTTTTTTTTGTTGTATTTTGTACATCTTTCATCTTTTTGGCCATATAGTGTCTCTTCTTTACAACAGAAGAGGCCTCTTGGACCAGCTAATCCCAGAGAGCAGGGACGCCAGCCACGGTAATTTGTCTCCCGCAGCACTAATCTGTTGCAGTCTTTACAAATGTGTTCGAGCTAAATCTCAGTTTGCCATATCTGGGACGTTCAACAATTGTGATGCACGCTTGGCTGCCTATCGATAAGTGGTGCTGTGCACTGCTGGCGTGACCTTCCTCCACGGCAGGGGTAATCAACTCCAGTCCTCAAGTCTCCCCCCCCCCCCCCCCCCCAACAGGTCAGGATTTCAGGAGATCGCAGCTTCAGCACAGGTGACAATCAGTCCCTACTTCAGCACAGATGGCTCAGTCCCTGCTTCAGCATAGGTGGCGCAATCAGTCCCTACTTCAGCATAGGTGGCCCAGTCCCTGATTTCAGCACAGGTAGCTTCAGCACAAGTAGTCTTTGACTGAGCCTCTGATTGAGCCACCTGTGCTGAAGCTGTAATATCGTGAAAACCAGGCCTGTTGGGGAGGGGGGGCGCTTGAGGACTGGAGTTGAGCATTCCACATACTGCCTCAAACTGTACACAGATACTCAACAAGTGTTATGCAGATTTTGGAAGTAAATTAAGAATGCATTAAAAGATTGTTTGTGGCATAAGAGGGCATAGTAACATTATCTATATACCCCACTTGGCAGATCAAGGTTCCGCCGTCATAAAGAAAATAGCCCTAATTAGCAACTCTATTACCCCACAGTATTAAAAACGAGAGGAAAATCCTTTACCAGTGTAAGATTCCCTGTTGGTATAAAGAGTTTGTTTAAAAAGGTTTGTTGATACTTGTTGCTGTTTCACATCACTATATGCATATTTACCACAAACAGCTATTCCCAATCCAATATCACACAATGTACCTTTAATAGGAAATTATTGTATCTTGAAAAAGCCATTTTTACTCATTTCCCCTTTCAGTGCTAAACATTTCATTTTAGGCACTGAAGTCTTTCCCCCTTTTTCACGCATCTTCACATCATTTGTGGAGCAACTTTTGCCTAACGCAGACATTTCGGATTGCTTTCCTAGGCACAGAGGAGGGTAACTTTTTCTTATGATGCAACGATCCACAAATATCGGATAGCAAATATTAGATAAAGTTAAATAGCATTTAATAGAATGGCTGACATTTTCCCATGGGAAACAGTAGTTCTGGGGCCCGTTTTAATGTGTAATAACAAAGACTATTCTGAATAATTTTACTTTTGCAAACTTTTAGATTTCCCTTCTCTGCGTTTTTGCAATCTGTGTGCCTTGCAAAAAGTATAATTTTTGTCATACGATTTTTATTATTGTGATAAATTAAACTTGGTATTTATATAAAAAAAAATGGAAACAAATTGGCCTTATTTCACCTTTGTATAGTACTGCCATCTGCTGGAATGCTGAAATCCAATTTTACACAAACCTCACAGCTGGAATTTCTGAAAGTTTTCATTTCACATGGAGACTACAATACATAAATGATCCTCAAAATAATGTTGATATTATGACATGGTGTAAAACCCAATGTGCAGTGCAAATTCGAAGTTCCAAATCACAGAGAAGAATTTGGACATAGGTAGCTTACAGTCACAGTTTGTAGAGCTGAATATTGTAAAAGTTGTATCGCAGCTAATGCAGAAAGGCTCACAGTTGTATTTCACAAAAGGGTCTCTTTACCATAAGCCTATTTTTGGTGAATTATTAATTCAGCCTAATAATTGAAATGACTAGGTTTTTTGTTTGGTCTATTGTGACTGCTTCGGAAAGGTTTCATTTAAAAAATGACAAGCAACACATTTTTAATTTGCTGTACAGAGAAAAATGAGAACACACACACACACACCCACACACACACCCACACACACACACACACACACCCACACACCCACACCAAGCCATCACATTCTCCTCTGCACACAGATCCCTCCTTCCATCTTTCCTCCAACCTTCCCATACAAAAAACATGTCAGCTGCTCAGCGGGTGCGTGCTACGCAGTCTGAACATGGATAGGACAAATACACAACTCCCCCTTTGGCGGCAGCCAAAGAACAGCGAAAGTGTGTCGCCGTTTACTGCCGTTCACTGCTGTTACAGCTGCTCCATTATTGGGTCGGGTAAAGTATTTCAGATGCATACTGAAGGATTCCAATCTTCACACAATACCTCTTCTCACAGCTCTACCTCCGCATAATCCCACTGACTTCTTCCCAAATACCAACAGCTTCAATTAATAAGCAACTATCTGAAACACCCCAACCTTCTCATCCCCCTGTACCCTGTTTCCACTTACCCTTCCTTACAGATTGTAAGCTCCTTGGGACAGGGCCATCCTTATCTACTATAACAATGTATGTTTGTTACTTATTGGTCTTTAGTCCTCCAACCCTATTGTACTGCGCTATGGAATATGTTGGCACGTTGTAAATAAATTATAACAACAATAATAAACACACAGATTGCCTGCAGAATGTGCATTGTTTCAGTCACAGAATGATAGTACTACAGTATGTTAAAGGAAATCACTAAAAGACTTTACAGAAAGGCTTATAACTGCTATGCACAGGTACCTTTCATATATGGTTTTCAGAGTTGACTGCTCGTGAACACCTTCAGTTTCCTCCAGGTAGAGAATGAGCCATGATGTTCGGTAAGGCCATTGCTCTGTCAGGTTGATCCAGGAGGCCAATCTATCCCAGTTGAAACTAATTTGGTTAGCTCTCAGTAATCGTCCTGCAAATGCGAGAGAGGGAAAAAAAATGTTTCAACATTCTGGAAAAGACACGATAAAGCTATGTACAGAGGGAACCAGTGTTTTACAGCTAAGATGGTAACTCCATATACTTCAAAGTGGCCACTGACTTGACCGAGATTGGTCGCTTTTGTAGTCTATTCAATTCTTCATTTCATACCTGCAGTGTAAAGAGTTGTGACTTCCTTACCTGTGACTGAAACAATGTTCAGTAATCTCCTCATTGTCTGGGGACTGATGTCACTGAACCAGTCCTCTGTCACCAGTAGCTTGGTCAAGTCAAATGACATCTGGCGTGTCATAGTGCGCTGCATTTGCCTTCTTCTGTATGTATCCTGAAGAAAAGAAATACTTACACTAACTTGCAAGACAACCTCTTCCAGCCATAGACATTTGTGCCAACAATAATGTAAAGACAACAGCTTCACCTGCCCTCCAAAAGTAGGAAATATTTAACATAATGTAAATGTATTTATTTAATTTATAAAATGTTTTACCAGGAAGTAATTAAGAGTTATCTCTCGTTTTCAAGTATGTCCCTGGGCATAGAGTTATGATGACAAATACTGTACATGGTTATAAATACATAGTTACATATATACAAGACATTGCATGCACAGTTAAAGGCACAAACATGACTGGCCAAGATCTATGGAACTCGTGTTGCTTAATTTAAACAGCAAAAATATGTCAGAAGTCAAATTTTCTATGCAGAAACTGACAGCAATTACTTTCATATTCTGGATATTCATGTGCATCTCCCATGCAGCTTTGAATTCCTACTGTATTAACTTCAATGCTCCACGGATCAGCTACCCATTCAGAGAAAATGTACATCATATTTTCCTGAACCTCCAACCCCCCAACTGCAGATCAAGCCACTGTTGTGGTCTTGCATCCCCTTTCGTCTGAAAAAAATGTTTCTCTTGTACTTTATAGAAACCAGATTTCTAAAAAAATAATGTCATGTTCTTTCACACTGTACCTGTTGAGATGTAGACGTTCCTTTCCTTTCTTATAATTTTCCCTTGTACCAGCTGTTTTGCTTTGTATTTTACATACATCTTTTTGGACTCCAAAATTAAACACAGTACTTTAGGTGAGGTCTTACCAATGATCTATAAAGAGGCATTACTACCAAGCTCATTATGCTGCCAACACATTTTCCTATACACTCCACCATCCCGATCGATTTCCCATTTCTATGGATTTGCCTATTCTGTAGTTATCAAATAGAACAACTCTCAAGTTCGCCTCTGTAATTTTTGACAGTGTTGTACAATCAACCAAGTGTTCTCCCTAGGGAATGTTGTGATCTAATTGCATAATACTGGACTTTTTAGCATTGCATCGTGGTCGTCATGCTCTAATCATTCCTCTAACTCACTGGGTTTTAACCTTTTAAAGAAATGAGAACATCCTTTCAAAATGTCTTTTGGTTTGTGGAACTCCAGCCTATCTACCCTGAGCAAATTACTACTACATACTGTATGTTCCAAAGCAAATTCCTTTAAATGAACTTACATTTGAATTGATCACATATAACACCCACAACATTGGATAAGAATGTATCTTTAGAATCTGCATGAGACTTTACATCTCAGGAGAGCTTGTTACTTCTTCAACTCTGCAAGAAAAATAGCTCGGTCCTGTTACCAAATGCACTGGAACATTAGTGAGTGTGCATAAGAGTCCTTGTACAAAAGATCTTAAGAAAGACTATTGTACAGGTATATGATGTGGCAACAGATTCAACATGTAAGCGGAAAACAGAATTCTGCTTCAATTTCTAACATGATACAATAGAATCTGGAATGATAATAGGATTACTTCTTAGAAAATAACCCAGCAACATTTACTTGTGATAGATAGATACATTAACTGCAGTATCTGACAACCCCTGATTTGCCAATGTAAAACCACGGTAAACTGCTTCTTCTAGATCTCTTACCCGTCTATTGAGGGCCGATTTGCTGCCGAGTTTTGCGACCTCTGCAAGGCTGTGCTGTGAAACCCTTCTGTCAGGATCTTCATGTGCACCTTATAATATAGAAACATACAAAAGTTTAAGCAAATTGAAAAGTGCCTTTTTTTCTACTCCCTTTCAAGATCAAACTACAGTCCACAAGTACTTTAGTGGGAAACCCCAAAGCCACTTAAACTTTACTAAATACAGCTCCCTGCAGCAGTGTGTGGATTTCCTATAACCGCTGATTTTCAGACACAGGTCCACTATTTAAAAAAAAAAAATATATATATATATATATATATTGCTAAATAGAGCCAAGTTTAACCCTTTCGGTCAACGTCATGAAGTGGCACCCGTCATTGACGTTTTGTTCATCTCTATGGGAGATTGCAAACGCAACTCTGTGACCTACGATCGAGAAACTCCTCTCCCGTTCCCAATGTAGTGGCAGATAGTGTCCATGTGATCACTTCACCATGGATCACATGACCTGGGGAGCAGGAAGGCACGGGCTGCTACTAACTGTCCGGCACAAAAAGGATTTTAAATATGATGGTACTCCAAGCAATTATTAACACATGTAGCCCACACCATGAGAACACCGGTACTATGCAATACAAGGATGGGAAGTCCCGGGGAGGGAAAACCATACTAAACTGCAAACCCATGTTTTGTCTCCTTTGGGGGCAACCAGGTTCAAGTAAAACATGTTAGATTTAGGGTCGCAATATCAGGGAATTCATAATGCTAGACAGCCAAGATGTCTTCTTTCTTGGGCATGTCTAGTTTTCACTTTGTAAAACAGACCTGGTATACAGCTCCATACAAGATGTTAGTGGCTCTGCGAATATGTAGATTGGTAAGAAGGATCTTTTTTTTTATGAATTAAAGTTTGGGAAGCACAGGGGCTCTGAAATCGATGCGATTGAGCCCGGGGGCCCCCTTCTCCCCGAGATACCTCTGAAGGTGAAGCCGGTATCTCACAGATGTTTAAAGGTAACATGGGACAATAGAAAGCTACAAGGGATGACATTGCAGCTTCCTATCGGCCTTCAAACAGACATTTTCTGTGCCCAGCGAGAGCTGTTACCGGCAGCACCTTCAGGTGAAAATATCTCGGCAAACAAGGGGTCCCGGAGCTGAAATCAACATGGTTCAGTTCCAGGGACCGTCTGTTTCAAACCTAGGGGGGCGAAGGTGGGGGGGGGGGAAGCGGTAAAGCTACTTCAGCTCTTTGGCTAATTATGACAGAACAATCACTTCACTTAAAACAAGAGAGGTGTTCAGAAAAGCAGGGAGATCAGGAGACCTGCCCAAGATCCCAAAGCCATGAGGGGGAAGACAATCAGAGCCAAGGTAGTGAATACAGAAACCGTACAGGATCCAGGGACATATATAGGGGCCAATGAAGGGAAATTGGAACTAATAACTACTCATATCAAGAGTAAAGGGGAAAACCTGCTCAAAGTTCACTAATCCCAAATAAGTTTAAGTGTATTGTTGTCGTTTTAAATCCAAGTAAGAGACAAGGAACTGCAAATTTAGCAGGTAAATGTAGATAAATAAGAAGTGAGAAAGGAGCACCTACTTTGAAATCAAAATGCACTCTAATGACTGGTATGGGATGGTTATTTATACTGAAACTCCCACCTTTATTAGATACAATTTTAAAATAATAATATACATGTACACTAATAATGACAAAATAAACATGCAATTTCAAAAGACAAATCTTAATGTCTAATTAAAAGTGGGGGGGGTGGGGGTGCAGGGCGGGGGTGTTTGTGGGTAATTCAACAGCAATGATACTGTCCGTCAGCCTGCTGTGGTGAAACTGGTGCTTTCCAACTAACTCAATATAAAAGATTGTCGGTGCTTCTTTCTCACTTTTCATTAATAAATACTGACTCTTACTACAATTATCACTGCAATTAAATTGCACAAGCTCAAATCTGTTGCATTAACCCACAAGCAGAACCTGCAAAGCCTTGGTCACATTAATAGAAGGGAAAAGGTTCTCGCCTGCATTGTCGGGGTACGGTACATCGCCGTTGGTTGTTGCTGCCGCGCAGAGCTTTTTAGCGACGCTCAGGCCGCGGCTGTTCAGGAAGACAGGCAGGTGAACAATGTTGCGCATATAATCATGTCCGTTAATATTGGAGTCTCTCAGCACGCTGTTAAGATTCTGGTTTATTGCCTTGATAATAATGTGCGGGTCACTTGCAAAAACAGCAATGAAAGGTCCCTTAGAGAACAGGATGCGAACCTTTAAGAAAAGAAGAAGGGCAGATTAAACAGGCAGCTTTTACTCGTTGCCGCTTTGAAACTTTCTGTTAGGCAGGGCTTACAGTGCTGTCGCGCGCGCCTGTCGCCCGAGTGATCCGTGAACTTGGATGGGGAGGCGTGGCCGTGACGTCACCGGGCTGGTTGGCCCTCGTTGGCTGAACCGCTCATGTGACGCGGCTGTCGCACGAAAAAACAAAATCATTTGTCCCTGGAAATCTCTGCCGCGTGGTCGCTCTTCCTCGCGCGCACTATGGCCGGACTAATAGAGGTGCTGTATGTTGTTCGCGTGCGCACTATAAACGCAGCCCGAGTTTATATGGCTTATATATACTGAGCATCTATTTTCTATTTACTTGCCCAAAGAGGAAGAAAATCATTTTCCTGATGCATCTAAACCAGTTGTGGTAACTCCAGACCTCAAGGGCCAACAACAGATCAGGTTTTAAGATAATACCTCTGCATCAGCACAGGTGGCTCAATCACTGACCGAGTCACCTGTGCTGAAGCAGGGATATACTTAAAACCTGACCTGTTGGTGGCCATTGAGGACTGGAGTTGGCCTCCCCTGTACTAGAGGGGCTCATCATGAGTAAGTGGAGTATTTCTGGTGACCCGGTGAATACCCAGGAAGCGTATTATCCTAAAAGTATCATATTGTCCACGAACAACACATTTCTATCCGAGTAGCAGAAAGAGGAAGGCTATGTGGCTGGATTTGAATCTTTCATTTACATGTTTACAGTTTCATTAGGTGTTCTGTCACTCGGCATGACAGCCCTCTGGGCACAAAGTCACAAACTAGCTGTAAAACCACTTGCAATCGGCTATAATTTCAGAAATAATGGTCATGTAGATAATTTGCACAACTTCCAATACTGTTAATTACGCCAGTAAAACTGCTACAAAACAGCAGTGCTTCAGCATCCCTAGCAACAGGAACGTACATGGTTTCAGATTCTGTAATTAAAAGGCAATGCTACTACAAACTGTTCAATGGTATCATTTGTTACCTATAATGCTTCCACATAATTTGTTCTCATTTAATTTCACTGCTGAGCTTCATTTTTTTTTTTTTATAGTATCTATGGTACACAAAAGGTTGAGTTAGAGTATTGAAGCATTGCAGATATTCATCTTCACAGCACGTAAGCCTATAGTCTTCAGTTTAAGTACTAATAAGTGTTTTTACATCTTTATCATAAGGTATGATCATTAGAGATGGACGGACTGGTCCCAAACCCCTTCCCGGGTTTTGCAGACAAAATCTGATCCGCACGTTAAAATCAGAGTTTGGATTTCAGTAACTTTAGCCCCCGCAGGGATTCTTGCAATTCCGCCAGTGGTGTTCGGATGTAACGCAATTCTAGTCCAGGGAACGTGTTTCTATCCAGTCCAACATCGGATTAGATTCCGTTTGTCGGATTCGGACTTACCGTAAGAGGGGGTGGGAGGGTGGGAAACTTAAGTTGTAAAACTAATCTGTGGCCGAAAGGAACGGGCATATCCGCGGCAGATTAAAATTCCAGCGAATACTTCTCTCATCTGTAATGATTATGGGGTGTTCCCCTTTCCCACGGCACTAATAGTAGGGGGGACACTGTTACAAATACTAGTGAAACCTCACAAAATCAAAATGGGGAACACCCACTATTGATTAAGGATTGCCTGACTAAAACCCTTATGAGACACTCATGTGACCAATTTTATCCTTTGACACCCAGACACGTTTTTACCACAATTAAAGTCTGTTTGACTGACTGTGTACAGTACCTCTCTGGGAGATGTATCTGTTTACCAATAGAGATTCTTTCCCGAATGGCCTGGGTTTGCAAACAGTTTGTGTGGTCCCCAGAACCACTGCTTTCTGTATCACACAGTATTGCACTATGTATGTGCTCTTTTTTTTCTTTTTTTATTCCACATATCACGATTTCCACCTGATCCCATCGGTGCCCATCATTTGTAACAGAGGACTGACATCCGCAAGTATCCTCAGCGACCGTTTGTGGTTTGGATTTATTTAATTTTTCTCATTTCCCTTTGTTTGGATTATTTATCATTGACGCATATATCATTAGCAATATCAGAAATCTGTTGTATCGTGCCATGTTTGCATATTGTAATGTGAACCAAATCCAACATTTTCAGACCAACGAGTCCCTTCATGAGGTCTTAAAACATTATTTCATTCAATTGTAAATGTACTTTTTGAATGACTAGCCCATCTTTTACGTAGCCAATCGTGTGGGAGCTCTTATAAAGGCAGCTCCCTGGAACGCCAGCACCCGTGCAGCTAAGGAAACCATTTCCACAAGGAATGCTACTGCAGTGAGCACCATCCATCCCCAGACTTTAAACATTGCTGTTTTATCAATTACAGAAAGCTACCTATCTCAAAATGATACATCAGTAGTTAATTATGGCAAAATAGAGGTTGTTTCTGTCTGTGTCAGCATTTACTCACTACAGTTATACAAGACAACAGTGATCAACAAAAACGGTCTTATGTCACTCTCCAAACCACTGGTGAAAACATGAAACGGGATCATATTAAAATGTGGTGTGCTTTGAAATGCTTTATGGTTTCTTCCACATGAAACACCAGAAGACAGATCGATCATTGTTTAGGAAAGTTATGTGCAAAAATTCCCTAGGTGGCAGCTATCCTCGTCACTCAAATGGTTATTCTGAAACATTTGAATAAGCCTGGCTCTGAAAGAGGCATATTACAAGAAAGTGCGAGTTATTATTATTAGTGTTATAGATTTTAGTAAACACAAAGTTTAAAAAAATAAAATAAAAATACATACTGTGTCCAGCATATGTAACACCTTATCCTGCTCACAGGCATCCAGGCCATCGATAATGACAACCAGCCTCGTCTGGTTCTGTGTAAAGCTATCAATGGTTTTTGCCATTTTAGCCATCAGCTCCACTTCACACTTCAGAACCTAGGAATTGGAAGAATAAAAACAATGACTGTTAACTCCCAGCAGTTTCCTCTGGCATTCCAGTGACTTACTTGGCAGCAGAGCACTAACAAATGTTAACTCTGAAGCATGAAGCACCGGTTTAACTCAGTGACATGAAGGGAAGTTTTCATCCCCAGACAAACGTCACTATATTTGTGTATGCCACATGGTTTCAGCCGAGACTGCCTATTGGGGGATCCTACTGGGACCTTGAACTAGGTGCTGTATGGAAAATGCATGCACAGCATACACACGTGCAAGTGGGGTTTGTGCCTGTAATGAAAATGGCAGAAAGTATTAAGTAGTTGAGTAAATTTAGCACATCAGAGGTTAATGTTGGTTACAAATGGACTTAAAAATTGTCTTATGGCATGACGAAGCGCTGTCCATGCCTAGTCTTATGTGCTGATGTAAGGAGAAGGATATCTGTTTTTTGTAAGTGGGGGGATTGAAATAAGGCTATCCTGACACTAGAATAAACGGAAAAGCTTTTAAATGTACCCTGAAACGCATTCTGTGGGTGACCTATGGAGTATCAGGGGGTGTGGCAAAGATGACCACCCAAAGCTTTGTGTAAAGTTACTAGATATGAAATCCTGGATCGGACAGCGTTTCACAACAATATTCGTAACCTTTGCAATTACACAAATCAAATGATAAACAAAAAAAAACCTGGGTTTTCTATGTATAATAGTAATAATAGCATGTTCTTGTAGAGCGCTGCTAGTTTTACGTAGCGCTTTACAGAGATGGCGTGTCTAGTATTATAGAAACAGTTCAAGTTTTTTTTATATATTGAGGCACAGTTTAAAACTCAAAAGAAAGGTTTAAAAATGTCATCTAGAGAGATTGATAAAAAGGGTGGGTTGAGAACACGCCCAAAATATAGATATATTGTGGCGGATTGAAGGAATATATTATTATTATTTATATGAGGGACCTGTGTGCAGATGAAGGCGAGTCCGCTAGTTACTTGTATGTATTAACCCCTTGTCACATATGCAAGTCACGTGCTCACAGGTGTGCCGTTTGGGGAAAATTGTATATTGGGACGGATTGAGTGGAGTAATTATTCATTTGAGGGACCTTTGCGGAAGGTGAAAAGTGCGTCAGCTAGATCAGAGGTGCGCAAACTGGGGTGTGTGGCGCTTACAGAGGCCCTGCGCTCTTCCCCAAAGCATTTACATTAAATGCCAGTGCAAGGCCTCTGTAACTCCTTTGCTTGATCTCAGGCAGCTTCTGGCGAAGCGTTGCC
The DNA here is from genome assembly GCA_036426205.1 of Ascaphus truei. Lineage (NCBI taxonomy): Eukaryota > Metazoa > Chordata > Amphibia > Anura > Ascaphidae > Ascaphus > Ascaphus truei. Next base: position 209,523,971 of record CM071570.1, read on the forward strand.
ATGAAATGATGCCGCGGGGGTCACATGACGTTGCGTTGTCACATGAAGTCGTGACGTCAGAAACGCAGTGACAAGGTAAGGGGGGGAGCGTGCAGGCAGGGGGGCGCCGACGAAAATGTTTGCGCACCCCTGAGCTAGATAGATGTATATTAAGCCTTGTCACATATACAAGCCACGTGCTCACAGGTGTGCCGTTCGTGACAGTGTCCACACATTGGCAAGTTACTACAGGTTAAAAGCACATCAGATAGCTTTGCTGTGGGTGTTTGTGGGTCTTCATTTCAGGTGCTCACATTAACAGAGAGCTTGTGATACTCCTTACCTTCATAAAGCCTTCACTCTTCAGCTTGTGCAGCTTAGAAGCTGCGCTGTGGAGTCGCTTCCTTTGGGAGTTCAGTATGGAATCCATCACCTGCCACCACGTACGGCAGTTCAAGACAAGTACCAGGCCAACCACACAAGCCACAGCTATGAGGATGGCATTCACCGTCATATTCTTTCCATCCACTTTAAAGATAGCCAGCAATATTACACCGGCAAAAACACAGGACATAATGAAGATGAAGATAACAAATGTGGGGAGGCAGCAGGTCTTTTTCCATTTCTTTTTTCCTTAAAGAAAGAAAACAGCTACATTCAAGTACATGACAAATAAAGGTTTCCCGAGACTATCACTGCATGTCGTACTTTGAGTATAAGTTGAAGAGCTTCCCGAAAGTTTCTTTTTCACATCAAATATATCGGATGTTGGGCTATTACACACATCAAGAGTGTCTGGGTAAAGAGTACTGCAGGATTATTTTGACCCATATCTACTAAGCAGCCTTCTGCCATAAAACACTGTTTTGCTGGAAGACACCGAATGACACATTTATTTGAACGAGCTGTAAATTCGCTTATGGCAGAAGACAAAGTAGTAAATGTGGCTGTATTTATCCTACTTATTCCATAGTGCTCATTATTAGGAGTCTTCTAGCTTTCGTTGTGTTCCTCAGTTGGCTATCTGCATACACTGTTCTGTGTCTAAAAGTAACACCCTGTGTACTGCTTTAACTTGTTAAAGTTTCCAACACGCAGCCATTCTAACAATAGGTTTTTATTGTATAGTGCAGACATATATACGCAACGCTGGACATATCACTTTTTTTGCAGGCACGGATCCCTGCCCCTTAGAGCTTACAATCTATGTTTTTGGTTCCTGAGACACAGGGAGATAAAGAGACTTGCCTAAGGTCACAAGGAGCTGACACCGGGATGTGAACCCGGCTCCGTGTCAGTGTTCTCAGCCAGCGCCTTTACTGACTGAGCCGCTCCGTCAGCCCTTATACTTGCATGCAGAAATAAATACATATTGATGGCAAGATTACCATATGAAATGTACATACATTAGTGGCTCACCTAGGAACTTCTTACACTTTTGGTTACTTGCAACTTTTATTGGACTTCAATTAATTTTTCTTCAAAATTGTACGGTATAGAAGTTGTCAAGATCCAATCTTTATATGTCAAGACAGGGAATCAAAACAGGAAGTACTACAAACCAAAAAGATACTCCTTACTCTAAACCATGAATTTGTACCTGGCAACCTCAGTGTTATCTGAACCAGGGGGGCCTTCCAAGGCTCTACTCCCTCTAACCTAGGACACATCTCAAATAGGGTTTGTCTCTGCATTTTGAATAAACAATAAGGCCAGTGAACAAGGAGAATATCATTACAAATGTCTCAACATTTCCTCTATTCCTCTTCTATCCAACAAGGACATTGCATGGATTTGTACGGAAGCATTTTGAGAAAATGCTGGGACACGACAAGGTAAATATCCTCTGGACGGAAGATCACGATGATTGCTTTGTGAAGTATCTGGCAGTGAAACACATGTACTAGGTTTGTGTTATCAGTCCTCACGCTTTTTCTGTTCAAACCTACTTTTAACATTCAAGTCTTTGGAACCATAAATGGGATTAGATTAAAAAGAGGTCTGAAACCTTTGCAAATTTGAGGTAAGGGAGTGCACCAGATTTCGAGAACGAAATGGATATGAAGTAGTCATTGGAAGTAGAACGTGACCTCACAATCGCCAGGTGGGAACTGGGGCAATGGTAAGTATGTTTGGATCAGTGGGTAGAGGGAATAAGACACGGAGGTCAGAATGTGTGGTAGCAGTCACCAAGTATTATTGGTAAAATATTATTCAATGTTTTTAATTACAACTATGTCAAATATTATCTGTTGGTAGATGTTATATGTGGTAAATGACTCTTCAGATCTCGGTTTTCCTTTTATGAATGGTGGTATGTATTGTTGCAACAATTCAATAAAGCAATTGCTTTCTTAATACGAGGTGTTTAACACCCTCAAAGCTGGAGGGCATGGCAAAGCATTTCATAGTTCCCCAAAACTAAAAACAAGAATTATAGGGAGAGAAAAAACAAACATTGCAACACACCTTGCGTTTCTTCTGTCGTGAACACTCGGAAGAGCCGTGTTGCTAGAAAACCAAACTCCCTTTCACATGCATCAGAGAGAGTGGCTATCATTTCTGCCATGGACGTTTCTCCTCCTAGGCTAGAAAGCCGATTGTAGTCCGTAAAAAGGAACCTGAGAAAGCAACACAAAATGTGTGAGATGCACGGATTTAACATGCAAAACAGGTCAGAGGTGGAAAGAAGCATGTATCATTAAGACAATGGTAGCAAAAGGATGAGTCAAGTTGAAGCAGTTATGCTGTTTGACACAAGGGTAGCCAACTCAAGTCGTCAAAAAGCCCCAACAGGCCAGGTTTCAATAACCTGCACAGGTGGCTAAAATCAGTGACTGAGTTCAAGACTGAGTCACCTGTGCTGAAGCAGGATATATCCTGAAAACCTTACCTATTGGTAGCCCTTGAGTACTGGAGTTGGCTACCCATGGTATGATGCTAGCCGGAAAAAAAATGGTGAGAAACCACCAGTGTTTAAATGAAAGATGGTGTCATTATTTAGTAGATGTTATTAGATTTGAAAGATCTGCCTGAAGAAAAAGTTCAATGTTAGCAAAAGCTTGGCATTGGTTGGATCATCTTGTTGGATTCCCATTGTGCTTTCTGCTTACGCAAAATCCACCATCAACTAAAAAAAAAACCAGGAGTTCTAACCTGACAGGCAAAGCTTTGGTGGTTTGCTCGGGAAGTTCTGGTGGGTTTACAAACATCAGCTTCATGAGAAGTTCAAGGTATCCAATGTGTCTGGCCAATCTGGTACTCAAAATCCAGGCCCAGTTCCAGTTTTCTCCCTCTCGCTTTCCACCGAAGTAGACCGCCACTGTGGAAGAGGTTACTTTTTAGTGCACATATGGAGAAACATACTGTATGTTTGATAACCTTAGAAATATACAATTCCATTTTCCTCTACAACCTGAAGACAAAATGTTTCCTAGTATTTCCTCCATCCTGGAGCTGCTACCCCTATTTTACAGAGCACCGAGGATAAGAAGGGGAGGGGGCATTTTGCCAGTGTAAATCAATGAACGGTAACAGCTAAAAGAAGACATTCCACTCCCAAATTTGAACCACGTTAAAAAATAACTTATTTTAAATACTTCCTGTGTTTGCTTCAACTACTGCAATACCCCATATTTCAAACCTCAAACATGTTAATGCCATTAGTTTGTTTCAGACCCGAATGTTTCATGTGCACATTTCTCTGGAACACAATATGTTCCATCTACAAGAGGTCTTCATAGGCCTCCACATTCTGTTCACAAAGGGCCTGCGGACCACTTACCCACCTGTCCTCCCCTTCCAGTTATGTGCAGGGAGAGCTGGGAATACTCCTGCAGCAGATCAGAGCTTCTCTACGCCCTGCAGGAGCGCTCCCAGATTTCACTGCACAGATGGATGAGAGGATGCAGAAGAGCTAAAAAAGCATATACTGCCGTTGACACCACTAGCTGAAAAACAGGCATATGCCTTCCTGGCAGAGTCACAGTGCTGTGCAGCATTAGCATACAATATATTGATCGTTCAATCACTGAGAGGCCTTCAGCGCACGGTACTGTAGGTCTCTTTGGCCATTCTAGCTTTTACTTTAAAACCATGTCAAATATACCGATACAGTTAAAGCAATCACTACAGGTTTATACCATCAAAGTGATATGATCCAGTTTATTATAATACAGTACAAGATTCAAGTATTTGCTTCTTTAATTTGTGAAGAGGGGTGGGGGGGGGGGGGGGGGCATCAAGAATCCCCTGACAGTGGTATGTCATAAAATTCCACCTTTACGTCTTCAGTTTTAAAAAGTGGAGTATATGACTCATTTCTTGCAGTTAGGTCCAACTATATTGCAATTATACTTCAATAAGAGCTGTCTCCTTCCGGAGGACGGTGTTTAAAACAGCCGGATAAAAGAAAAGAACTATAAGGAGAGTACTACACTATTCCCAACATGCAAAGTAAAGACTTACTGAAGAAAATGTAAAGGACAGCTAAAAAGCTGAGCGACACCGATATTCCCAGCTTGGGATCGAGTGTGAAGGAGAGCAGTAGTCCAGCAGTACTACACAGCAGCAGAATGAGAAATACAATCAGCCAAGAGAACTGGAACAATGGCTCAATCTGCTGGCCGGCGAAGGTTTTCATTTCATCTGAAAGGCAGGAACAAAAACGTATTTGCCAAAGTCACAATAACGTCTCAGACAAACTAAATTTTCCTATATCAATGAGCAGGGGAACCCTGGTGATACCATTAACCTCGTAACTATCAGTACATGTCAGTGCTGACGTGTCAGTTGGGGGATGTCCGCATGTACTGTATTGTCAAAATCACTTTACTTCCACGCAACCGTTTTTACACCATAGTGAGTAAATCAGACTTCTGACAATGAGGATTATATTACGTCACAGATTATATAACTGCAGATTTTAATCTTGCTGTTGAAACAAACTTGGCTTCCACAAGAAAATAAAGGTTCCTGAGCATTGCAGAAGAATAACACACAGATATGCACATCGATGAGCAAAGCTGATGAGTATTTGTTATAGAATTTGGAGACTTACGGCACAGGGCACATTTAGGGGTGTTACAAATAGAAATGAGAACATTGAATGTTACCTTCTAGTTTTTTTAGCAAGAATGATTTTCCACTCCCCCACTGAGCATAAAGTCCAACGCAGATCGGGGGCTGCATAGTTGGCTCACTGAGAATGTCAGCCAGGGCACTGCTGTAGAGGTCGTACCCCAGCATGTCCCCGTCAGATTCAGTAGGGGACAGATGTCCTTGGAGAGAGAAATTACATTAAATATTATATTTAGCACTAAATCAAACAAACAAGGCAAAGAGATAACAAATGTAAATATATTGAACATAAAAATTTGGACCACGTTTCGAACCCTTTAGGGTCATCAGGGTTAGATAATGGTAAACACTAATGACGACCCCCTCAAGGGATCGAAACGTTGGTCCAAATTTATACAAATAAATGTGTAATATACACATACATACACACACACACACACACACACACACACACACACACACACATACATACATACACATACTATATTTAAACATACACATACACATACTATATTTAAATATACACATACACACATTATATTTAAATATACACATTAAAAATCTCTTTGCCTCTTTTGGTTGATTTCGCGCAACTTACAACTGACACTGGAGGGTGTTGATATTAGGACAGATAACATACTACAAATGTTGGATTACTAATGGGCAACTCACTAATACTAAATTGACTAAATTGTCAAACTTCCAGATCAGCACAATCCAAGTGTATTATTATTATTCAAGTTAACAACCCAGTAAGAGAGCCCTACTTACTGGCACCAAATATTTGTGTCAAGATACTTTTCTGGTGGCTGCAGTCTATGTTATAAGGGGTCTCTCCTGCTTTGTTGGGCCTGTATAGTAGTCGTCCATCCTTTGGGTTTCTTAAAAGCAGCTCCGCTAGTTTTCTGCTTCTCCCCCGGATTGCAATATGAAGTGGAGTGTCTCCTTTCTGTGAAAACAACTCTAAAATCAATCTACAGGATAGGTACATCGCACTAACAAGTTTTTCAAAATAATAGTACAAATAGCAACCTCGCACTGATGAGACCCAAAAGGTCGAAAGAGCTGTCTGTGAGGAAGCTTTTTGACAATGCATTTCTTTAACCCAGGCTGGACAAACGGTAATACAGCAGGCATAAGCTTATAGGGGTTTATGTTGAAATGGACAAGAAGCAAGTGCTCATTTGCATATCATTTCCCAGAATTCCTGGCTGCAGTGTAAGCATTGTATGTCAAGAGAAAATGGGGAAAGACAGGTTTGCAAAGTGGTATTTTTATTTAAAATAATGGTACATATTCTGTAAATACAAGGCAAAGTACCGAAACACAGGAAGGAAATAAAGCAAACGTTTTGCTCATCACTGATGAATACTTGAGGTTGTTACTTTTCTGCTACATGTGATTATTGCTCTGATTCTTGACAGGTTCTTCCATCATTTTCATTTTTACTTTCTTCTCATCAGAGTTTGACAATATCCCTTTCTCATAAGACAACAGAATACTCCCTCTACCTATTGAGTGATGCACACTTTTTAAATGTGTTGAGGGGAGTGGGGGTCTTTTTATATGTATTGGGGGGGGTCTTTTTATATGTATTGGGGGGGGGTGGGAGTCTTATTATATGTTTTGGGGGAGTGGGGATCTTGTTATATGTATTGGGGGGAGTGGGGGTCTTTTAATATGTATTAGGGGGAGTGGGGGTCTTGTTATATGTATTGAGGGGGTGGGGGTCTTTTTTATATGTATTGGGGTGTGTAACAGGGGACTTATCCCTGTTCAAAAATGTGCCTCTAATCCAGCAGTGTGGTGGTTAACTGCTGGTAGACAATTAACCAACACTACCTGGCTGATTACAGGTGTCAGAAAAAGCCTGCCTCTGAGACAGAAAGCGAGATTCTTCCTGAGCTCACACGTGAGCCGACCCTGGAAGCAGAAAGAGCAGAGTATTCCTTAGTCTCACACGTGACATGGGGCTGAACCAAGGAAAGACTGCGCACGACACTATCTTGAGCTGCACAGACTGCACGCTGCCAGCAAGACACAGGGGACAATACTTCCACACCTGGATCCTGACATTGCCTTATCACACAAGTGTGTGGACACGAGGAGAACAGAGAAGTCTTCCCCTACAGCTCCAGGAGACAGATAAGACTTTTCTTATAAGACTTATCTATATCAATATATAAATGTCTCTATGATTTGGGCTGGTGAATCGCTGGGCTAACCACACAGTTAAAGAGGGCTGGACTGCAAGTGCAAATATACTCCGAAGTGGAGCAGGTTTTGTTTGGCTCACTATTTTTCATATGTTTTGCTGTGTTTAAAGCGACAGGCGCAATAAAGCCTTATTTTAATTTCACCTTAAAACAGTCTCCATTGCGTACCTCTGCACATGTCCTCTTACAGGGGTCTTGGAGGAATTTGCTTAAAATATTTGTCCTGGGCGCCACGATTTCTGTTGGCAGCCCTGCTCAGAGGCTCAGTCAAAGACTGCACCACCTGTGCTGAAGCTGGGACATCCTGAAAAGCTGACCTGTTGGGGGGCTTGAGGACTGGAGTTGAGCACCCTTGTCTTGGAGAATTGTACACTTGGGTACAGAATGCAATATCCCTTTCTCTAATGACTGCAAAGTAACAGCCCTCACGTTTTTGCTATGTGCAGTTCTTTCTAACAAGTCTCTGAACATGGGAGAGATTCCTTGGTTTTCTGTCTGTCTGTTGCTCCGTTCTATTCCCGTATTTGTATGGTTCTCCTGTATATCGAGTCGCTGGCATGTTAACCCTGCAATCTATGGGGCATTATAAAAGATCAATAATAGGTTATTCCTTGGGATTCTTCAAGATATTCTGTTGTGAGGCTTACAACAGACAAGGAGGCAACAAAACATTTGTGTAGCAAAAGAATAAACTACTGAAATAGACTAACCTTCTATGACTATGTAACCACTTTGGTGCCAGAATAACCTGCACGTCAGGCAATGATGGAGTTAAAACTGGCTGCAAAACAGGCCCAAAATATTGGATACTAGACTTTCAGCATTTTATATGGGCCACACGTCTAGACAAATCTGTCTTACCTTATCCACCGCAGAAACCTTGGCTCCTTTATCAAGCAAAAGCTCCACTACTTCAATGCTTCTCATCTTGGTCGCCTTAATAAGGGATGTTTCTCCATCCTATAATGGAATGGGGGAGGAGGGGAGAATTAAGACATTCATTTTATTCAAATATTCCAAAAGCAAACAGTTTTTAATTAAAATAACGGTAAACAAAAAAACCCCTAATTTGTTTAAAGTGGCTTATTTTCCCCTTTCAGTTGAATTGTTGAACACGTGGGACTCGATGCTTACAGAGCCAAGGTGCCACTGTCACAAAAGCATTTTAACATGTAGATCAGGGACAAACAAACTTGTCCTGATTATAGGGAGCCCTCCATTGAACTGAGCAACCTAAAAAGATGGGCTTATTATATTGTATTTAAGATTGCATCACATCTCTTTTCCCCCTGTACCCTTCTTCCCCCCCATCTATCCTTCGGCTTTCTCTATTACTTTCTTCACTATCCTACCCTGTTCTCGTCAAATGGAAAATGAAGGTTTATCTAAAAGTTATTAATGCAAAACCACAGACAAAACCCCCTGAATCAAGACAGCAAAATAGAGACAAAGGGTAGAAGCGCACAATTTGATTGTTTTTCAAATGTTAAACAAAATAATATGAAGCAATATTTTATATGTATGCGACTTAAAGAATACCTGTCAACGTGGATATGCTATATTGTGTTAAACCAAATAAAAAAATTGAAACAAAAAAAGATTGCGTCACATTACTCTGCAGTCTGTTTTCACCTATTTATGTTTTCCCCTGCTCACTGATTTGTTATGGATATGGCTGCTAATCAGTTATTAATTTGTGGCATTGTTAGATCTCAAAGAACCTTAGCTGAGGAGATGAACATAGTATTTTATTTTCCTGATAGGATCCTTTGTAGCATACACAGAAAACAGCTGTGTGCTGCCGGGAGGAGAGGAGAAAGTGATAATACACAGCAGCAGTTACCATTTGAACATACTACTGTAGGTTTTGGGCCTTTTTAAAAGCTAATTAAAATCAAATACAAAACTAGTATAAAAAGAAATGAAATACAGTTGGTAATCTTCTTTAAAGCAGCAGTCCAAGCTGCGTTTCTCTCCTCCTTTAAATACGTGCATCAATACAATCCACACAATTATAAGTAATTAGCTAAATTGCCAATCGATCCGTTCTCTTGTGATCAAATCGTCGAGGATTCGGCTTAGGGGTTCACTAAATGGCTGTCAGTGCAGCAGAAGAGAACCAAAGATGCAAAGTTCTATGGAGAAGATCATGTGACCAGGCAGTCACTAGATACAATTGGTGCACTGCTAGAGAGAGGGCCAAGCTCAAAAAGTGGTGTGCCAGAGCCCGTTTCAAAAGAGGAAGGGGATGTGACTTTGTAAATTTTTGCTATAGAAACAAAAAAGCTTGTTACATTATAATACATTAAAAATGTCATTCAGAGTTTAAAAAAAAATGCTACAAGTATTTTCTCGTAGTACAGAACTGATTTATTTAAAAAAACATGGAGGATATTGCTTGGTCTGTAGCTATAAAGGGCCTCACATAGAGTTCACATTCAAATGAGAAGAGGAACTGCACCTGTAAGCAGGAAATAGCAGTAATTCAAATCTCAGTTTTACCATTGAGAATGAGTAACAAATTACCAGAGTTTTTAAATGGTTTAGAAAAAAAAAAAAAAAATGTTAACGTAATTCTGATGTGTTTGTACTTAATGGGAAACCAAATAAAGAACATCCAAAACTAGAACCACCGAAGACCAAAAGTGCAATATTATGCGACCTTGACCGACCTTTGGCACCAACAGTATAATCTTTCTAGAGCACAATGGTGAGCTACTGCAGAGCTCCCAGATCTCTCTGGTTTCCTCCCAATACTTGTTCTTGTCCTGAATGTATACATTACTACACTACTGAAGTACAGTACCTATTGGTTAATCAGCCAGCAGTCCCTCATAGCTTTGTTACATCAGTAGAATTCCCTTTATGCGTGACGTAGGTTCACAATACTGTATTTACTATTCCAAGATTCCTGCCTGATTAATCAGATTACCTATTTACAAGACAAGCAGCGCACAAACACAGCACAAATATGTTGCCATTACCTTTGTACTTATTTCAGTGTCAGGATTGCATTGCAGAATATCCCGCACCATTGTGGCGTTCCCTTTCTCGACGGCCCAATATAACGCGGTTTTGTTATCCTACGAGGATACGCAAGAAAAGAAACATTTATGGGCAGACAGAAACCGGAAGGATATTAAATGCAAATATTTTGCATAGTAGCAGCTTATAAGACGAGAATGAATTAAATATAGGCATTCTAATCAAGTGTCAAATGTAACGGGAAATACCAAGTAAGGCATTTGTAACAATGGAGAAAGGATTAAAAACATTTATATAATGGAACATTTAATGAATCAGAATAAAAAATCACCACACCCTTACCTGTCCTCTTATATCGATGTCAGCATATTTGTGCAGCAGAGCCCGTACAATTTCAACGTGACCTCCACGAACGGCACCAATCAGAACAGTGTCTCCATTCTGTCAGTACAATGTGAAGGGGGAATGAGAGAGCAGCGTTGAAACATGCAACGTTAGGATAGATAATTAAATATAGTATACACCATTAGAAACAACATACAGTATATGAGCTCTGATTGTTAGATCAATGCTTCTTATCTACATATAATGTCCTGTTTTTCAGCTACCCCGGGAGCGTCACTAAAACATAGTGATATTATTTCCTGCTCTACAATATTCACATGGTGCCTTCAATTATAAGCATCTCACCACCAACTTACTTCAAACTCCAGTTCTGTATTTCACAAGGGGATCAATAGCCCCCACACCCTGTCTAGGACATTTGGTCGCAGCCGCTTCGCTACGACCTAATGGCCACCGGCGCTTCGCCGCGACTCTCTCCACTGCCGGAAGCTACCGTCGCCAGCCAATAAAATAAGTAAACCCCTTCAACTAGAAACCCCTTACCCTAAAAACTTCAGACGCCAAGCCCTTACCCTAAAACCCCTTACCCGAACCGCCCAAACCCTTAAATTAACCCCTTTTGTTGCTCTCTTTTTTTGTAGCTATCTCAAGAATGTCATGTTAAGTTCAAGATACCCTACCTCCCCCACACCCCTTCCCCTTCACCCCTTACCTACCCCCCCCCCCTAACTTAATCGTTAGTTATTCACGAGTAGGTAACACACTCCGACCCCAAACAGCACCACGACATAGACCCCCAGACATCTATCTCTCCATCAAACACAATCCTCCCCCTATCCCTAGCCGCCCATACCCCTTAAATTAACCCCTTACCCTAGCCGCCCAACCCCTTAAATTAACACCCACCCAAACCAATAATAAAACTTGCGTTCGAAGCAGCGGCGGCAGAGGTTCCAGCAGTGAATCGGCGGCTGCCATTTGGTCTTGGCAAAATGGCTGCGTACACATCCAATTCCGCACATGCTTACAAGCCCATCTTAGATTTCAAACAGCTCAGCAGCCCCCCAATATCAACTTACTGCAAATCTCCATTTAGAAAAATCTCTCATTACATACACAAGACCCATCTGCTCACTTCCTCCATTTCAGAAGGGCTTAGAGGAAGGGGACGCGAGCAGATGGGTCATCCTTATGTGAGCAGATTGTTTTACATGTACCAACAAATGATATTTTACAGAAGTTCAAAATTGGGGAGCTCCAGACTTGTTTAAAATGCAAGTATCAAACATAATGCAAGTATCTCCAACAAAATTATAAAATAAGCAGTCCCACATATAAATATATACTGAAGGAAATTAAAGACTATTTCATTTCAATGTAACTAATTTCATTATCTGTCAAGTGGCTTTGCACATTTAGGCCAGAAAGTCCCAATGAAACATACTGGTTTATTAGGGGCCCCAGTTATGGAAAGAATGCAGCAGCAACTCCGCAACTGCAGCGATCAGTGCAGGGTTATAAGGCAACTTGTCGAAAATCACACAATCTCATTAAGAGCCCCCGCTGAAAATATCTTTATATAAAAATCTCCACATCCGGTGGAGGATTTCACATGGCTAGATGAGGAGAGGGAAAATAAAATAGAATTTGCAAACAAAAACAGTTGAACGACTCTGGAATGTCACTGGGGAGAAAATATATATTTCTATACTATATACATGATTGACAGACAAAACTGAGATCAAACGAGTTCTTTTTAGGCATCTGTGCTACAATGTAGGGCCGCCAATATGGGGGGAGCGCCACGACAACAGTCCCGGAGGCAGAAGGGGGCCCGGCCCAGAGCAGGTGCTAAGAGTTGCCTTACACAAGGCTCCACATTGCTACTGCTCTCCTTGCTTATTCTCACATGTGCAGGGGCTTCTGGGAGCTGTAGTCCAGCTCCAGAGATCATGCTTCAACAGTTAAAGGCAACAGGACTACAAATCCCACAATCACTTTTGTAAACCCCCAGAAGAGGTCACATGACAGGGATCAGCCAGTCAGTAAAGAGGCTCCCAGGGATGTACTAGTTCCCATAGGGAGGTAGGACCTGTACCCCCTGTCCTCCTCTCTCTGCCTCCTGCCTCTCATCTCTGCCTCTTGTACTTACTACCCCTCTGTCCACTCCTGCCACAATCTCTTTCCTGCACCCACTGCTTCCCTCACGCTCTCCCTCCTGCCCCCGTACCCTCCCATCTCCTCCTCTGTACCTCCTGCACCAGTCTCAGCATCTGGTATCCACTTCCTCACTCCCCCTTCTTCCTGCATCCACTGCCCTCTCCCTCCCTCCTGCATCCACTGCCCTCTCCCTCCCTCCTGCATCCACTGCCCTCTCCCTCCCTCCTGCACACACTGGGCCCCTCTCACACCTGCACACACTGGGCCCCTCTCACACCTGCACACACTGGGCCCCTCTCACACCTGCACACACTGGGCCCCTCTCACACCTGCACACACTGGCCCCTTGCTTACTTTCTCCTGCACCCTCCTTATTCCCTGTGCTACACTCACTGCCCCTCTGCCTAACTTCTGCATCTTACCCCTCTCTCTCCTGCACCCACTGCCCCTCTCTGTCATTTCATTCTGCACCCCTTGATCCTCCCCTCCTGAACACTCTACCTGCACCCACTGCCGCTCTGTGCTTCCTGCATCCACATCCCCTCCTGTGTCCAATGCCTCTCTCAATCCATCCTGCACTCCCTCTCTCACACCTGCCCACCCTCTCTCGCTCTTCCTTCTGCACCGACTGCCCCTCTCTCCCTCACCAATTTTGTATGTTTCACACTTTTTATATCAAACACATTTTGTTAAAACTATCAATACGAAAAAGAGGGAAACAAATACATTTCAAATAAAATGTCAATCAAAAACAGGGCGTGCTCGTGTGTATGTTTTTTTTAATGGAAAACAAATCAAATATAACCTGGGGTTATGTGGTCCTGAGCAGGCCTCTACTTTGCCCTTCAATCCAGGTCAAGACTGTAATCCTGGGCCCCAGGAAAGCTATTGGCGGCCCTGCTACAATGTATTAATCCCGCTGGTTTCAATACCTTCACGTCACTTCAGGGGGAATCGATTTGTAAACAGACATGTTTTTAACATCTCCTGCATCTCTGCATATCCATGTTTCTCAAGCGGGGTGCCCGGGGGAGACACTGAAAGCTGCTTAGCGGATGCATCCCGCTCCATGCGGAGACAGAGGCTGCGATACGCCTGTCCTCACCGAGCGAAGAGGAGAGTGGAGAGGCAGATCGCAGCCTCTGTCTCTAGATAATGCGGGATGCGTCTGCTAAGCAGCAGACATATTTTAGGCCCGTGAGAGGGAGAGTGGGGCTTCATGAGCAGGGGTGCCCCGAGATTTTAAAGATCCTCTAGGAGTATCCATGCTCAAAAAAGTTTGAGAACCACTGCTTTATATGGTAGGACTTTAATCATTAGCTGTCCCAAAGTTGTATTTACCAAACCACAAGATCAGAGCTTAATCAAGACACTGTGTATATTTTGCATTAAACACACTTTTACAAACTGAAACAATGTAAAGCACTGGAATTCAATGTGGACATTTAAAGCAGTAGCCATACCATCCAGGTAGTACGAAGTACCAGTAAGCATTTAACACGATAAAGACAGAAATGTCCAATGCTACATCCAATGTGACAAAATACATAGTAAAATACTTCTATATTCTTGTGAGTTAGGGTCATTTAGTTAAATCCTTTGGTCAAAGCGTTATAAGCCTGCAAGCCACGTCACGGCATGACCAGTATGCAGGTCCTAACACTACCTGTGAAATGTCACATTTACCTCTGCTGGAGGGAGTCATTAACATGGGAGTCATTATAGGACATTATGCTCAGCTTTATCACATGGCAGAGATCAAAGATTTTTCCAAAGAACAGTCATCGTGACCATGTGCTATTTTGTAGAACAGCATGACTTTCATAGTAACATGACTAACTGGCCACTGGAATGACTGACTCCCGCCTCATACGCATCACAGAGGCTGTAAAACTGAGGTCTAGAAGGATGCAGGCAACCGAGGGATGAGTCCCCTGTGAGACCATTTCAGACAGAACCTATAGCAATGGCTATTTTGAAAAATAAAGGAACTGTCTGTTTCAGGAAAGACATATATATATATATATATATATATCACATGTGAATGAGCTCACAAGTGATATTCTTTATTGGCTATATGCTAACGGTGGAGATTTTCTGTCACCTTTTTCACCCACCATAACTTAAAATGTATGGTAAACCTACCTAGCCTAGAAATATTTCAAAGCAAGTTTATACCAACCTCCCACTGATGATACCCACCAAGGTTGAAACACGTCTGTGAGTGGTCTAAACATGCTTTGCTAGTCCCATGCTGTGTTTAAAAGCTGTGTGAACGGCGATACATCAGCTTAAATGGGCTCCATGTGAATGGATATTCCAGGCAAGAGGTGACACATTGTGTGCTCATTTGCATGTGATCTCCCAGAATCCCTTGCTGCACTGGGAGCACTGTATGCGAGGTGATAATGGTTGAAAGGCAGGGTTGCAGACCTGTCTAAGACATGTGAATGTGCTCACAAGTGATATTCTTTATTGGCTATATGCTAACGGTGGAGGTTTTCTGTCGCCTTTTTCACCCACCATAACTTAAAATATATATATATATATACACACACACACATTTTTTTTAATGGTGTCCTCATATTTGCTTAAGGCCACAAAAAAAATATAACTTGCCGTTTTAGCATGTTAAATGAAAATAGTGCTAAAAAATACACCAACCCGATCGGGGATGTTGACGTAAGTTCCAGCATCAAGTAAGTCTTGCACAATTTCCGTGTGCCCTTCCTTTGCAGCGATGGCGAGAGCGGTGTTTCCATCTTTGTCTGTTAGGTTCACATTGGGGTTCCTTTTCAGAATCTCCTTGACTGTATCAGTATAACCCCCTTTAACTGCGACAATAAGTGCGGTCATGGAGTTCTGCAACAAGCAAACAAGAACAGTCATTACATTCCCAAATTACACTTTCAGAATCAACAAAGGGAGAAAGTGAAAGCCGAATCCATGCACAACAATGCCACCCTTACAAAGCACCCCTGCAATTCAATGTGCAATACGCACCCCCATGCCCCCCACAGAAAAAATATTTAGAAAACAAAATGAAAAAAATGAAGAGGTAAGAAGACGTTTTTTTTTTTGTTTTTTTGCACCGTCTGAGCTATTAATGCTGCTGTGCATGCAGCTGGGTGCACGTGCCTCCACTCCCTATATACAGTGGTGTGAAAAAGAAAGTACACCAAATCTATGGTTTTACATTTGGCTTTGTTTGGCTTTATTTTTGTTAAATAAATCATGACACGGTGTAATATGTCATGTGTTGTTGTTCATCTGAGGTTGTATTTACCTAATTTTAAGACCTGCTAAGGAACAGATGATTGTTATTATGTCCTGATATGTAAAAAAAAATAGAATTCAAAGAGGGTGTACTTTCTTTTTCACACCACTGTATGTGGTGTTGCTGCATTTTGACCCCTTTCTGTAATTATGGTGTGCAACACTATTACATTTTTCCAAGGCAAGTAACAAAATGACAAGGCTTCAAAGAAGAAGACAAAATCAGCCAGAAACAGACTCGATTCAAGAAATATGAAGCAACTTGCAGCCCAAATTATTGGTCATATTAGCAACAACAAAAAAAGTATTACTTTAAACTATATTTTAAAAAAAAGACCAATGTACTATGCCAACTACAACATTTTACTTAAAGGCTACAATTATTTAATTTTGAGACGTGTTTTTTTTTTGTGTTATAAAAAAAGAGAGTGTGGGTGGTGGTGGTGGGGGGGATAATACAACCATTAAGATAAATCCTCTCTCTTATATACAGGGGATTTTAACCCAACATGAGAGGTTCCTTCCGCACTAAACATGTGGACTATCTGCCTTTACAAATCCCTGCAGCAAAGCTAAGAGGAGTCTGTAGGGGATACAGATAAAGTCCTGTAGGGACCAGGGAGGTGGATATGGCTGTGTGAGCAGCAGCACAAGAAGGGAGAGGTTGTGGTACACTGTGTGAGCAGCAGCACAAGAAGGGAGAGGTTGTGGTACACTGTGTGAGCAGCAGCACAAGAAGGGAGAGGTTGTGGTACACTGTGTGATCACAAAAGCTTTTTCAGGTAAATGTATAAAACTATATGGAAAAAGCCTACCAGCATTAACATGTCCCAAACTCTCAAACCCAAACCACGGCTCCTGTGGCCTGATCGCATAACATGTGGATGTTTAGAAAGTAGATGGAAGAATTACTTACAGCCCCTTCCTGATCAACATCAGCTCCCATCTGCAACAGAGACTTGACACACTCCAAGTGTCCTTTCCTTGCAGCCCAGATCAGAGCGGTGGTTCCATACTACGCATGTAAAACACATGTTAAAAAATCCAGACATCAAATAACGGACATATATTTACATCTCAAGTGGCAACACCAGTGAATTTGTAGAGGATTAGCAATATGGAAAGAAGTACTGTACTACCTCTTAAACACAGGAACATTACAGCACTTTACAGGGCCCCCTAGCACCTAAGCACTTACAGATCCCTCTTAAAGTAGGACTTGTGCTGCTCCATCATTTTTCTTGGGGGCTCAGATGGGGGGGGGGAATATTTGTGCTTACCCCCGGTTGCCGGTATATTACCCCTTAATTCTCCTCCGAAAACTATATGGTCACCGGGTCAGCCATGGCCCAGATGCTAATAGAAAGCTACGATCATCATTGGGAGATGTCACGGCTTTTCATTGGAAACTCCAATGGTCATAGCTGTCGTTTTTGCTAGAATTTTACATTTTTGTTACATCTACTGGGAAGGGGACCGGCGGAAAGTTTTGCGGCGGGTGTGGGGAAGAGGGATTACTGCTTTAAAGCAAGTATACAAAAGGGAGCAGTTGCTGCAGTTCTAAGCAGCATTCTCAAAACATTATATTAAAATGCACTGCGGTTGCAAATCTGCTTCCTATTGATTACGTTTGTTATATCTCGTCATGGAGAGAGAGACAGTTCCTTTAACTTTTAAACATAGAGGGGGGGGGGGGGTGAAAGACTATTCACAGCAGTTCCTGGTTTTAAGAGACATTCCTCTGAATGGTTAACCAGTAAAGAAACTGACACTAAGCATTTCTAAAGCACACAAAGTAAGATCTAAGGGAAGCACCCTTTGCATGCATTAGGCCTTGCCCCCGCTGCCTGCTCACGAGAGCCCTCCCCGCAATGGCGCCGGGCCCGCTGCGAGGGGAGGCCGCAGCGCTCGCGCGAGAGCTACTCCTGCTCTCAATAGAATTGAGAGCAGGAACTCGCGTCGAGCGGCTAGGCACGCCCCCCGGCGGTTCAGCCAATGAGGGCGAACCTGCCGGGTGACGTCATGGCCGCGCCCCCGTCACTCCTCCGCCACGCCCCCCCCCCCGGTCTCTCCTCCTGCAGTGAGCTGCAGACCGGGGAATCGCCGGAACGCGCAGCCAAAAGCGCGGGCGCGCATTACAGCGCCGTGACCAGGGCCTTAGCCTAAGTAGGAAATAGCAGGGTTTATTCCTGGATGTGTGTTCGACTCTCCTCCAAGAAACCAAATGAAATGCAGTTACTGTTAATTCTCTAAATACACAAATACACTGCACTTCGGTACACATTGCTGTACTATACATTTATATATAAAAACAAAAAAAAATCAATGTAGGTCTAATTTTTGTGACAGAAGATATAAATATCACGATATTGTTTTTGTCGAAATGAATATAATGAATACTAAGACTTAGTTATGCTGGTGACTTATCTTCTCCATACGTACCTTGTCAGAACAGTTGACTTTTGCTCCATACTGCAGTAGGAGGTTGACTATATCGAAGTGTCCTCGGCCTGCCGCCCAGATTATTGGGTAAACGCTGTATTGCTGAAACCAGAAAAGAAAGGTTGGAAAGAACAGCTGGGTTTGTACAGTTTGTAATTACAATATGTTGATATGAAGAAAGAATGTTTTATTCACTACGAAATAAAATGAATGCAAATTACACCAGCAGTGTGACCACAAAAACGTGTTTCTAATTTAGTATATGCTTGTATGGCAACTACTGCTGTTTGGCTTACCGAGACAATGTGATATGTTATAGCATAGACCAGATAATGAACAAACTTGATTGTGATACTTAATTCGGGCACCACTGATTTTCCACCCCAAAACCTTACATGTGATGGAATTAAAAGCAGAAGTGTTCTGCAGCATGGAAGATTGTGGTTTATAAAATAAAAGCCGCAGTCACCGAGTAATAAATAACAGCTCCCGCAAACCCCCAAAAACATAAATAATGGGATGGTAGCTCCTGGCAGAGGCTTAGTGGTTAAGTCCCTGGACTGTGTGCCTGCACGCCTCCTCATAGCACGGAGCACCACCCCGCGCCAAACAGATCAACACAAGTAGAGAATCCCAAATTCAGTGGATCCAAAGAAAAAGATTCATTTTTTCAACCACACAAATAAGTTAGAATTGATACTTTAAAGGCGATGGATTCTTTTGCTAAGAAAGCCAAGCTTACCATTGTTTTTACCCACTAAGTCGGACTTCACCTTTAATCAATAAGCAGCCATGAGTGGAAATGCCAGACACACACAACGTACAATTATCTGCAGTGTTTAACACTTTTTTGGTTGAAGAACCCTATAATTACATTGTGAAATTCTGAGGAACCCCAACCCCTCTGCAATATAGCACGTCTGAGATCAGATGCATTATAAGGAACCCCAACCCTCTCTAATAGCGTGTCTGAGATCAGATGTATTGTTCAGGCCCCCAGCCCTCTCCAATAGCACGTCTGAGATCAGATATATTGTGAGGAACCCCAAACGTCTCAAATAACATATCTGAGAACAGATGCATTGTAAATTCTTCTGCATTTGGTACCATTTTCAAATTACCTGAAAATAGCAGGGAACCCTTTTGGGATGCCCGCGGAACCCTAGGGTTCCTATGAGCCCCTATTGAAAAACACTGGCTTAAGCATAGAAAAGTTGCCACTTCACATTGCTTATCCTCCCTCAGACAGACTGATACCACATGAAAGACCCAGCATTAAAGCATAGCCATCTTACCAGACCAGTAATGTTGGGATTTGCTCCTTTTGCAAGCAAAATTTCCACGACTTCAGCGCTCCCTTTGTAAGAAGCCCACATAAGGGCAGTCCATCCTCCCTGAAACAACAACAACGTAAACTCAGTTATACGCAAAGAACAACATAAGACTTGGCCCATTTAATGAGCAACAAAGGAGGAAGGAGGGTAACCCGATGAAGGACCCAGAGAGGTTTGAAAGCTTGTAACAGAACTACTTGTTGGTCCAATAAAAGGCATCATTCCACCTACTCCCTCTCCCTCCTTTGTTACTATATGGAAGAAAGGGCCATAACGGCTACCCAAGCTTCTTTGCCCATTTAATGACTAATCGTATAGCGGTAAAAGGAAACGCAGACATGGACGGCAGATAAAAACGACTTGGCCCACTTACATTGTTTATTTTCCTATAATCGCTTTAAAGTAACTCTACGGGTTTATATGCTATATGTTTCCAGGATAAGATACAAGGCAACACAGAAATTGATAGCGGATAAGGATCGTGTGGCTCTCCTAGTCTTCCCATATACCTAATCCTTTCAAATCATTTCATTGGACTTCAGTGTTAGAAACACTGCCATCAAACACCCTCGTTTAAATCCGTATAATTATTAACATCGTTTTGCCAGTCTCCCAACCACACCTCTTGCTTCTTAAATCCTTCGCATGGGGAACTGCAGAGGGTGCGAACGTGTAACTGGTATATATATATGATATAATGTTAGTAAGCATGTCCTGCTTCTTAAAAAAAAATGCGTGTCAAAAATCCTTGTTTTCGGAACCTCTATGGGGTTACCATGGAGCTCCATTTTAGCTTCCCAGACAATTCATATTTGAAACACATCTGCTGAACGGAGCATCAGCTATAAAAAAAATAAATAAACAGCTTGGGATAGGACAATAGGAGATTCATTCAAGTAACAAAAATCAAATGCAAAAAAAAAAATGGCGGTTACCACGGGCTTGATACCTGTAGGTGAACTCTCCAAAAAGTATCATTTTTGTACTTTTTTTATAACAGCAAATATCATTGAAATACGCTTTAAAATATACAAAATCATGTTGTTGTTTTTTCCCCAATCATTAGAAATGCTAATATAGGCATTTGTCACCCAGTTCACTTGTATGGGAAAATGGCAGCCATCTTAATTTTGGTCTCAACAGTGATTGGAGGAAAATAATAAAATATCACTTTAAAAAACACAAAGAACTCTGATAAATGGCTACATTAAGAGAAAAGATACATACTTCTCCTCCCCAGCTACGTACCATATGACATTTTTAAAATTAATTATTTAATGACAATCTTTAGGAAACTAAGCTTATGTGAAGCATCTTTTGAAACAAGTATGTACAAAACAAATTAAAAAGGTGCATGTGAACAGAGCGTAAAACCAAAGCAACAAATAATTTAAAGAGAATTTCATACCAGGGAGCAGCATTCACTTTTAATGTATAAAACAATGCTGATGAAATCATATTTAACCACTTTTTAGTGTGCGGACCTTCAATTGCTGCTACATGAGACCACATTTGACCACAACCTCACAAACACAATAAATCGATAATATTAAGTGGAGGGTCCTCTTTATAGAGAATAATGAAGTCTCTAAATCTTAGCATATAAGAGTATGTACAGTACAGTGCATGTAATAACCCCATAAATGCACATACTATATTATTATGGAAACAGAGAAGCTTCTACCAACCTTAAAGTATTCTTATACAGACAGCCTGTGTATAGAGAGCATATATCCGTATCCCCTACATGGTAATGAATGGAGCGGCAGATCTGGCTGGCATAGCCAGTCCCTTGTCTTCCCAGGTACAAGTATACTAACTAAAAACAATAACATATTGCGGCTAAATTAATTGTTAAGACATACAAATAATTAAAATGACTGGGGGAAAAAACCTTTGATAATGTTATTTAGGGAAGCGATATCGTAACGTACATATTTTACTGTTGGAGGTGACCAGCTGGTGTAAACATTGGGCAATACTGTACCATATCTCGATGCTCCAAGTTAGCATTGCAGTTCAGAAGTTCCTTTACGATTTCCAAATGTCCTTCTTTGGCAGCAGAAATGAGAGCAGTCCAGTTATCCTGCCATAAAGGAAAGTCAAGATTAGGACAAGATTTACTGCACAGAATTACATTGATTTGAAAATGTGAAACACAGATAAAACACCTACCAAATAATCATACCAAGTAGACATTGGGTCAGTGTAATGTGTGGAAGTCTACAGGACGTCTTCACGGAAGAAGCGATAAAACTGAAATACCTGCTTGCTGTAGCTCAGAGGTATGCGACTAATGACTGTATACACCCACTGTGAAATTACAGGATGCAGATTAACAACATGGTCAGGCGTCGAGTCATTATGTTGTCTCTCTCAGTAACGTACTCTTCCTTCAGCATGGTGTTAACCCGAAAGATGTCTAAGGGCCAAACTGAACCATAGTAATGTGTATATTCTTGTGCCTTAGCTATATAAGACAACATGATCCATTATGATACTGAGACTAATTGGGATCACCTTAAAACAGCTATCCTATCTATTTCACTGTGGTAACCTTCAGACTGCACTGGACTCTGAAGTTTCATTTTAATCTCCCGAACACTTAAAGGAGCAATCCAAACATTTGTTTTTCTTACCTAGGATTGAAGCAGGGGGTCTCGGGAGCTGAATCCCATTAATTTCAGCCCCGGGGACTCTCTGCTTCCGGAAATACAGACCTCCGTAGTAGGTGACGTAGCCGCTCCGCCTGGGCTAGCTGGGCATTAATGCGTCACGGCTTCCTATTGGCCGCAGGGTGTGGGAGCTTTGAAAAGCCGCCATAATGTGAACACTGCTAGCCGAGCAGCTGCCGGCTCCCCTACAGAGGTATCTCTGGGAGCAGGGGCTCCCAGGAGATTAAATTAATGGGGTTCAGCTCCAGAGACCCCCTAATTCAATCCTGCGTAAAAAAATCTAAATATAAAAACAAGACACCCTGATGGGGTGACACATAGGGTAAACGCAGCAGCAGCCCCCACGAGTTTAAGACATGTAATGTTAGTAGCTTGCCCCCAAGCATTTCTTGTCTTTAAACAAAAAAAATATGATGTTTCTAGTGTTAAACCTGCTTTTTTCGTCTCTAGATTCTGAAGTTACCATGGTAACCGTCCGACTGCACTGGACCCCGTGGCGAGCAGCATTTTAACCTTTCCGGACATTTAATTCAAATGAGTAGAAGCAAAGCATCACATTTGAAAAATAAAAGCAGCTTTGAAGAGAGAGATCTGTTCATGTAGGGAAAATGAAATGCACCAAAAAGCAGTGATCTTTGTAACATAGCAAAGTTGCACGCTATGAAATATGACTAACTACAAAGTTAAATACTTGGGTATTTGTATTCCTTCGTCGACAACCAATAAGCAAAAATATGGGATCGTTTACATACTATGGTTAGTGCTCATTAAGTGGATAATGTTACAAGCATTCATTAAACAGGACTCAATGTAAATGTATTCTGGCACACTGAAAATAACGCTACCCAAGCCCTATTTTACATGAAACAATATAAAAAAATTTAAAAAGAGGTACTTGCAGAATATGGAACTGTACACAGAGAGGTTAAGTTTAACGATTGTTGTCAACTTCTTTGCGGTTTAAGATATAAAAGCTCAAGGTTTTATTTGCAGTCTGACACACACATCAAATCTATAATATAAATCCATGAAATTATAGCTTAAGGTGAACGAAGGAAGACAGAGTCAGCTCACGGGGCCAGAGGTGGCATCCCAGACAGGCAGCGATTTCAGTTTTACAGGAAAGGGAATAAGCAGCCTCGGGATAACGCACAGCCCAACCTCAACACACAAATTATCATGGCATCATATCTTCCATATAGAGAGCAAATCTTGTAACTACATGCCTTGAAACAACCTCTGGATCACAAATAAATGAACAAGAGAGCCACATCTGTGTATTGGCCATCAATCCGTAGCAAATAAAAAAGAAAGTGTACCTCCCAAAATAAGCTTTAAAGTTATTAGTACATATGGCAGAGAATCACTAACACCTTGTTGCAGTCAATAAAGTATAATATTTAAACTCTTCACTGATGGGGTTCTACAATATTTATATTTTGTTAAACCCTTGAGTGCCACAGGTTGTTGCCACCCACACCATTTAGTGTCAGTATTTGCAGCTTATCCTAATAAACTATAAACTTTTTTTTTTGGTGTTTGTCCCACATTGGCCTCCACCCTCAGACCCCAGAGAGATTCGGTTCTAGCAGGAAGAGGGAGGCACTATGGGGGCCAACATTTGATGGGATTGGTATCTGGGTATCAACCCTCCCGGGAGGCCTAACCACCCACCCTGGATCAAATACAACATTCACCCACCCCCTTTACCCTAACAAACCAAGTACCCTAACAAACCAACCCCTTCATTACTTTAACAGCTAGCCACTAAGGTAAGGAAGGTAATTACGCCGTTTTTTTTTTTAATTATATTGTATTGAACATGGGGTTGTCCGGAACTGAACAGCATTAAATTTCAGCTCAGTGGACCCCTTGCTTCCCAAGATACAGGCCCTGGTATGGAGTGCCGGTATCTCATGCAAGTTTAAATGTTCTGGTCTCATGGGCCGTGACGTGGGAGAATAAAACTTGCAGGCGATACCAGCACCCCATACCGGGACCCGGAGCTGAAATTAATGCGGTTCAGCTCCGGACACTCCCCGTTTCAATACTATGTAACTAAAATAAAAACAGCGCAATCAGCTGTTAGAGATGCGCAGAGAGAGGAACTGCTTCTGTGTGCTCTCACTGTGCAGCTCTTCCAGACTGGTGCGGCCCGGTAGGATTAACACAGCAGGAGTCCCAGTCTGGCCGTGGGGAAGCCGTGATCATTCAGCCTTTCAGCTGCAGCTTCCTTGACGGCATACCTCCCATGCTGGCTGCACACACTGAGGTGCAGTTTGGGGCCTTATTAACCATGTTTCCCCCACGAGCTTAGTACACTATACTGTCTGGGATCGGTCAAAAAGTTTGCTTAGCAATAGTCTGTAGAGATGATAAGGTTAATTAATTAGGGGTTCGTAGAAAAAATATGTTCTAGTAGGGAGTGCACAATGTAAGAAAAGTTGAGAGCCAGAGTTCTTAGTGATTGCTCTGGGAGTCCCAAGAAGCAAATCCTGCAACCAGATACAAAACGAATGCTCTATCAGCACTAAAAGGGGGAAGAACGTACATGCCATCTTAGCTACATTACATGGTCATTGGAGTGCCAGCTCCTGTGACATACACGCAACACTGTGAACTCAGAAGTTTAAAACAAGGTTGGACCTATAAAATGTATAGCTAATTATCCAACATTACAATACATACACTGCTGTGGTACAGTACATCTCAGAACTCCTGTCTCCCCTAATTATTACACTAGGTATGATGGGAATTCTGTATTTTTCAGGAATTCAGCAATTTATTTCATGTTTTTGCAGGTAATTCACTGTAGGAAATCTGCAGAAAAACCTGAAGAGGAATTTTAAGCCCAAATCAATGAATCCTAACAATGGAAGTCTACCCTTAGACCACCCTTAGCAGTCTAAGTCTACCCTTAGCAGATTGGTGGCTCCCACGGCCATCAGTAAGCCACAGGCTGTGATCTCCTTCCCCATCATAGACTAATCAGGTTACGCTCAACGGGAAACAGAGAGGGGGAAATCATGGCCCAAGGCTGGCTGATAGCTGGCTACAGAGCCATTAGCAGTGCTGAATGCAGAGGGAAATGTTAATAATACTAAATTTATACAGCGCTTTACTCCAAATGGGACTAAAAACTTCAGTTACAAAACATGGAAAAGAAGAAAACTTTTAAGGTTATAAACGAGACCACACAAGGCAAGATACAATACAGGATGGGACGGTACCAGTGGTGGAATTCAGACGTTTAGCACCGGCTCGTGCGAACGTGTTCCTAGGATTTCTGATGTTCGCCGAACCGGTGCTTAACAGGCGCAGGGGGAGATGGCATGCTGCGATGGAAGACGGTAGGCGGTGCGGGAGATGGTGTGCGGCACAGAGCTGAAAGTATTTGCCGGTAACATGATCACTTGAGTGAGAGTCAGAGCAGGACTGCAGGGGAGGTGCGCCATCTAGCTGTCTGACCTGGAACTTCCTTTCTGCTGCTATAGAGCGCTCCTCTCCCCGTGCAGCTCTCTCCTGCTCTGACTCTGACAAGAGATTCTATTACCGGCTAATTCTTTAAGCCGGGGGAGCCCTCCCCGTGCCTGTGTTCACAAAGGTAGGCATGGAGGAGGACTGGGAGAGATGTGAGGGGACTAGATGAGACGTGAAGGGGGACTGGGAGAGACGTGAGGGGGGGCTGGGAGAGACGTGAGGGGGGGCTGGGGAGACGTGAGGGGGGGGGCTGGGAGAGACGTGAGGGGGGGCTGGGGAGAGAGACGTGAGGGGGGCTGGGAGAGACGTGAGGGGGGGCTGGGAGAGACGTGAGGGGGGGGGGAGAGAAGTGAGGTGGGGGGTGGGAGAGAGGGGGGGAGAGAAGAGAGGGCGGGAGGGGAGAGAGGGGGGAGGGGAGAGACGGCCGGGGGGAGGAGGGACGGTTATCTCCGAGGCCGGGGAGGGGGTAGAGAAGGGGGGGGAGGGGAGAGAGGGGCGGATGTGGCGGAGAGAGGGGGATGATCCGGGCGGCGAGGAGTAGGGCGGGAGGGGAGAGAGGACGCTGGGGAGGTGCGACTCGAGAGGGGGAGGAGGGGAGAGAGAGAGGGGGAGGGGGGAGGGAAGGGGGGGAGGGGAGGGAGGGGGGGATGGGAGTGAGGGGGAGAGGGGAGTGGCAGGGGGAGGGGAGAGCGAGGGGGGAGGCGGAGCGGGAGTGGGAGGGAGAGGGGGAGAGGGAGTCGAGGGGGGCGCGGGTGGAGGGGAGCTCCACCCACGAGACGGGGCGGATGGGAGAGTGAGGGGGGGATGGGAGGGAGGGGGGAGGGGACGTGAGGGGGGGGGATGGGAAGTGAGGGGGGAGATGGGACGTGAGGGGGCTTTCTTCTTTCCTTTCTTCTTTCTCTTCTTCGGGAGTATAGGGAAGGGGGGAGGGGAGGGAGGGGGGAGGGGACGGCCCTGGGGAGGGGAGGGAGGGAGGGAGGGAGAGCGGGAGGTGGAGGGGGGGGAGGGGAGGAGGAGGAGGGGGATGGTAAGAGGTACCCTGGCCGGTGAGGGGGACGGCGAAGAGAGGGGAGGGGGGAGGGGAGGAGAGCAGGGGAGCTGGGTTAGTGAGGGGGAGGGAATGTGAGGGGAGGGAGGGAAGGGAGAGGGGGGATGGGAGCGGGGGGTGGGGGCAGGGAGAGGGCAGGGGGGGAGGGGACTGGGAGGAGGAGAGGGAGGGGAGGGGGGAGGGAGGAGGAGGGGGGATGGAGGTGGAGGGGTGGAGGGTAGGTGGAGGGGGTGGAGGGAGGTGAGGGGGGGGATGGGGAGGGGAGGGAGAGAAGTGAGGGGGGCATGGGAGAGAGGGGGGGAGGGGAGAGAAGGTGAGGGGGGATGGGAGATGAGGGGGGGGGGAGGTGGAGAAGAGGGGGGATGGGAAAAGAGGGGGGGATGGGAAGAGAGGGGGATGGGAGAGAGGGGGGGGCTGGGAGAGAGGTGGGGTGGCTGGAGAGAGGGGGGACGGAGGACGTGAGGGGGGCTGGGAGTAGAGGGGGGCTGGGAGCTGAGTGAGGGGGGGCTGGGAGTGAGGGGGGGCTGGGAGGAGGGGGGGCTGGGCTGGGGGATGGGGTGAGGAGGGGGCTGGGAGTGATGTGAGGGGGCTGGGAGTGAGGGGGGCTGGGAGTGAGAGGGGCTGGGAGTGAGGGGGGCTGGGAGTGAGGGGGGCTGGGAGGAGGGGGGCTGGGAGTGAGGGGGGCTGGGAGTGAGAGGGGCTGGGAGTGAGGGGGGCTGGGAGTGCGTGAGGGGCTGGAAGATGGTGAGGGGGCTGGGAGAGATGGGAGGGGGGCGGGAGTGATGTAGGGGGGGCTGGAGTGAGGGTGAGGAGGTGGGAGTGATGTGAGGGGGCTGGAAGAGGTGTGGAGGGGGCTGGAAGAGATGTGAGGGGGGCTGGGAGAGAGGGGGCTGGATGTGAGGGGGGCTGGATGTGAGGGGGCTGGATGTAGGGGATGGAGTTGTGAGGGGGCTGGATGTGAGGGGGGTGGATGTGAGGGGGGCTGGATGTGAGGGGGGACTGGATGTGAGGGGGGCTGGATGTGGAGGGGGCTGGATGTGAGGGGGGGCTGGATGTGAGGGGGGGCTGGATGTGAGGGGGGCTGGATGTGAGGGGGGGGCTGGATTGAGGGGGGGCTGGATGTGAGGGGGGCGGATGTGCGGGGGGGCATGGATGCTGGATGTGGAGGGCGGGATGGATGTGAGGGAGGGATGGGAGAGATGTGAGGGGGGTGCTGTTGGGAGAGGGAGGGGGGCTGGAGAGATGTGAGGGGGGCGGGGCGGGAGAGATGTGAGGGGGGGCTGGGAGAGATGTGAGGGGGGGCTGGGAGAGATGTGAGGGGGGGCTGGGAGAGAGTGTGAGGGGGGGCTGGGAGAGAGAGATGTGAGGGGGCGGGAGGTGGGGGGGCTGGAGAGATGGTGAGTGAGGGGGTGGGAGAGAGTGAGGGGGGGGGGAGAGATTGTGAGGGGGGGGCTGGGAGAGATTGGGTAGGCGGGGCTGTGGAGGAGAGATTGGGTGTTGGGGGGGGCT
Source organism: Ascaphus truei (assembly GCA_036426205.1). Classification (NCBI taxonomy): domain Eukaryota; kingdom Metazoa; phylum Chordata; class Amphibia; order Anura; family Ascaphidae; genus Ascaphus; species Ascaphus truei. The sequence goes on from CM071570.1 coordinate 209,552,499, forward strand.
GGGAGAGATGTGAGGGGAGGCTGGGAGAGAGGGGAGGGGTGGGAGAGATGGAGGGGGGCTGAGATGTGAGGGGGCTGCGGGGTGTGGGGAGGGAGAGAGTTAGGGGGGGCTGGGAGAGATGTGAGGGTGGGGCGGAGAGATGGAGGGCTGATGGGGGCTGGGAGAGATGTGAGGGGGGAGCTGGGAGAGACGTGAGGGGGGGCTGGGAGAGATGTGAGGGGGGGCTGGAGAGAGATGTGAGGGGGGCTGGAGAGATGTGAGGGGGCTGGGAGAGATGTGAGGGGGGGGCTGGGAGAGATGTGAGGGGGCTGGGGAGAGTGAGGGGGCTGGGAGAGAGTGAGGGGGGCTGGGAGAGATTGAGGGGGGCTAGAGAGAGTGAGGGGGGTAAGAGGAGTGGGGGGGCTGGGAGAGAGAGGGGGGCTGGGGGGGAGAGATGTGAGGGGGGGCTGGGAGTGAAGGGGGGGGCTGGGAGTGAGGCGGGGCGGAGGAGGGGGGTGGATGTGAGGGGGCTGGAGGAGGGGGGGCTGGATGGAGGGGGGGGTGAGTGAGGGGGGATGGATAGGGAGGGGGTGGATGGTGAGGGGGGACTGGATGTGAGGGGTGGCTGAGGGGGGGGGGATGGATGTGAGGGGGGGGGGGATGGATGTGAGGGGGGGGGAGGACGGGGGGGGTGGGAGAGGAGAGATGCGAGGGGGGGGGAGAGATGCGAGGGGGGCTGGGAGAGAGCGAGGGGGGGCTGGGAGAGATGCGAGGGGGGGCTGGGAGAGATGCGAGGCAGGGCTGGGAGAGATGCGAGGGGGGGCTGGGAGAGATGCGAGGGGGGGCTGGGAGAGATGCGAGGGGGGGCTGCACACCCCCCACATGCAGTCCAGTTCAACTGAAAAAAACATTTAAAAAATATATAAAACAAACACAAAACAACTCCCCCGTCTGTCTCTCACTCCTCCCCCTCCCCCCCCGGCTCTCTCTAAACTCCTCCCTTTCCCCTCCCCCCTGGTGAGAGAGAACCTGTTGCTAAAAATTTTGAATCCCACCACTGGACGGTACTGTACCTATTAAATCCTGGACAGGTTGTGGTTCATAAATTAAATGCCTGGATAAACAGGGAGGTCGAGCAGGCTTCTATAGATTTCCAGAGAGGGGGCCTTAAGGGTCACTCAACACATGTTTGTTTGGGGGCGATTGCAGAATCACACTGGGGACTGTACAGTATTTTATTTGGTAGAACCAAGACTTAACTTTAGGACACAGAGCAGCAGTATGGAAGCAATCCATTATCCCCCCAACCTCCCAAGTTAAAAATTGCAGATTTGCTGCATGGAAAAGCTGGTCAGTCTTAACATCGACACCTGATCAGACTTTCAGAAGGTATGGGTGCCATGGATTCTGGGTGCTGGACAACCAGGAACAGATACCCACTCAATTCTATTGTTAACAAACTGTTATATATAACGGTGGTGTGATTGAATGTTACAAGACGCTTTGTTCTGTCAAATTATAACTGGGCGTGTATCCCCCCCCCCTCCTCTGTCTTTATTTTTTGTACCTCCCTTCTTTCCTTTTTTATTTTTTCCTACTCCTCCCCCCCCTCCCCATAAAAACTTCAACAACATGTGAGTTTAATAACTTTAGGACGCAGAGTATGATTAAAAATACTTACTATATCCTCTAGGTTTGCAGTTGGCTCTTTTGCTGAGCAGCTCTTGGACTATTTCCAAATTGCCTTGTTCAGCGGACAGCATCAATGCAGTTTGCCCAACTCTGAAACAGAATGAAATATTATATATATATATATATATATATATTATATATAGATATATATATATATATATATAGATATATAGCTATTATATATATATATATATAAAAATAAAAATACAGCTACCAAGTTCTAGATATATTAAAAAATAGATTCCATATACACACACACACTTACTGTAAAAAAAAGTGAAGATACATTTATTGCAATACCTATGAAGACCCATGACAAAATATATTGCACCACACTTCAGAAATTAGACAAATATGTATATTTCCTATTAACCATTGGCACATGGATGTCAATTTGAAAATGTCTTGAATATGCAATACTACGACTAAGCCATCCGAGCTATTTCTCAGGTCATTTTAGCGCTTCCCATTTGTTGCCAATTTGTTCACAAATAAAACCATTTCATTTCACATCATAAAACAGCCAAAATGGTCATTTATTGGTCAACCCATAAACATACAGTGGACACTTCTCAAGTTGTTTATTGCAACTTTATCATTTACTTTCAAATCAATCCATTTTTGAGTGCTGCAGAATATAAACATTTTCTCCCGGTTCTCTCCCAGATCAGGAGACATTAGTCCTTCACATAGACCAGAAGTGCTCAACCTCCTCCCCCCACTCCCCCTCCCAACAGCCAGGTTTTAAGGAATCCCAGCTAAGCACAGGGGGCTCAATCTGTGGTCCAGTCGAGGACTGAGCCACCTGTGCTGAAGCAAGAGACGATGATTGAGCCCACTGTGCTGAAGCAGGGAAATCCTGAAAAACACTGGCCGTTGGGTGTTTGTTGAGTACTGGAGTTGAGCATCCCTGATTTAGACAGCAGGCAGTTATAAAAGAAACATTGTCCCAGTATGAAAATGTCAATTTAAAGCAGCCACCCCCAGAGAAGCATATACGAGTTTAATTTATATAGTCTTACTATTGCCCCCGGAGCATATCTATGCTTTTTATCGTAGAAAAACAAACATTTAATTGCTGTTCAGTTGATGCCACTCCTAGTGACAACAAAATGCCCAACCAAGCTGTATCCCCAGCAAAACAGGGAAAACACGTGACCAGGGATTCTCTCCCAGTTATGCTGGGGTAGTAAGAGGATAATGGTCGGTAAAAGGATCAGAGAATGCGGTTCTTTAAAAAAGCGTTGGACAGCACAAACAAAACATTCCCCCGTTTTATCCCTTTCTTACCTGTATATATAAAGCGTACAGGTATACCCGAATTAAACATGCGCAATGTGTCCGGAGCATGTACTGTATGTAAAGTTGAAGCACTGCCATTTTACCATATCGATGCATGTGCTGTAACGGTCATATATGGCATAACCTGATGTAAATAACACATTTAACCAAAATAAATACAGTAGGCTTTATTGAAACAAAACCTTAATGTCAGCGGATTGGACTTACTATGGTTGTAGTGCTGTAGATTTACGTACATTTCCTTGTTTTTACAATCAGCATGGGTTGATTATATAAAGTATATAATATAATATATCTATTATTATTATTATTATTATTACTATACACCATGCAGGAATTGAACCCCTGAACTTTTCATAGCTGGGCAATTCTTAACTGCTACACCACAATTAAATATATCTGTCTAGAGATATGAAACGATCAAGGGTTCAATTCACAGCATTGGTGTGTTAAATATATAATTGTTAAATGACTGAAATTTGAAGGTACGTATCGTGAAGCGAGTAGTAGTGAGTGTACTAAAACGGGGTATGCCTGTATATGTAACAATGTATAATTCGACATTCTTACCGAGCTGGCAACGTTTTTGCTCCTGTTAAAATGTGTAAAAAATCCTGATTGTGTGACTATGGACTGGCGGACATAGTGCGCGCGCACAGAGCGCAAAGTAGACGTGTTGCACCTCTGACCTGAGCGTTCCGTGTGCTCACGTAGAGAGCGCGCGCGAGAGAGGCTGGCCGTGACGTCACCTCCCAAATCTGCCGCACACGTCGCATCACGACGGTGCACTTAATGAATTTGTTCGGCATGCCTAAGATAATGCTTTAGCCGAAACAAGCACTATGACGCCAATGCATATGCGCATAGGCGGCTAAACAGTGCTACAGGGAGAGTGGCGTTTCGCAATACAAACAAGTTTGTATTCAAACGCGACGCCAGGTCACATGGAGAGCGCGGAAGCTAGCGCGCATAATATGGACGCGGTCCTGTGAAATAGCTGTCTATTCAGTACAACTCAGCGCTACAATGTATCGTATATTTATTAGTAAGGTAACATTATCTATTGTACCAGACAGTGAGGAAACTGACAATGCATTTGCCAACATTATCCACAAGCGAAATATCTACGAAGGAAGTGTTGCAAATATCTTGCCACTGCTGGGGGAGGGAGGTGGACTAAAACCTGCTATAAGAAATCAAAGGATGTTTAAAATATTAATATGGCATTGAGTCAAATTTTTTTTAAAAGGCAGTAAGTTTAATACTAATGAAATGTATTAAAAAAATAAATAATAATAAATAAATAATATGTCATGTTTTGCGCATTAACTTCTGAGAAATACTTAGGCTGCGGCCATAGTGGTGTGATTCCAACAGTGCGGCGCGAAACAAAATACACTATCAGGACGGCCATAGTGCGCTCGACGGCGTGCAAAATTTTGAAGAAGAGACAAATAATTTTGTTTTTTCCCGCGACGGCCGCGTCATGAGGGGTTGAAGCACAATGAGGGCAAACCAGCCTGGTGATGTCACGGCCACGCCTCCCAATCAGTCCACAGATCGCTCGGGCGACAGGCGTGCGCAACTCATGCACGCCTGCCTTCTGTCCAATGCCTTAAGCATATTAATATAAAACATTTAAACAAAGGGATAATCCACAGAGCGTCCCGCTAGCAGTAGTGAACCCTGCCAGTATACCTTCACATATGCAACACACAAATACCCTCTGCAGATGAAAACATTGGTCTCAAGTCAAAGTGTGCCTATTACACAATAAGCTGCAAAAATAAATCTATAGTATTACATATTTAATCAGATTTATTTATTTGTTTAAACTTTGTAGCCTTTATGACTGCATGACCCTCATACTGTGAATGAGGTGTTTAGAAGATTAGCATACCGCAGCGGGGTATGATTTGTGAAGGGAGGTGTTTAGCTTACAAAGTGACTCTTTCCAGGAATAATACGGCTAATAGCACCCTAAACAGTTTAATAGTCACATACGAACTTGCTTATTGATAAACTGATGGAAGTGTGTGAGCAATGTATGTAATCATCTTCCTTGTGGAAAAAGGATTGAGGAGATGTTGTAGACCATGCCAATAGACCGAGGGAAGAAACTATAGCAGGTCTTCAGAGACAACTGTGAATGCTAACCGAAAAGGCATAATGTATGATCAAGTTATTCGTTTTTGCACAATATAATAAAATTAACACAGCACAATCCAATCTAAGCCAAAATTATTTTTTTAAAACAAACTGTATGAACTTTACTCAGAATATACCAGAATACATGGACTCTCAAGTCTCACCACCTCTCCTCATGGTCCTGAGATGGAACAAGTGTTCCCACGCACAGCAAATGAAAAATACTAGACCAGGAGTGGCCAAATCCAGTCCTCAAGGACCACCATCCCAGCTTCAGCACAGGTGGCTCATAGAGGCTAATTCAAAGACGAAGTCCACCTGTGCTGAAGCAGGGGATATCCTGAGATCTTGACCTGTTGGGGCCCTGAGGACTGGAGTTGGCCCTACCTGTATAGTCTATGCAAATGAAAACATCCCATGCAGCTTGCAAATGCTTTGAACGCTTGCTGCTGTGGCTGGTGGTATCCGCACAGTGATTTGAGAATCTGTGCAGTAATACCTCAATTTCTTTCGTCCACATCTTTGCACTTTTCCAGGAGCGTTTCAGCGCAGCAAGGCAATGTTCCCCTTTCCACGTAGGTCAGCAGGGTCTGAGGACCCAGGCCCGCCATGTCCCTGGGTGGTGTCGGGGGCGTCCAGCAACAGCTGTAAGCAACTACAAATAAAAGCATAGATACATTTGTAAAATTACTTTTTTTTTAAGAAAACACAATATTTAGATTTCTGCCGTTGTAATTCTGCTTAGAAAACACGGGTTACACTCAATCACGTAACATTTAAAAACATTGTTCATTGAATGATTCAAATTAAACTGGGACTGGAATAACACTAATCAATAAAGTATAGAATAGTACTTATTTTTATTTTTAACAGCTACTTAAGGAAAGGATTCTGCAATTATTCTGGGATCGTAGTCAACAAGACACGTAGAAAACTCACATTAGAGTCATTTCCATTAAATGGATTTACTAAATATTTAATGCACCACAATTAGAGAACTTTGCAGTGATATATTGGAATATATAACTTTACGTTTATATAGAACTTAAACGCACAGATAGGATACTTCAATCTAACTCGCCCATTCTAGAGCAGACTTGTAGGTTGAAGCACCTAACACCTGTGCACAAACAATCATAATGCAAGATAAAACATCTGACAATATAAACACCATGTCCACATTACATTCCCCATCCCATCACACATATTGTTTTTTTTTTTTTCAATCTGTGCTCGCGGTCTCAGGACGGAGACTTAATGGCCCGTCGGGATTAACACAGAGGGGGTCCATGCATCGAATGGGACTGCGCTGTGTGTGAATCCTACTGGGCTGCACCTGTCTGTAAGAGAAGCACGGTGAGATTGAATCAGTCACGCTACCTACGCTCCTCTAATAGGCAATCGCACGGCTTTTATTTTATTTTAATAACACGTATTGAACGCGGAGGTCTCCGTAGCAGAATCGCAATTAATTTCAGGTCTGGGGACACCCCGGGTTCCAGAGTTAGGGCTGGCTTCTATAGTGTGTGTGCTTGCTGCAACGTGCGCGGCGGCAATTATAGATGGCTGGAGGTTAGTCAACCTTTCTATAATAGGACCGCGTGCATGCACGGCAGTGAGAGTGCAGCCGGGCGACAGGGGGAAGAGTAGGAAAATAAAAGATTTGCGCCGCTACCGCCGCTGAAAGGTATGTATACGTATGTGTGTGTGTGTGTGTGTATTTATGCATGTGTAGTATGTATGTATGTATGCGTGTGTGCTGTGCGCGTGTGCATGCATGCACAAGGTTATATAAATATTTATTTTTACAAAGTGTAATTTTTTTCTAAGAATAAATAAACACAACAAAACACACACACACACACACACACACACACAACACACACCACACACCACACACACACACACACACACACACACACACACACACACACACACACACACACACACACACACACTACCTTCCCTGCCCGTGGGTCCTGAAAGCACGGATTGTATATCCACAAAAAGCGTGCGGCACGTGCACGCGCGTTCGCACAGGCACGCACGGCCACACACTGTATAGAACGGCCCTTACAGGCCGGTATGGTGTGCCTGTAACCCCATGTTTAAATTCTCCCATGTCACGGCCCACGTGCGGGACATTTAAACAAAGCAGGGGGATACCGGCACCTCATAACAAAGCCTGTAACTCAGGAAGCAGGGGGTCCCCGAACCTGAAATGAATGCGATTGTGCCCCTGCTCCAATAGATTTCTTAAAATAAAAGCCACGCAATCGCCTAATAGAGGCGGGCAGGGAGAGTGACTGATTCAGTCTCACTCTTACTACGCGTCTTACAGACAGGTGCAGCCCGGTAGACCCCCGCTGTGTTAATCCCAATGGGACATTAGCGGTGTGGCGCAGACTGTCAAGGCATTGCACGCGGTTACTTCACGCATGTCAGGCCAGATGACACTTTCAGATGTTAACTTTTTTGTTTCTAAAATTCAAGGATCAATTAATGCGCTTGTTTTATTATTATTTTTCCACAGTGTGTGTGTGTGTGTGTGTGTGTGTGTACACAGCGAGACGCACTAAACCAGGAAATGTCGACATCTTAGTACACAGTAAGGCTGCGCTTATAGTGCCTGGCGACATTGCTCCAAACAGAAGCATTGTCACCGTCGCAAGCGCTTATATTAAGCATGACGCGACGGAGCGACCAAAAATTTGGTAGCCAGTCAGATTTGATTTTTCAGAGGCTGTCGCCACATGTGGAATTGTAAGGGTTATTACCTTCCGATATATGTGGTTTTATTGCATTTATTGAGTTTGATATTGTATGGGATTTGCGCAGTGTGTCTTTTTTCCTTTATTAGATATAGATATCTCAAATGGAAATATTACTGTATGCGCATTTGCATGTCTTAGACAGGTCTGCAACCCCGCCTTTCACCATTATCACCCAGCACACAGTACTTCCACTGCAGCAAGGGATTCTGGGAAATGACATGCAAATGAGCACACAGTGCCACCTTTTGCTTAAAACCATAAATATGGTTCCCTATGGGCTTAAGCTTGCTGCATGGTCACAGCTTTGAGCACAGCCAGGGTTAAGATGCATAGCCAGCAAACCCACCCACAGTCAGACTGTTTTGACCTTATTTGCATTGACCATTGACTTATTTGACCTCATTTGCATGTCATTTCCCAGAATCCCTTGCTGCAGTGGAAGTGCTGGGTGATAATGGTGAAAGTCGGGGTAGCAGACTTGTCAAAGACATGCAAATGAGCATACAGTAATATTTCCATTTGCTATATGCTTTGCTGTGGAGTTTTTGTCACTTTTTTTACCCACAATAACGTGTGTGTGTATATATATTTTGACAGTCAGGCTCTGTATACATTAGTAGGAGGTGACAGTATGCCTGCTTTCCAGAGTATGCGAGGAGTTAACCCCACTGACTAGTCCACAGGTGATCCTAATTAAGTGAGCTCACCTGCTTTAAAAGAGGAAGAGGAAATGCCTCTGGGGCGGCAATCTCTCTCAGACATGGAGAGGACAGAAAAGAGCTGACAGACCGACACAGGCTGCTCATATTTATGCTGTCCCAAATGGAATAAAGCTCCCAGGTAAGGAGCCACGTGGTGTTACTGAATATTGTTGGTCTAGTCTAGTTTAGCTAACCAGCCAAGTAGATAGGGGAACTAACTAAACAAAAAGTTCACTCTAACGGGGATAGGCTTTTGGTTTATGTTTTGTTTTACTTAAAGGGACAGAGCACCCATTGTTTTGTTAAATTTTTGGACAAATAAAACCACCAGCATATTATTTTACCGAAAGAATTGTGTTGCCTCTTCACTAACCACAATCAACCTGCTACAATATATATGTGTGTGTACAGACACACAGTGTAGGGGTATGTATGACTGTGTGTGATGTGCGAGTGTGTGAATGTATATATATACATACACACGACCATATCCATACTGTATATCCTATTCCGATGACACAACACATTTTGCATTAGTGATGCACAGCTTGTGATCACGTCACCATGCATTTTCCCACCTGATCTAACACCGTTATCATGGTGGTCCTCACAGCTCGTTAGAGTTCTGAGCCAGACCAGTCTTTTTATGGCCAACCATTCATATCCTATTGATATAGAAATTAGGGGCACTGAAATGCATTGGTTATTCCAGGGACCTACTGTGGTTAATGATCCCCTAAACAGGTTTGACAACCTCTTGTTTAGTCAATCTAGTATTAGAAAACTTGGGAATTTTAACCAATAGGTTTCTCCTCTTTCACACTATATCCCCAAAAAATCAGCAAACACAATGTCTTTAATTAAGGACATTTAGCATTCATTTGATAAAATAGGCTGTTTATGGCACGCAATTGTTGAACAAAATACTTTGATGAATAATCACCATAAAATGTACTGACATATTTCAGACTACAAGAACAGGTTAATTGGGAAATCACTCAGATAAACCTGTCACTATTTGGTAAATGGCTATTTCATCTATTGACAAAGCACTTTAAGTGCTTACAGTAATTACAAAACAAAGTGACTCAGTGTTATTTCAATGATTTTCTAATAAGAAAACACTGTGAATTATTGAAACACAAACAAGTAGAGAATAGTGTGTGTGTGTGTGTATATATATATATATATATATATATATAATCACAGAGAGAGAGAGAGAGAGAGAGAGATAGAATATATATATATATATTCTAATCTCTTAACCCGGTTATAGCGCGGTTTGAGCGTGGACCCCGAAATGTAAAAAAATGTTTTGGTTTTTTTTAACCACAGGCACACAGCCAGCACACAGCATCCCCCACCTCTGGTGGTGCTGCTGCTGGGGCATCGTGTGGGACTGCTGGGGTAGTGCGGTGGCTGCTGGGGTAGTGCGGTAGCTGCTGGGGTAGTGCGGTGGCTGCTTGCGCCTCACTCCGCCTCCTCCCGATCGGGCGCGCGGCGGCCATTTAAAAAAAAAATTAGAGCGATCCGGGTTATAGCGAGGTCGGATTGGGTGGTCCCTGATGACCGCGTTATAACGGGGTTGACGTGTGTGTGTGTGTGTGTGTGTGTGTGTGTGTGTGTGTTGTGTGGTGTGTGTGTGTATATATATATATATATGTGCATGATTAGATAGATAGATAAAAAAAGTTCTAACATTTCCAAATGTTAGAACTTTTAACGTTAGAAAATTAATGTTAGAAAATCATTGATGAGATTCAACTTTCAAACAACTTTGAATGTTGGCTAGAGCAAGCCACAGAGATCTCTAACTTTTTGAGATTGGGCTTACGCCAGAGAAGATTCATAGTCTCCTGTCGCCAAGGTGCTGTGGGACAAGTACTTTGTCAATTATGGATTGCCGGCTATGATGCATATCGATCAAGGGCGGGCCTTTGAAAGTCAACACATCAACGAACTACTGCGCCCCTGCGGGATTAAAATAAATAAATAAATCACGAACAATGCCTTACCACCCACAGGGGGATACTCAACCCGTGAGATTCAATAGGACCCTATTGAATATGATGGGCACATTAAATACTCATGGAAGAAACTATGGAGTTAGCATGTGCACCACCTGGTACATGCATATAACTGCACCCAAAATAACTACAGGATATTCGTATTACTTGATGTTTGTACTGGAAGCCCAATTACCCATTGACCCGTGTTTTGGAGTAGTGGCAGATGGCACATCTCCATCCACGCACATGCAGTATGTACAGAGACTCAAGGAACAGTTGCAAGAAGCATACAGACTGGCCACAACTGCTGCCAATACAAACAATTGGGTAAATAAAGGCCGTTATAGCAAAAGAGTAATCGAGCAAAAGCTACACGTGCATGACAGAGTCCATATCCAAAACCTGGGCATACATGGTAAACACAAAATAGCGAATCGCTGGAAATCCGAAAAAGGAAGTGGACCAGAGAAGAACCTGCATAAGAATCATCTCCTGCCAACAGGTCAGTTGGTGTGATGCCCTGAGAAAGAAAGTATTCCAGGAGTAGCAAGTCGGCCTAGGAGAAGTAATTGACTAAACCGAGGACAGGGTCCTCCTGGGAGTAGCCCACCAAGCCACTATAGGCAGGACATTGATAAGGAGTCGGATCAGGATGAGGGATACCAAAAGGAGGGAGAATGATAGGGCACTTATCGAATATCCTGGATCAGGAACAGCGGCATGGTCCTCAAGGTGTATGTACAGATGCAGCAGTCATTATTCGAACAAATCACGGAGCCGTTTTCGTGTGCTCTGCTGTATTCCACACGGAATTAACGCCGCCTATCGCCCCAGGCACACGTGTTTATCGCGGTTGCTTTGTTGGAATTTCATGGATTCTGTTTCTTTGTGTGCAATAAAATGAATGAATTGTAATGTGCACAGTACTGTGCTACTGTGTCAATTTCAGGTGTTTAAAAACCAGAACACTAAAAAGCCATTTTCTGCACTCGCGTTTTAAGGCGGTACGGTTGGAAGAAATCCCGCTGACATGGGTATTCCGAGGTATACAACGCGTGAAGTGTTTGAATAACGGCCGCTGTATGTATGTATGTCTTTATTTATATAGCGCCATTAATGTACATAGCGCTTCACAGTAGTAATACATGTGATAATCATATAAATAACAGGTCATGGGAATAAGTGCTTCAGACATAAAAGTATCATTTAGGAAGAGGAGTCCCTGCTCCGAGGAGCTTACAATCTAATTGGTAGGTAGGGAGAACGTACAGAGACAGTAGGCGGGCATTCACGTGTGTCTGCAGGGGGTCAAGCTTTATGTATTGTGTGTCTTGTATTATCCATGGTGCTACTCATATGCTTCTTTAACCAAGTGTGTCTAAAGGAGGGTCTTAAATGAGGATAGAGAGGGTGCTAGTCAGGTATTGAGGGGAAGGGCATTCCAGAGGTGTAGGGCAGTCCACAATGCAACCAGCAGGGGCCTCAGGACAGAGATATTATCACAGAGTTGGATCCCGAAGCAGAGGAATTCCCCCCAGTGGGTCCCATTGAACAGTATAGCGAAACGGAAGATGTATTAGTGCTAGCTAGTTGCGAGCCCCCCTCAAGAGTAAGGTCTGCAGAACATGTCCAAAAAAGGGAGACTAGAAACCCCATTAGACTGACCTATGATTCTCCAGGGGTATCTAGAGATTCTCGTGGTTAGTGTGGCAAAATGGGTGGTACCTATGACCCGAGAGATAGGCGACCCTGGGAGCTGTAGGACCATGTGGTGCATCATTAGTGCAATCTGCAAAAAATTGGATGTGTGTTGGTTCCACTATACCTATGATTCTACAGTATGTATCTAGAAAGTAAGATGTGTTAGATAGTTATGTCATGTGCCACCAGGACTATAACCTGGTTGATGAGGACATTAACATTTTGCTTGGAGAGGGTAGGCTGTAACCCCGTGTGTTAAGCTCCACACACTCATACTGCCCCCTGGCAGGTTCCTCTCCAGTATGCTCTGGGTATGCGACTGTAATGGACACGAGCAGCCAATAACGGCTGTGGAAGAGGAGGGATTATGAGGCGAGGAGCCTTAAAAAAGGGGGATGGCCATGTTGAGTCAGATCTGTGCTGACCTGAGGGCTATCAGGTTTGGCCGAGGATTGCAGAGAATGCACGTGGCAGCCAGAGCAGAGAGCTACAGTATCAGACATGGTCGAGGGTTAAAGAATCGTCAGAGGATCCTCAAAGTCTACAATGCACAGTGGTACAGAAGCACTCTTTTCGAAGTACAGACCGGCAACAGTTAGTACATAACGAGCTCCCACCGTGTGCCGGCACCATCACAAGCAAACATATCCAGGATTGGGTGGCTAATACACCGCTGACTGACTCACGCCAGCGCAGCATCATTTGGGGATTTTGAGTGAATAAATGAGTGTTTACGGCGCAAACTGAATGAAGGTGAAATGGGATAAAAGTGATAGTGATTACAAAGTAACTAATGATACCAGCCCTGCTAAACGATGATGCTGCACACTCCTACGTTGAACCAGGGCATCATGAATCAAATCACCATCACTGATACATGTGGGAAGAAACGCATACAGAAATGCTGGTGCAATAACGTTTTATCTCCAAGCAACAAACAACACAGTGGGGATACAGTAAACTCACACTCTCCCCCAAGGTAGCGTGCAGGGAGTGACTTGGGGCACACTCCAACCCTAACTCGGCTCTCGTCAGCAGCTTGTATTCCTGTCCTGTAAGGCAGCGGTGCGCAAAGTGGGGGGCGCGACCCCCAGGGGGGGCGGGAGATTGTGCTGGGGGGGCACGGGCAGTTGCAGAGGCCCCGCGCTCTTCCCCCAGGCATTTAAATTAAATGCCGGGGGAATCGCCTGAGGCCCCTGCAACTGTTTACATACCGGGATTAAGCAGTCTGTGTTGCGTCGCCATGGCAACGCGGCATCAATAGACGCCGCGGCACCATGTGACCTGACGTCACACGCCCACGCAGCGTCATCTGACGCGGATAAAGGTAGGCAGGGGGGCGTGAGAGCCGGGGGCAGAGAGACAGGGGGGCGCAGCACAAAAAGTTTCCGCTCCCCTGCTGTAAGGTCATCCACACGGAGTCTTTCCCGTCTGCTTCCCTCGCCAGCAGGCACACCAGAGATCTCTGACGTAAGCGCTGTATTGTCGAGGGGTTGGTATGGTGGCCACCAAGGTCCAAAAAGCCCAATGTGTTTCGCCAAATCAGTAGGCTACTTCTGGAGTCATGCTGGGATCTAGGCGGTGCCTAGAGGAATCATTTAAATATATTGCACATTAAGTATTTGTTTATTGTCACCAGTTTAAGTTTGCGCCTTATTTTTTCTACATTTTTGGATTCTGCTGTATTTGTATACTGTGTGTAGTGTCCCTCGGCTGAGGATCACAAGGTACCAGACTTGGTAGTGGATAAGTAAACTAGTTGTGCCACCTGTATACTGTGTCCGTATACTTCTTACTGTCTGACCGTATACCATGTGTGGCCCAGTAAGTTATTAACAGGGACTCAGGCCCCAACCTCAGCAATAGTCATAAGTCAGAGCTAAAAGTAGAGAGGTTACAATTGTTTATATAATTTTCAAATCAATTTCAAGTCTTTATTAAGAACAATATTAAATTAATAACAATGTTACCATGGAGCATGCTCTCTCTTTTTGTTTATATTTCATATATGTCTTATTGGTCAGATTCAAACAGCTGCACTAAGACTCCTGGAAATACCCTGTGGGAACTCAAAAGTATCTCTCTCCATGAAATAAAAATGCCAGAAAATATTCAGTATTGTAATAAATCTGGCACACCAGAGGTTAATTTTAGTTGTAGATTGCATTAAAAATACATGAATGGTTTTATGGCAGATCAGGCCACTGGCCCTGCCCGTTTCTGTGTTAGTCCAGAAATGTGGTTATCGAAGGTAAATGCCTGGTTTTGGAACTTAGCCGATTGAAACCTGGCGTTGCAATTCTTCTGACGTAGAAATAAACAAAAACCCTCTTATGTATTTTAAAAGGGATTCCTGAAAGAGTCTGTAAATATCAAGGTGTGTGGTCAGGAAGGTATTACAGAATTGTGTAGATTTACTAAATATAAAGATATCATACATCTAACAACAATACACGAGAATTACAGATGAAGCTTTGTAACAGTTGCGATCAGCCGATTAAATTAATACCAACAATGGCAGGTTGGTCTATGTTATATCTCCGATAGTTGTTTTCTCATGCAATAGTAGAAGTTGTGTGGCCATATTTTATATCCATGGGTGCATTTTAATTATACAGATGCAACAGTAAACATGGCATTCTTATAAGTAATATATGAATAAAGATATGGGACATTTTATATATCCAGGCAGCTTTTTAAAAGTTCTTTTTTTCCTAAAGTCATAAAAATATCACTCGCTGCAGCTTGATGAGAAGGGGGGTTTCAAAATATGTCCAGGAGTTGGCCAAGTTCCAATGCAGGAAGTTAGCTATAAGCCATAAAATTCAGATATAAAAGCAGAAATTCGGCGTGGTCTGGAGCTAGACCAAGATGGATGCATGAGACTGCAGCTCCACAAGCAGGGATCAATAATCCAATCAAATCCGGGTCCAGTTTCAATCATATGGATCAATGGCATGCATAGCTGAACAGCCTGGGTAGCCATGACTATTTTGATGCTAAAATTGATCAATTTGAACATTGCCAAGATACTTTAATAAAAACAACGCTTTGGGGCCTAGTTGGAGAAGCCACGTTTCAGGGGCCTATAATGGAGACCCATTCAAACGAGCGTACAAGCCTAACGCCGTCGACACAAAACAGTCATTATAGAAAAGCAGGAAAAAGTAAGAGGCGCTTCCCCTGCAGCACAAACCTCGCCCCAGTCAAATTGGCACAAGGAGACTACAATAGATCCTTATACATCGGCCTCCCAAAAGACAATAAAGCAGAAATAAATTCCCCCCCCCCCCCCAAATAAACAGTTCTAAAGAGCCTAAGCCTTGAAGGCATCCCACGTGTTTCCCTTCACCCCCAGTGATATTCATACCTGCGGGGGGCTGGTGCGGGAGAGGGGGGAGGGGCAGCCATTTTGCCCTGAAGCACAGGAGTTGCTGACGTAGGCAGAGGGTGACGTCTACAGCCAGTTCTGGACTGGGGGCATCGGGAAGTCTAAGGCCGGGGCCATAGAGGCTTCAGGAGAGCGGAGGAGCGCTAACGCTGAGGCTCGCCTGCTTAAGTCAGCGCGATTCCAAGGACTTGCAGGCGAGCCAGCGTGCGCGAAGGGAGCCGGGGGGAGGTGGTTGGAGGCGGGGCAGTGACGTCGCTGGGCCAATCGCCCGCGACGCACTGACATCAACGTCACTGCGCCGACATCACGGCGCCGTGACGTTGACGCTGCTTCAGGCTGATTGGATGTTTTCAGCCGACAGCGCGCTGAAAAACAGCTTGGCGCTCGGCTGAAAACTCCAAAGCCTCCGCACGCCTGCGGACGCTCGCGTGAGCCCCCTCTCAAGGCATCCTCATTGAGGATGCGGCGGCTCAGCGCTGAGCGTCCGCACGGCTCAGCGCGGCCTGTCCTATGGACTCGGCCTAAGAGAGACATGCTAAGCAAGGAGATGGCAACTTATAAAGTATTTGCTCCGTCAACCTGCACCCACCCAGACCAACAAGCATATAACGAAAGAAAAGCATAATCCTTAGAGTCACATGCAGTACATATACGTAATTTGTCAATAAAGATGCCATCAACAAAAGCCAAGAGACCAGCCACTCAAGAAGTGACCAAACACTTCACGAAGAATATTATGCCAGGCGAAAGTCAAAAAGACGGAGGCTCCCAGAGCGGACGCTCGGGGTCACCCCCAAATCCAGACGCAAGAAACAAGGATAACAAAAGTAGATCTGGAAGCATTATTTCAAATAAATTTGTCAACGATCCAACGTGAAATTCAAAAGGCTGTCTCTGACCTTAAACAAGAAATAGCGGCTTTGGGGCCCAGAACCGGAAAATTGGAGGTAAAAATGGCGGACTCCCTCCAAAGACAAACCAACTTGGAGGAGGAGGTTTCTGGGATCTCATCTGAATTCTCCCAGTTCAAAGATAATGTAGAAGACCTTGAGAACAGGGAAAGACGCCAAATTCTAAGGATCAGAAATATCCCCGAATCTGTTCCAATGGTGGACTTACAACAATATATCTGCAGGTTGTTTAAATCCCTAGTCCCAGACCTCAAAGAGGATACTCTAATGATGGGCAAGGGCTCTGTGGGCTCTGTCCCACGCAGCAACATTCCAAACAGAAACAGAGATGTTATCATAAGAATGTATTGCATATGTACATTGTATCTATTTGCAATATTTCTGTTTAGATAGATTACTGGTTGCATGAACACGTGACTTACCATTATAGGCACCTATATGTACTTACCTGTTTGTATTGATACAGGTTTTTATTATTACTCATGTTGTTACGTCTTTAGTTTATAACAAGCATTTATCTGGTTGCCAGTACACTCTAAGCATACCACTTTACCTCTCATTGGAGGAGTCCAATGATTTCATTAAATGGTAAAGGTATGTTCACCCATTGTGACTGACAACTACCGTTTGTATATATAGCGTATATGTTTATTTGTTTGTGTATTCTGTTCACCTGTTGGTCATAGACTTCACTTTACCAAGTGTATCCTATTTTTATATTTCTTTGATTATAATAATTTTTTTAATTCCCTCATCTTACATTCAGACACACAGAGTGCTTTCAAAAGGGTTCTCTTTTCCCAATTCCTGATAATCTACATGCGATGCTGACAGAATTCAGGTCCCTCTCAGGATGCAAGATAAATTCATACAAAATCGGAAGCTTTAAAATCTGACTCTCCCTACTAACGAACTGATACTTATAAAAGCGAATTTCAATTATCGATGGAAGGAGTCCCGGCTAAAATATTTAGGCATATATCTGACAAGCCCATATAGAACGTTATATAAAACATAACTATCCAGAGCTAAATACACAGATCAAGGAAGACCTGACCTCATGGGACAATTACCAGGTTTCATGGCTGGGCCGAGCGTGCTCGCTAAAAAATGAATATTCTACCCTCACTACTATTTCCAGACTCTCCCGATTCCAGTGTCCTATAAGACCCTGAAAGACATACAAAACAAATGTTTTGATTTAATCTGGCAGAACAAGAGACAAAGAATAGTTAGGGCAGTACTTATGTCCTCAGAAGAGAGGGGGGGAGTAGCAGTTCCAAATATCACTAAGTATTACTTAGCATCACACTTGAAATAAATAATAATGTGGCACGCATTGGGGGACCACCATAGATGGGTAGAGATTGAAAGAGCTTTGTCCGGAGACATTTCACGTAATCAGCGTCACAGCCAATCTCAGCACAGATCGTGGAAGGGAGACAACACAGTCTCTACACGGGCACAGCAATGCAGCGCTTTAAATATTGTGATCTGATAAATTTATTGGGTCTACTTAGCTCAGTTGAGCTTTTCTGGACTTTTATTCATATGTGTTGTCTCCCTTCCGTGCTCTGAGCCGAGATTGGGTGTGACGCGGATTACGTCATCAGGTGGTGCCGCCCACTGACGTACAGAGCTCCTTCCCTGGGCTGTGACGGCCGGAGGAAGACACACGCAGTGTCTGTGTAGTGCAGCTGCTGGAGAGAGCGGGTTCCGATCTGCGTTCCTCCATCTATCTGTCTGGCCCTGACTGCTCTGGTTCCTGGAGGGATAGGAAGGTGGGGGCGAACCACTGCAGCCATAACTCAGACCGTGAAAGAGAACGTGGCACTCACTGTGGTTCCTGTGCAACAGACAGTGAAGCATACTGTCCTTTGTTGGTTTTTATACCTACACGCTCATTTAATTTTCTATTCTGTACGTGCATATCTACCTTTTTTACATAAACTTGATTGTTATATACTACACTATGAGGGTTTTGCGCTTTCTTCTTTTTTGATCTATTTAGCTGGCGTTACCCTGACCTTAGCTTTTCCAGTGTAGCTGCAGACCCTCTACTTACAGAGAAGTGTTTCACTATTTTTTTGCACTGTGGTGTTAATTTATTTTCCATCACTTACATGGTTGATAACTCACAAGTATATGTTAAACAGTATTCGTTTAACTGCGTTTTACATTTTATATATGTTATATATTTTCACTATAGGTCTATTATGACCGTATAATCATGATTCATACTACACACAATTATTGATGCGCTTGTACACATTTTCTATGTAACCTAAGCACTGTACTATTTTGTATATTAAATCTAAAATTGAATAAGTAATGCTTTGAGTTCTGATTTATCTTTGTACGCTACGGAGAGTGATTACATTTTCAGACACATTTCGCTACAATACATTTGTGTGTTAAGTTCATATTTTTCTTGGTAAACAGCGACTAAAGACGCTACAAGCAAATCTTGATATCTCTTTGGTGGTGACTGCGAGTAAAGATAGATATTGTGACAGATAGAGGGGGGGGGATATTATTCATTTGAAGGGACCTTGCGTAGGTGAAAAAATGGAGGGAGATAGAGTCAAGCTTTTTGACAAATATTATTCACATTGAAATCTAATTTAATCTAATTTAAACTATGAAAGTTTGGTTAATTAGCACCAGTGTGTGCTTTTTGTAATCTATACACATATACACTTTAAAAAAAAAAAAAAGTATATTAGTCACATTTAACTGAAATATCACAGAGTATAAAATAAAAACTATTGTACAAAAACAATATAAGGTAGGCCCTCTGTGATATGTACTATCCAATGCTCTTACCTGGAGGCCCATGAAGGACCTTGATGTGATCCTCGGACTTTCATCTGCCCAAGCAAATAGTATGAAATTAGCAGCCAAGTGCAATTTTTCACACTAAAAATTCACTTTTAAGTTAAGGTCATGTAAATATATATATATGGTACAGATGCTGGCAAAATGTTGAAATATTCTTTTCAAGTTTTCAAATTACATTTTAATAAGCTTGTGGCTCTTCTACCCTTAAATGTTTTCCAATCTGGCCCCTTGGCAGAAGTAGTTGAAGATCGCTCTCAAGGAAATCGAGACAGTTCACTTTGCTTTTCCACCCGTGAGATTATACACAACACTCCCCTAACCCTTATAATTTCCACACAAAAACATTTAATAAATTAATGGATACCCTCTTGGTAATATTTAGTTCAAACAAACATGCATTACAATTTATTGTTTTCTGAGACAGAATTAAATATACAGTAGATGGCACCAAACAAGCCCATGAAAAGCATAATTGTATTTACTAACAAAATGTACATACTGTACTGTAGTATAATGTGATACAATTGTATTACAAATTGGAAATGTACAGTTGTGACATGACATTTTGCTTTTAGAGGGCATAGCGAAGCGCTTAAAAGGGTGTGTTGTATACATATTTATATGTCATGTGCACTATTATCATCTTGAACAAAACAGAAACACTATTAAGCGAACCCTTTCACTGCTAGAGAGGCCGGTTCGGCATTATGAAGGACACATATCAGATGGCAGTTCTGGATTTTTGTGCAGTGTGTTTGCTTTGAAGGAGACAAATGATGTGATTAACACACATATTCCCAGATAGCTCAAACTCCTACATCCACCACATCATGAATATATATTTGTTTATGTGATTAGCAGTAGTAGGTCAGTGGTATTTGTGCCCTCATTGAGAAGACATGCAGTATGATGACTGCATTGCCTCTCCCAGGCTTTTGTCTGACTGATCGGTTGTATGAAGCAGTTGACAGACAAAGCAGATTCCTTGTATTACTGCATAGTATGTTGTTATGAGATATAGATATAGATATAGATATATATTTTTTTTTTTATATTTTATTTTTAAACACAGGTTTTGTGGCTTGAGATGTTATATGTATCTATTCAGTACAATTACATTTAAATATACTTATGGATTTGTACAGCCTGCCATGCACATACTAACCAAATATAGACAGTATAGCCATAAACAAAAAAAATGCCTGAGACCACGTAACTAGCACACAGAGACCATCAACAATAGCTAGGAACATCGCAAACCCACAGGGTAACAAGAGACAAAAAGCTGCATATGACACACTACGGATGAGAATTAAGGATAGTGGAGGGGACCACACCCATGATGGGAGACAGGGGAGAGTATAAATCTGGGAAATGTGACAGGGAATAGGTCATAGCCAGGATAAAAGTGACACAGGAGGAACATGGGAAACAAGCCACAGCTGATGAAAGGCTGGGAAGGAGCCATACCTTGGATGGAAGGAGGAAAAGCGTGAGATGTCTCTCACTGTATGAGGTGATGTGACACTGGGAGATGTCACGCATGCAGAGTGGAGGACAACAGAACATTAGGAGAGGGGGTGGGGAATGTTGAAGCACAGAGATGGGATGAGGGGAAAGAACATCCCACTGTCAATATTGACAGGTAGGGTGTCCCTGTGTAAATAAGTCAAACACACAACACAAGCACACTTAACATTCAATTCATTAACGGGATATCATTCAACATACTGGTAATGCATTGTAAGTTAATTGTGCATTTGTTTGTGTGTGTACATTGAGTGTCTGGTCAGTAATTGCACAGATCTCTTTTGAAAATACATACTGTACAGGTACTGGAGTATGGTGGTGTGGTTTTGACATTCAAGCTGGGAATAAGGACAAGGCAGGGGCTGCCACTCTAAAGTGGACCAATATTACACTGGGATAATTACTAGGCGGAGGGATGTCACACCAGATACAAGGAAGGGACAGGGGGATGTGTCACTGGTGATAATGACAGGGTGTGGGGGGGGGGGGCAGATGTCACACTGTGATATAAGGACAAGACAGGGGGATGTCACACTGATAATGACAAGACATGGGCATGTCACACTGATATGACAAGACGGGGATGTCACGCTGCGATATAATGACAAGACAGGGAGATGTCACGCTGCGATATAATGACAAGACAGGGGGTGTCACAGTGCGATATAATGACAAGACAGGGGGAGATATGACAAGACGGGGTGTCACGCTGCGATATGACAAAACAGGGGGATGTCACAGTGTGATATGACCGGTTCAGGGGGATGTGACACTGCGATATGACAAGACAGGGCGGTGTCCCAGTGCGATATAATGACAAGACAGGGGGCTGTCCCAGCGCGATATAATGACAAGACAGGGGGGTGTCCCAGTGCGATATAATGACAAGACAGGGGGTGTCACACTGCGATATAATGACAAGACAGGGGGTGTCACACTGCGATATAATGAAAGACAGGCGGGGTGTGTCCACTGCGATATAATGACAAGACAGGGGGTGTCACACTGCGATATAATGACAAGACAGGGTGGGTGTCACACTGCGATATAATGACAAGACAGGGGGGTGTAAACAGCGATTTTTATTAATGAAAAGACAGGGTGGGTTTCACACTGGCGATAAGGACAAGACAGGGGGCATCCACACTGCGATATAATAACAAGACAGGGGATGTCACCTGCGATGATAATGACAAGAACAGGGGGATGTCAACTGCGATATGAGCGGTACATGAGGGGAGGGTGTCACACTGCGATTGAGCGGTACATGGAGGGTGTCTCTGATCACCTGTCACAGTCTACAATAAAAAACAGGCAGCTTCCTCCTCACCGCAAGGTACCCGGGTGTATCCTCACTGTCACAGCCTTCCTCCACCGGCAGCAGACATCTTGTCTTCTCACTGGATGGGGGAGGAGCAAAGTGGATGTCACGTGACACCAGGGGCGCTGGTGAGGGCGGGGGTTCAAACTACATGGGGGCGTGGCTTGCAGGGTTTGGGCGATCCTGTGTAGGAGCCCAGCCGTTACCATGGTGACCGCTGCTGTGCACCTCCGGTTGCACCGACCGGCAAGTTGCCGTGTTCTCACAGAGTCTCACTTAATTACCGTGTCAGTCTCACTCATTTCTGCATCAGCAATGGTAGGGGCCTTTCACACCTTCGTGTGCCAGAGCGAAGGTAGCAAAGGGTTTAAAGCAGTCCTTTTTTTTTTAGCCCAAATCTCTAAATTGTGACTGACTTTAAGTTTCCTGGAGCTGATTCCTCCGCTTTGAATGTAGTCTCACTCTTCTCTGTCATTGCTTTTCTATTCCAATGTAATTTGCTCGGAAGAGAGCTCCTAAAATATTTTTTTTGGTTGCCCTTGATAATTTGACATTTAGGGAGAAAAATTCGAAATTTCTTGAGGCGTCTGATATCTAAGAGCCGGACCAATGACTTGTTTATTAGCATATTTAAATGTAGTCTTATAACTGAATCAGCATTTTTACATCAAGGGTTAAAATTAAAATGATTCTATTGTGGGGCGGGGGGGGGGGTGGCTTAAAGTAACCTGCTGCCCAACGCAGTCCCCAAACTCCACAGGTGAATGGGTTCCTGTGGTATTTGTGTCAGAAGCTGACACAAAAATGGCTGCAGGTCACCAATAGAAAAGCCGCAACGTCAACTATGTGTCCTGACGGCAATGTGGTTATCTCTCGGCCGTCGGGGAAAAATGGCAAATATCTCAGTTACCGGAGGTTGAGGGACTGCGGATCGGCTGTTGGGACTACTCGTGGTTAATAATAAAGCCGCAGCACTGTCTGCTACTTCAGATCTGAAGCCTGTAAGGTCGTTCACTGCAAATGGTGAGAATTCAAAATAAGGGAGACTCGCTGGTAGTTTGATTTCATAGGTCTGCACTGTCTCTGTCCCCCATCCGCAATGAGGTCCAAAAAAATTTTCCCAAAGCAAAATATGTAGTGAGAAATAATGCATAACTCCGGACTGAGAGACCGGCCTCCTGATGTGAGCCAGACATTCTCCTATTGTAACTGCAGTGTACACATTTATCCTTTTGTAACTGCAGTTTCCTTATATTAATCAGTTGTACCTTCTGTCAGTGTGTGCAAGTAAGGCCTCGGTCGAGGTTGCGCTGAAGCAGGCGGGCGCACTAACATCTGAGCGCTCTGAAAACATGAGGCAATGTGTGTGGCCAGTGTGAGCAGCAGCTCCCGCGCAGCCTGCTTCGGTGCTTAGATGATTGCAGAGCAAGCCAAATTTGATTTTGCCGCTCGCAAGGCGTCACGTGACGGGTTTGCCCAATGCCAGGGTACAGAAACTGAACCTTCCTACCGGCTGGCAATGATTTCTCGGGTCTAGGGTGCAAGGCGAGTCCCAACCCCCTCCAGATAATCCAGCGGAAAGGAGTACTAACAGTCAAAAGTGCGGGCAAGGAAGCATAGGTGTTAAGGCAAATGGAAACAAGCACTCACTATTGGAAGAACACAGGGAGCTCCATAGCGTGCATCCAGGTGAAGCCGTGATTCTACCAAAAAACCTGCGTGTACGCGCAAACAAAAACAAAAAAGCATTAATCCAATGAGGTAAACATACCCAGCTGGAACGCAGGACGCGCCGATGACGGAGAGGAGCACAGGAATTGTAACTTGACAGGCGCACGTGCCGTGTCACTGTTCAGAGTGGTTCAGCCAATGAGGACGAACCACTCACCGCTACGCCTCCTGTCTACTTGCTCTGTTCAAGATGCAGCTTGGCGGCTCAGCGTGTGTGGATGACATCACCAAATCGCCCTGCGCCCCCAGCGGCATCTGTATAATCAAGGCCTGAGATGAAGAAATCAAGGTGAAAAAATGAGTACAACGCAAGAAGAAAAAGCAGCCAGACTGGACAAAAAATAAATAAAAAATTGTAGGCCAGTGCCATGAATAAAAAAATAGAACGAATCCTCGGACCGGTTTCCCACCCAAACACAAAGCGTCATTTTAGGCAGAAATTGGAGGAGAACGAACAGAGTGCAGAGTAATACATCATCATTCCATGAGGAATAGGACATTGGTAACTGCACTGGTTTGAAGTGAGTGAACTAGTGCTTGTAACATTGGAAACAAGTCATTAGTTTCCCTGTTTTCAAGCACCACAAATTAGAGAATACAATCTATGGACACGGGGGACTCAACTGCAGTCCACAAGGACCTCCCCCTAACCCCCCTCAACATGTCAGGTTTCTGGACATCCCTGCCTCAGCACACGGTGACTCAATCAGTCCCTGCTACAGCAGGTGACTAACCTGACTGTTGGGGTGGCTTGAGGACGAGTTGAGCACCTCTGCTCTATCATCCAAGTCAGTGGAAGATGTAGAGGTCTGAGAAATCACCCCAGTCACATTCGGATTAAACCACGAGTCAGATAGACGGTCCATTTGATAGAGAATTATAGCACACAATAAAGTGCACAAAAGTTGTGGGGCTTAACCCCTTCGTCGGTGTAGACGGGGATGGGGATATCTCCCTCATCTTATTAGAAATCTCTCTGGACAACTCTGACATTTATGATCTTGAAAATGTGAAGCCATTAGTACTACGAGTGAATATTGGTAGTTGAGATCCCACCACTGCACAAGTCGTGTGCCTCTTCTGTCCCCTGTATGGGGTTTTGTCTATGGCTTGCAGTTCCCTTACCACTAGTTGTGTTACTGTGTTAACTCCATGCTGTTTTAGCCTGTTGCCTAGCAATCACCTTCATCTGGCTGCTGATTTGGTATAATCATGGTAACCCCTTACACTTGGTTCTACCCTGCCCTATTCCTGCTGTCTTGGAGTAGCACCTTCCTTTTAAGCAGAGCCATTGTGAGTGGCTTCCTCCTTCAGTGCTCCACTGGGATAGCTTTGTCTTTTTGCGTTCCTAGTTCTGCACCCCCAAGGCCCCTTTTTTCTGTTTGTATCTCCAATAAAGTTTTCAGAAATGCAAGAAGGTCTCTGTGTGCTGGAAAGGTAGAGGGTTTAGCTGCCTGTTTCTACTCTGTATGCCACAGTGAGCCTGGGACAGAACATTGCCCTTTATTTGTTGTAAATTGTATTTCAACAACTTTTTATTAAACAAATAGATATTGCACCTGCTACATCTGTGTAAAACAGTGGGTGGCCTTAAAAAGGATCAGCAAATCAGACAAGTACTGTACACTTGAAGATGGCCATGGATAGGGACGAACATTTGCACTGTGTTGTTGTTTGCACTATATATGCAAGTAACAATGTATTTTTGGGGTGTATTAGTATTGTATTGTATTGTATTGTAGGTCTTTATTTATATAGCGCATTAATGTAATAGCGCTTCACAGTAGTAATACATGTGTAATCGAAATAAATAAGATAATATAAATAACAGATCATGGGAATAAGTGCTTTAGAATAAACATACAACATTAAGGAAGAGGAGCCCTGCCCGAGGAGCTTACAATACAATTGGTAGGTAGGGGAACTGCTCCACATTTCTTTGTGTTTTGCCCTAAAGTCCACCTTTTATGTTCCATCACTGTCCGATATTCTTTCATTGTTTCCGTACAGAGGAATTTCTAGTCTCACGAATCTCGGGGCCTTTTTCCCCCCTTCCCGAATGTTGGGCGCTTCATGGTCTCGCTTCACACCCCCCCCTTCATCTTCTTCCTCTTATTTTCACTCCCTACCTCCTCACTGGTTTTTCGTCGATTCCCCCTCTTCCTTCCGGCTCCCCCTCTATCTCCTTTTTCCTCCTCCTTTCCCCCACTCCTCGACCCCTTCCCTTTCATGCCCTTTTATCGACGTTCTCCACCCCCCGGCACCCCCCACGGACACGTCTCCCCCCCCCCACTAGCCGAGCCCCCCCCGCCCACTTACGTTTTGTTCCCACACCCCCTTCCCCGCGGCCCCCTCTCGTCTTGTCTCCTCCCTACAGGATTAGGCTCGGGCGGCCAAGATGCTTACTCTTTCGAAGGTCTTAGCAATCTGACATTCCGTCGCTTGCCCCGCTTGTTCGTTCAAATGCAAGCATGTTTAGTTGGAGTCATATTCTTTTTTAGGCCCGCCGTGGTATGTCTTGCCCACGTCGGCGTATATGATGCCCCCCTCTCCCGTGCCGGCTGGAAATGAATCCTCCTATCATAGATTGCCTGCCCCGTTGTTGGCTTTTGTGTATGGAACCTATCGTCTTGGCGCATTCTCCCCCGTGGGTATTTACAAGTGAGGCGCAGCAGTTCCCATTTTTTTTCCCCCCCTGCCCTCTTTCCTGGCCCCTGACCTTTTGAGGTGGGCAAGTCAGTACTGAGGGGGGGAAGGGTTATTCCAGGGTGTGGGGACAGTCAGTGAAAACGGCGTCACACCGCGCGGCCCCGCCCACCCCCCAGAGGGCTTTAGATAAAAAGGGGGTTTCATCCGAGCCCCCCCGCTCCTACCGTCGCGTGACGAGTCACCCTCCCCTCACGAAAAACTATACAGCTCATCCTCAGCAAGAAGATAACTTCAACTTTGAGCAGAACGAACAAGCAAGCAGTAGGCTGCCCATGGTATTGCCTCCTGCCCTCATTTGTGGGTAGCGACGCAACCCAGAAAATTGGCTGAGATGTAAGGAGGGGGCAGAACAGCAGAAAGAAGAAGAAGAAAGAGGGTGTATAAAGCTTTAAAAATGAGGAGAAGAATGGAGTGGAGATGCGTGCTTTGTTGGAAGCCAAGGAATGGATTTCAGGAGGGGAGGACGATGAGACAGACTGAGGAAAGAGTAGAGTAATTATTGGCCAGCAGCATTTAGGATTAGATTGTAGGGGAGGACAGGTGAGCGGACAGGAAGGCAGGACGCAAGGAGGTTTGGTTTTACAGTAATCAAGACGGGAGAGGGAGAGAATGAGGAAAAAACAAAAGAACAGGGCGCACCAAACGCCACATAGTGATGTAACGTTTAAAAGGTCGATCTTTATGATTAACAAGTAAAATAGTTTGCGTACATCAAAGTGAAATAAACAAGCACCCCCCCCCCCCCCCTGTTGGTTAAAGGTTTTACCACACCAGTGAGACAACCGGAGGCCGACACTATTCAATTGATCTCAGCGTGGGGGTCAGGCAAGGTTTTGTCTGCATGCCACTCCACACTTGTGAAATCCAGGTTCTCCGTCTCAGGGTGGCAGATGGGTCACTCCCAAGATGAAAGTCCCGGAGCAAAAGGCTCAAAGCGGATATCCGAGACATAGAGAGAACGGCAAGGGGAAATAGCAGGCTTTGCTGCTTTAATGACCCTTTTTTTTCTCTCATTTTGTTTCCGGCTTGTTCTTTTTATTCGTTTCTCCTCTCTATGTGCTTTTTTTTTGTTCGTTCATTGTACACTTTTAGTTTATTCTCTCTCCCTCTCCTCCAACTATACTTGGTTTTCCTGAGTTCTCTTCCGATTTTTTTCCTACCTTTCTTTATCTTTTGCCTTGATTTTATCCTCTCTTCCGTCTATTTACACCGCCTTATTTGTGTACTTTTTCTTTTTTCTCTTTCTCCGCCCAGTGTCTTTTTTCTCCGCCATTCAAATTTCCTTCGGCCCCTCTTGTGGTTTTTTTCTCAGCCGTCGCCGTTTTTTCTGAATTCTCTTGCATTTCTGTCATTCAAGATTTCCGTCTCCTCCTTCATTTCTCTTTTTTCCCTATCTTTCCTCTGTCGCGCTGAGCTCTCTGTCCCTTGTAGTCCTTCTCACTTTATCTTGCAATCCCGTCTGTCTCCCAGTCTATTAGCTCTTTCTTGTCACTGTGCTTCTATATTGCTTGTTGTCTCTGTCGTATCCCTTTTTTTTTTCTTATTTTGTTTATTTTTTCTTGTGTTTTCCTCTTGTTGTTACTTTGCCACTAATTCTTCATTCTCCTCGCTCCCCCATCTTCACTTCCTTCCCCTCGCTTTCTTCCTTTTTCCCCCCTGTCTTTTCTTTTCTGCGTTCTTCTTCTTTCATTCCTTTCCTTGCCTTTATAGTACCTCTTCTTCCATTCCCTTTGTTTTTTGCTTGTCCTTGGTTTTGCACCGTCCCCCTCATCGTGTAACTATATATCGTTTATTATTTATCCCTTTTTTTCTGCTGCCGCTTTCTTTTCTCCAGTGCGCTTTTCCGCTCTCTCGTTTGGACGTCCTTTCTGTCTCTTCCCCGTATCTATTGCTATTCACTCATTCCTCTTGAAATCAGTATAGGTCTCCATTCATCTCGCCTTTTCTACCTGGCAACTCTCCCAAGAGTCCCGTACACATTAGTCAAGCGCATACCCTATGTTTTCTCACTTACGGCTAGCACGCCACTCGCTTGCCTCTACTCGCGTGGGGCGCCCGGCGATGACGTCCACAAGTCGACCGAGACTTCCGGGAGACGTCTGCTGGAACGCACAGCGTGCGGGCCGTGCTGGATGCTCACAGGACTTGGAGTACAATGCACGTAGTGGCAAAAGTGGGAATAAGAAAAAACTGACTGGCACTTACATACGGGGGAAAATGCACAAATGTGTTCTGAACACACAGGGGTACAGAAATACGAGCAGAGACACCCAGGAAGGGTTGTCTCTGCCGTATTTCTGACCCCTGTTGTGTTCAGAACACACTTTGTGCATTTTCCCCCGTATGTAAGTGCCAGTCAGTTTTTGCTTATTCCACTTTTGCCACTACGTGCATTGTTACTCCAAAGTCGCTGTGAGCATCAGACGGGCCCGAACGCTGTGCGTTCCAAGCAGACGGCTCCCGGAAGTCGAACGGTCGGACTTGTGAGTCATCGCGGGATCCCCACGAGGGTAGAGGCAAGCGAGTGGCGTGCTAGCGTGTGGACACTGACTGAGGCTGGTATATGCGCTTTGAGCCTTGTGGCTCCGGGGACTTTCATCTTGGGAGACCATTGCCACCCTGAGAACTGAGAAACTCTGGATTTCACAAGTTGTGGGAGTGAAATAGCAGACAAAAACGCTGCTGACCCACCACCTGCTGAGATCAAATGAAGAGTGTCGCTCTCGGTTTGTTCCGGTGTGGTAAACTATTATAACCAAATGCTTGTTTATTCACTTGGATGTACGCAGAACCTATGTTTACTTTAATCATAAAGTCACCTTTTAAACTTTACAATCACTATGGTGCGTTGTTTTTGCCCTGTTATTTTTGTTTTTTTTCTAGTTCCAGGGGTGTCGAGCCAACCCCAAGAAAGGGCTCCAGACCCACATCTAGTGATAATCCTCACCTTAGGTTCAAACAATATTGTTTTTTATTTCACGGCACTATTCACAGGTTGTGTCTTACTTAGGTATAAGCTGCGCACTATCACCTAATTTTTTTGACGGGGAGAGATGATGGGCCTGAGTCAGAGTTTTAGCAGTCGAGCAACAGAGGGAAAGGGCGTTTTATCTTTGTTATATTGCGGAGGAAAAACGAAAAAAACGACAAGTTTTAGAAGATGTTTGAAGTGAGGGGCGAATGGTGAGAGAGGAGTCGAAGTGTGTGACCCCTGGGCAGGTGCTTGGGCTACTGGGTGAATGACGTAGTTCCAACAGTAATGTGAAGGAGGTAGTAGGGCCAGGTTTGGGAGGAAAAGATGAGGAAGCTCTGTGGTTAGCCAGAATGTTGAGTTTAGGCGACGGAGGGCCATCCAGGAGATATAGGCAGGAGACATCAGAAACTTGGTCGTTATAGCAGTGTTGTAAGGCGGGTGTTTGAAAAGTCTATTGTGTGACGTCAGCTAGAAGTGATATTTAAAACCCAAAAGATGTTATTAGGTCACTAGGAGAGTTGTGTACAGAGAGAAAAGAGAAGAGGTCCCAGGACAGAGCCTGGGGTACCCCCACAGAGAGATCAATAGAGGAGGAGGGGTGTTAGCAGAAGAGACACTGAAAGTACGATGGGAGAGGTAGGATGAATCCAGGGATGAGGCTTGTTCCGAATACCAAGAGTATGGAGAATGTGAAGGAGAAGAGGGTGGTCCACGGTATCAAATGCTGCAGAGAGTGCAGAGTAATATGAGCCGAGTGTAATGACCTCTGTCTTTGGCAGCATGGAGGTCGGTTCAGTTATTTTAGTGAGGGCTGTTTCCGTGGACGTGAGCAGTGAGGGAAGCCCAGATTGTAGAGGGTCTAGCGAGGAGAATAGGTGTTGAGAAAATGGAGCAAGCGAAGAGAATACAAGATGTTCAAGGAGTTTAGAGGCAAAAGGCAGGAGGGGACAGGTCGATAGTTTAGAAAGACAGGTAGGGTCAAGTTGCTGTTTTTGAGTAATGGTATGGACCTGTTGCATGTTGAAGGAGGATGGAAAGGTTCCAGAGCAGAGGGAGGAGTTAAAAAATGTGTGTGAGCGTAGGGATTATAGTAGGAGCAAGAGTTTAGGAGATGAGAGGGAATGGGTCAAGAGGACAAGTGTGGTAGTAGGGGAGAGAGAGAATGAGAAGAGAGAGGCAATTAACAGCGACACATCCTCCTTGAGACAGTGGAAAAAGAGTCAAGCGAAGGAAGGAGGGAGGTTAGGAAGAGGTTTTGCTAGGATGGAAGAGAAGGGAAACAGAGGGGATGGTTCTGACCGTATGGATTCAACCTTTTCCTTAAAATAGTCAGCAAAGTCCTGAGCGGAGATGGAGGAAGGAGAGGCAGCTGAGGGTGGTTTGAGTAGAGTATCAAAGACAGAGAACAGTCGGCGTGGGTTAGACTTGTGCATGTTGATTAGTGCAGAAAAGTAGGCTTGTTTAGCTTGCGGGAGGGCAGAGTTGAAACAGTATAGCATAAATTTGTAGTGAAGGAAGTCTGCGAGAGTGTGAGACTTCCTCCAGAGGCGTTCAGAGGAACGAGTGGAGGAACGCAGCATGCGTGTGTGGGAATTTAGCCAGGGTCTAGGGTTAGAAGGGCGAGTGCGGCAGAGAGAAAGTGGGGCATGTAGATCAAGAGAGGAGGACAAGACAGAGTTGTAGTTCCTGACCAGGTTGTCGGGGTCTGTAGCAGAGCTGAGAGAGGAGAGGGAGGAGCGTAAAGTGGACTCAAAGTCAGGTAAGTGAATAGAGCGCAGGTTTCTGCAGAACCGGGGTGTAGATGGAGGTGGAGAAGGGGAGAAGCGAGATAGAGAGAATGAGATGAGATGATGGTCAGAGAGAGGAAAAGGGGAAATGGAGAAATCGGAGAGAGAGAAGTTCTTAGTGAAAACCAGGTCTAAGTAGTGGCCATCCTTGTGGGTGCTGGCTGCAGTCCACTGTTGAAGGCCAAAAGAAGAGGTTAGAGAAAGAAAGCGGGAAGCCCAAGGGAGAGAGGGGTCGTCAATGTGGCAATTGAAGTCCCCAAGGAGAAGAACAGGGGAGTCTGAGGAGAGGAAGAAAGAGAGCCAGGATTCAAAGTGAGAGAGAAAGGCAGAAGGGGGATGAGTAGAGGTAGGTGGGCGATAGATGACCGCCACATGGACAAGGAGAGGAGAGAAGATCTGGACAGTGTGAGCCTCAAAGGAGGGAAAAGCAAGAGAGGGGGGAATAGGAAGGGTTCGGTAACGGCAGAGAGAGGAGAGCAGGAGCCCCACGCCTCCACCCCTGCCATCAGGGCGCGGAGTGTGGGAGAAGGAAAGGCCACCATAGGAGAGGGCAGCTTCCAGAGCAGAGTCAGACTGAGTGAGCCAGGTCTCAGTTATAGCAAAGAGAAGCAGGGAGTGAGAGAGAAAGAAGTCATGCACAGAGAGGAACTTGTTAGAAAGGGAGCGAGCATTCCAAAGAGCACAGGAGAAAGGGAGAGAGGAGGGAGGGGATGGGTATGAGGTTGGAGGGGTTGACACCAGAAGGAGTAGAGGTTGCAGTTGGCAGGCGAGGACGAGCGCATGTAGGAATAAGACAGGGACCAGGATTGTGAGAGATATCCCCAGAAGCAAGGAGGAGAAGCATGGATAGAAAAAGAATGTGTGAGGATGATTTGTAGGGGTGTTTTTTAGTGCAGGGGATATAGCTGTGTGGTGTCAGAGGACGCAGGTAAGAAAGGAGTTCATGTGAAAAGAGAAGTGGTGAAGAAAGGAGAGATGGAGATATATGAATAGAGTTAGAGACATACTGAGGCTGGTAAAAAGAAGTGCATAATTTGAGAAGAAGTGAAGTCACAGCAAATATAAATGGTAAAGGCAGCATCACAGCAGTAATGATGCAGTCTGGTATTGATGATATCCTCCTTTACAGCGTAGTTCAAATGCAGGAATCAGGGCCAGGTGGGGTGTCCACTTCTTCCTCACTTCCTTTGAACTTCCTTTTAAACTTCAATTGTTCAGTAGGCTTCAATGAGGATTTAGAGATGGTTTTTACCTAGCATTGGATCACTTGCATATACTATATAATACACACAGCAAAGGCTTCAATGAGGATTTAGAGATGGTTTTTACCTGTGTAGCGGTCATGTAAAATGCCTACAGTCATCTCTCCTGCTGGCAGTAAGGCCTGGTAAGTGTGGGCATGCCAGCAGTAATCATGGAGGTTTTCCCTCACACCCTGGTGGGGTGCTCTGTGTATGGCTGGGACTGGTCACATGCTCTGACTCCATGGTTAGTGATGTCAGAGATGTGTCAGCCTCAGAAGCTTACATAAGGCACAGCACTGTGTTCTAAAGTTAGTTGCTAGAAAGTTGCTGGAAAGTTCTACCTGAGTTGCTGTCTAGTTCAAGTCCAGTTGAGGAGGAGTTCTGTCAGTTATGATATAGTAACTCCATGGGAGGCTGTGTCCAGGGACCTGGCACAGGACAGTGATTACTGCGGGAATAGTGAATCCCTGATCTAGGTGATATACCTATCAAAAGGGAGCACTGGCGAGATGAGCGGCTGAAGATACTCCTTGTGGAGGGCAGTTGCCCTGCCGTGTCAATAAAGATGAGTTCAGCCAGAAACCCTCTCGTGTATCTATCTGGAATGAGTGTACAGAGAGGAGCACCACGGAGGAGTTCCTCGCCAGGATCATCCCCTTGCGGACGCAGGGACCCTGGTGAGGTGGAGGCGCTGCACTGGAACTAGGTGAGACTCAGCACACTACCTCAGCTGCCTGTCTGACGGGTCCTCCCCACACACCATCATGCGGGAGACTCAGGAGTCCTGTAGCCAACAGGTGCACCATCAGGCATATCTACACTGTAATGGGGTCCGGTTAGACCACAGGGGCCAATGTGAGATTGGGTGGGTCAGGCCGGGCCAGAAATACCGTTACACCTGAGGAGAGAAGAAGGATAAGATCCATTAGGGTAAGAGTTCCTTCCTTTTAAACTTCAGTTGTTCAGTAGTCATGCCACTTATAATGGGCCACTTGGATATTTGTTACGGTTGATGTAATGTGTTTTGCCCTGTCTATGGGACATGACTTCCCACTAATGCACCCTATTGCTACAGGCAACTAAATGGGTTCATAAAGGGGACCTTATTCCAAAAAACTTCCTATTGGTAGACTGGTTCTGCGGACTCAACCAGAAAACTAAAACTTGGGGACATTTATGGTTTTAGCTATGTAGCAGGGTAGTCCTCCTCACCTATTGGGAGATTTGGTTTGGCTCTGCAGGCATGTTCTGCGGTGTGCGTCGGCCATGTTGGGGTTGGCAGGGCATTCTCCTTGCTATGCGGAGGCACGGCGGCCATGTTGGGGCTGGCAAGAGAGAGACAGAATATCATCTGGAGAACAGGATATCCTGGGGGACTGGAGACCGCAAGGTCAGAGCTGCCTGGGACTGCAGAGAGGAAGGTTGTGTCCTGGGAACCAGTCAGCCTGCCTGGGACTAGGCCAGAGACCACCCCATAGACCATTGTTAGGCCCTGAGTCACTCTATTGTAGGGACGGCCATAGCTCAGGGATTTCTCATTAGCTCGATCACTAGCAGATCAGGACAAACTGCAGGGGAGGATTCCCTAAGCCTGGAGGAACGACCACGCAGCTGCCGAACGTAAGGCGAGAAGGGACATTGGTGGGAGTCCCTGCATTGTGGGATCACGGATGCGGTTCTCCTTTCAGCATAAGGATTCCCTGGTTAACCGAGAGTAACCATTGAGGTACCCACGTGCACCACCAATACACAAGGGAGGGTAGCGCTACCCTCACATATACATTTGGGGATACCTTGTGGACATCTGTGGTTCTAAGGTGCCGAAGGGATAGGGTGCAACTTGGATCCTTGGGGGTATAACAGCTCCCTTGGATAGGAGGAAGGGATTGGATAATACTATATTGTATTGTATGGTATATGTGTATCTGTAGGGGACCCTGCGGTAAAGAGTTATTGTTTATTACTATTGTGTCTGTGGTTATTTGCTGTGTATTTACATACGTTCCCGTGAGGAGCCATCCCGTCTACACTGGGATCCCCACGGGTGAAGGTGCTGCACCACGCACCCACAAGTTCCCTATGACCGGAGGCTTAGTCCTTCTGTAAGCCTGCAGGTAGCAGATGTAGAATACAGTGCTGGGAATAATCCTATCAATCTTGGCTCTTATGTTGATCCTACTCACAAGAGGTAAGAATTTTTCAGGCAATGGAGATCAATAATAGATGGAGAAGTACCAATGGCCTCCGTCACTCAGGGGATGTACCTCAGCGGGAGAGGGAGAAAAATGCACATAGCACAGATCTGGCAGAAAAAACTTCATTTATCGATAAACCTTATAAAATGCACACTTACAGTGTATAAAACAGCATTGCAGCTTAAAAGCTAGATGATGTAGCCTGGGCGAAAGCCCACACCGTCTCTCACCGCACCACCTCCCTCTGGAGCTCCGGTTTAGTCACCCGATTCTGCTGCCGCTTGCGGGAGATTCCGCTCGCTGGATGGTGTCGTCACTTCTGGCCACGACATTTACAATGGGCACTGGGTGTAGGTGTAGAGTACAGGGGCGCCTTCTTCCACAGCTACGTCATGTTGTGGGTGGTACAGCTCTACGCGTTTCACCTGTTGATTGGTTTGGCTTCCTCAGGAGTGTACCTGCCCCTATCCCTTAACTGGTATATATATTGTGTAGCCGGGACCCCCTTTGACCGACATTTGTTGTTGTGGGATGGGAGAGTGCCGCAGTAGGGAACGCTCCGATATCGGAGGTTCCGCGATAGAGGGAGCCGCCATGTTGAAGGTTGGCAGAGGAGCAGGACCGGCCCAACAGGAGGTTGCGCATGGGCGGGCATATGTCAAAAGCCCGCGAAGGAGGAGAGCTCTGATAGAAGGGAGGCCAGGGAACTACGGGTCCCAGGACCCTCGTGATGCGCGAGGACCAATGAGATGCTAGGAAGGGATGGAAATGGGTGGTGGGGCGCGCCTATACCCCAGGCCCAGTTAGACCCTGAGCCCCAGTAGTGTGAAGATGAGCTAGGGACCGGCCATAGATAGGTTCCGGTTCCCTTACTTTGTGTGTGATCACTATCGGGACATTTCCAAGTCAGCGGGAGGTCTGGGCTCAGACCCCGTGGCCGTGTTGCTGCGCGTCTGGGTGGGATCGACCCGGACGCCTACGGGCGACGTCATCTAGGCCCACATCGATCCTTTGTGAAGACTGTTGCAGGACCGGGTACTGGAGTGCCTGGCAGGTAAACTACAAGTGCACCAACGGTATCACCAGTTATTCAGGACACAGTGGCTGCGCAGTCACACACACATATAGATTCACTGTCTCCCTTGAGGGTGGGGGAAATACTGGACGAGGGAACTGGACACTGGGTGGGATCACCCGGTGAAGGAGGATAGTGAGCGTCCTGTGAGACGCAGTGTATAGTGTCTGCCTCAATGAGGGATACCGGTTGATGATAAAGGAAGAGTGAGGTTACTCCAGATTATTCATGCTAGTAAAGTTATTTGTTGGTTATATTGCTGTGTGTGTGTGTGTTGATGTACATAAGGTCCTGCGAAGAACCACTTCCCCTCTGGCGGAAGCTGTCGCAGGTGGAGGCGCTGCACCAAGTATCAAGTATTGCGCGTGCCCAAGGCTGTCCGTGGCGGAGGCTTAGGCCCTGTGAGCCTACAGGTTATACAGCATATGGTAGTGGTCTGTGTTCGCTAGGCTCCAGGGCTACATTTGGAAGCGCTGCTGAGAGCTTAGACCTGGGGTGCCCCTCGAGCCAAAAATACCACCACCCTGGCCCTTCCCTCGCGTCAGAAAGTACGCGACTGGGCGCGGCAAATGCGAACGCCCGCCGCGCCGTGGCTGTGACCCAAGTACCCATGGCCCTACCTTTAGAGACATTGTAAACGGCCCTACGACAACTACCGGGTTTTGCCAAAGCTCGCCTGGT
Organism: Ascaphus truei; assembly: GCA_036426205.1. Taxonomy (NCBI): domain Eukaryota; kingdom Metazoa; phylum Chordata; class Amphibia; order Anura; family Ascaphidae; genus Ascaphus; species Ascaphus truei. Next base: position 209,589,195 of record CM071570.1, read on the forward strand.
AGATGTCCTCATAGACCAAGATGCTAAGTGGAACACCTTGCTAGTAGATTTCCGGCAAGATCTAGTAGTCCTCGAACCTGCAGTTCCTCAATATCTGCCGCTTCCCAACTCCGCCCGGCGGCAGCCCCTTTGTCTATCCACTCCGGGACCCCCCTGTGGGGGAACTGGGTGACGACGACCCTACATTCCCTTTTGCTCACTACCCCGTGAGCGAAGCGGGCAGCTGTCAGTCAGAATCTAGCTATCCCGGGTCTAGCGTATCCGAAGAAGCGGGGGTGACATGCTGCAGAAACTAAATGATAAGATAGACTGGTTAACCACCCCATCAAGTTTACCTCCGTTAGTAGAAGCACTCACCCTGGCCACGCATTCCCAAAGCTACAGGAAATTGAAGGCCTTCTCTGGGACTCTACCTGTACCCACGGCGGAAGATGGGATAGACCCCTGGATGGAGCACACTCGGGTGGTAATGGAAGAATGGTCCTGTACAGACGTCGTGAAACGTCAACGGCTCATGGAGTGCTTGAGACCCCCGGCGTCCACCCTGATCAGCATTCACCAAGAACAGTATCCCGACCTGACCTCTCGGATGATGATCGAGTTCCTCGTCGGGGCCTATAGCGCGACCGAGGATGATGGGGCCTTGTGGGCCAAATACTATGCCATCAACCAAAAAGATGGAGAAGATTTGTCTGCCTACATCCACCGTGTGCAAATTTCATTAGGGCCTCTGCTGCACCATATGTATGTGACCGCCTCACAGATGGACGAATACCTCGCAAACAATACCTACTTGGATCCAGTCCTAGTCACCCCATTGCAAACATGATTCGCGATAACCTCACTCGAGGGCTTCCCCCCTCGTTTATCAAACTATTACAGCAAATCAAGGAGCACGAAACGCATCTCATGCTTCACTCCCCACAGAAGGCTAAAGCAGCCAGCAACCCCAAACCCAAGGGGAGTGCTGAAAAGAAGGAGGATCCTCCGGATAAACCAGGCCCGGAACGGCTGAAGTACGCCGGACGAACCTCGCCTCCGTATGATCGCCGTACCCCACCCAGGGATATGTCCTGCTACAAGTGCGGTAAGAAGGGACATATCTCCTATGGAAACAAAAAATAGCGCACAACGCTCCTGCGTTGGTCTTTTAGTTTAACATTTTTGGCCAAAATTGTGGAAGATGCTATGGAGTGAGCTTTTAACCATTTAAATGTGGGAGGGAGTGCTTTTCCTGGTAATGTACAGGTTATTAAAAGCTTCAATCAGATTTAGAACTTTGCAACTAATATTGACAGATTTATTATAAATCATTCTTCCTGGTATTGCACAGGTTATTAAGAATTTATATTAGTGTTAGGGACCCCTGGAAATGTGGTCTGCCGTGCAGTGGCTCAGGGGCTTACAACAATTTTGGCCAAAAATGTTAAACTAAAAGACCATTTTATTTAATAGATATTTATACATATATATTTAGGCACTGTACCGTGCATGAGTTTCACTGGATGTGCACTGAGCTCTGTCTGTGTTTTATGTTCTGTCTGGTTTTAAATACTACCAGGTACCCATGAGTCCCGCGGACCAAGAGAAAACAGCGTTCATTTGCCCACTGGGGTTCTACCAATTCACCCGTATGCCCCAAGGTATATGTGGTGCCCCCGCCACCTTCCAGCGGCTAATGGAGAAGACTTTAGGTGACTTGAATCCCCGAGAATGTCTCGTGTATTTGGATGACATCCTAGTCTTTGGGAAAACCCTGGAGGAACACGAGGCGCGGCTCCTGAAAGTACTTGACCGATTAGCTCAAGAAGGGCTCAAGCTCTCCCTGGATAAATGCCGCTTCTGCAGGGCATCGGTGATTTACGTGGGACACATAGTGTCCGCCGAGGGGATTGCCACTGATCCCGCCAAAATAGAAGCCGTCGTCAATTGGCCCCGAACTGACAATGTGGGGGAGTTGCGGTCATTCCTGGGGTTCTGCGGATACTATCGCAGGTTTGTGCAGGGATAATCCCGACGGGCCAAAGCTCTTTACGGTCTTCTCAGAATATATCCGGAAGACACCAGCCGGAAGGCCACGCCTGCCCGACAGCCTTCGGGGACAGCTCAAGGGCTTACAATAATTTGGCCAAAATGTTAAACTAAAAGACCATTTTATTTATTAGTTATTTATACATGTATATTTAGGCACTGTACCGTATATAAGTTTTTCTGGATGTGCACTGAGCTCTGTCTGTGTTTTATGTTATGTCTCTGGTTTTAAATATATATATTGCCATGCTCAGTAGCACTCCTCTGTGAAACTTATATGCTTATATATGTTGTGGGTATTTTGGGGGTTCAATATGAGCTTGTAGGTGTTCTGTATGTTTTATAATTCTTGTTCAGCTAGTCTTGGCTGATTGGAGGGTGGCAACCTCCTATCCAATTGAAGCTCACTCACTCCCACATTTAAATGGTTAAAAGCTCACTCCATGGCATCTCCAACTATCAGGGGAACTTGCCTGCATGCAGTGTGATTGTGACAAATCTATTACAGAGTGCTTTTCCTAGTAATGTACAGGTTAATAAAAGCTTCAATCAGACTTAGAACTTTTGCAACTTATATTGACAGATTTATTATAAATCATTCTTCCTGGCAATGCACAGGTTATTAAGAATCTATATTAGTGTAGGGACCCTTGAAACGTGGTCTGCCGTGTAGTTGGCTCAAGGGCTTACAACAATTTGGCCAAAATGTTAAACTAAAAGACCATTTTATTTATTAGTTATTTATACATGTATATTTAGGCACTGTACCGTATATAAGTTTTTCTGGATGTGCACTGAGCTTTGTCTGTGTTTTATGTTATGTCTCTGGTTTTAAATATATATATTGCCATGCTCAGTAGCACTCCTCTGTGAAACTTATATGCTTATATATATGTTGTGGATATTTTGGGGGTTCAATATGAGCTTGTAGGTGTTCTGTACCCTTGAACGTTGGGGCTGACGCCCTGTCTAGACGACCGGGCTGGCCGCTACCCCCGATGATGACCAATGGGAAGAAATCCTGTGGCCTGGGATAAGGGCTCTGTGTTGTACCGCTGCCATAGTCAATGATCAAGTGGCGTTCTCTGAATTAAGGGTGGCCGACTCTCTAGGATGTGCATCCAACGCTATCCCGGAAGCCTATCGAGACCCAAGTGGTATGCACGTCACTCCGGACAAGATCATAGCCTGGAAAGATATGGTATGCTACCAAGAACAAGACCCGGTCGCGGGGGCCATTCGCTATGCTATCCGGCAAAACCGCCCGGCCCTCCTCAGACAGGAGGTAGGAGTTATGCTGATGCGAGAAGCCGACAAATTCGAAATACGGGACAATTTGCTATACCGAGTTGTAGAGTACCATAATCACCCGAATAGGAGGCAATTAGTACTACCTAAAAGATTACAGTACTTGGTACTGAGGGCACTACACAATGAACACGGTCATCTGGGGGTTGACAAGACTTTTGGATTGGTGAGAGATCGTTTTTTCTGGCCAAAAATGAGAGAAGCAGTAGAGCATCACTGTCGACGGTGTGTGCGGTGCATTCAGCGAAAAACATTGCCCACCAGGGCCGCCCCAAAGGGCCACTTAAAAAGCACCGGACCCATGGACTTAGTATACATGGATTTCCTATGTATTGAACCCGATAGCCGAGGCATCGGCAACGTGCTGGTCATCACTGATCACTACACTAGATACGCCCAGGCCTTCCCGACGAAAGACCAAAAAGCCATTACGGTTGCCAAGGTGCTCTGGGAAAAGTACTTCCATGCATTATGGGCTTCTCCAACGACTACACTCCGATCAAGGTCGAGACTTTGAAAGTAACTTAATAAGAGAACTACTAAAAATCTTACATATCGCTAAATCCCGAACTACCCCATATCACCCAGAAGGGGATGCACTGCCGGAGCGATTCAACCGCACGTTGCTGGACATGTTAGGCACGTTAACGGGAGTAAAAAAAACTGAATGGAGTCGCCATGTGGAAACATTAGTGCACACTTACAATTGCACTCGACACGATTCCACGGGGTTCTCTCCGTACTTTCTAATGTTTGGTCGAGAAGCCCGACTGCCTGTGGATATACGATTGAGAGTCTCCATGGACGGGGTGCATAATACTACTCATTTCCGATATGTACAGAGGCTGCAAGAGAATCTGCAACGGGCCTACCTGCAGGCCGAGAAATCTACCGAAAAGCTGAATGCTGGGAATAAACGGCGGTATGATCATAAAGTCAAACAAAGAGACATTAAACCGGGAGACGCCGTGCTCCTCCGTAATCTGGGAGTACCGAGGAAACATAAATTGGCTGACCGATGGAGGGAGGGAGTGTACGAGGTAGCATCACAGATGCCCGGCCTTCCGGTTTTTCGTATTAAGGACTCAGAGGGTCGGGTGAAGACCTGGCACCGAAATCATTTGCTCCCTATCCCAAGAGTCGAAGAGGGAGATTTGGAGTGCACTGCATCATCATTGGATGGGGAGACGACATTGGGGGAAGACGAGCAGGGGCCAGGGAGCTCAGTCTTCAGGAAGACCCACAAGAGGGAACCTCCCAAAGGGGCCCTCAACAGAGAGCACCTCCCGGTGGAGCTACGGGTAAAGGGCTCGGGGAGCACACGCCCCATGGGGTGGCTCCGGAAAGTTCGTCACTAGACCCGCTGAGTCCATGCTGTGTACCAAGTCATGATAATATAGAGACTGTAATCCCCACAAGGGAAGAACCTGAGCCTAAAGACCAAGATAGTCACTCTCCCGAGGGAGTGACCGAGCAACAGTTAAGGCGAAGTCAAAGGAATGGGCAGCCTCCAATGAAGATGTCCTATGATCAGTTTGGGGTACCCCACTATGAGGCTCAGCAGTGGGCTCGCAATCGAGTAAAATCAGTGATTGTGATGTTTAGCGAAATGTACAATCTGATGTAGAATGGGGAGAATGTCGTATGTTATGCATTTTCATTATATAACGTTGTACCAGTTTAAAGGTATTGTCCAAGCGGGGTCGTTGGAATCTACAGGGGGGAGGATGTAGCCGGGACCCCCTTTGACCGACATTTGTTGTTGTGGGGTGGGAGAGTGCCGCAGTAGGGAATGCTCCGATATCGGAGGTTCCGCGATAGAGGGAGCCGCCATGTTGAAGGTTGGCGCAGGCGCAGGACCGGCCCGACAGGAGGTTGCGCATGCGCGGGCATATGGCAAAAGCCCACGAAGGAGGAGAGCTCTGATAGGAGGGAGGCCAGGGAACTACGGGTCCCAGCAGCCCCGCGGACCCTCGTGACGCGCGAGGACCAATGAGATGCTAGGAAGGGAGGAAAATGGGTGGTGGGGCGCGCACGTGAGTCAGAGTGAGCGGTAGGAGGAAGGAGAAGAAGCTCCGGTGTAGGGAGGCATTCCGCCCCCACCTACGCCTTATACCCCAGGCCCAGTTAGACCCTGAGCCCCAGTAGTGTGAAGCATAGATAGGTTCCGGTTCCCTTACTTTGTGTGTGATCACTATCGGGACATTTCCAAGTCAGCGGGAGGTCTGGGCTCAGACCCCGCGGCCGTGTTGCTGCGCGTCTGGGTGGGATCGCCCCGGATGCCTACGGGCGACGTCATCTAGGCCCACATCGATCCTTTGTGAAGACTGTTGCAGGACCGGGTACTGGAGTGCCCGGCAGGTAAACTACAAGTGCACCAACGGTATCACCAGTTATTCAGGACACAGTGGGTGCGCAGTCACACACACATATAGATTCACCGTCTTCCTTGAGGGTGGGGGAAATACTGGACGAGGGAACTGGACACGGGGTGGGATCACCCGGTGAAGGAGGGTAGTGAGCGTCCTGTGAGACGCAGTGTATAGTGTCTGCCTCAGAGAGGGACACCGGTTGATGATAAAGGATGAGTGAGGTTACGCCATATTATTCATGCTAGTAAAGTTATTTGTTGGTTATATTGCTGTGTGTGTGTGTGTTGATGTACATAAGGTCCTGCGAAGAACCACGTCCCCTCTGGCGGAAGCTGTCGCAGGTGGAGGCGCTGCACCAAGTATCAAGTATTGCGCGTGCCCCAGGCTCTCCGTGGCAGAGGCTTAGGCCCTGTGAGCCTACAGGTTATACAGCATATGGTAGTGGTCTGTGTTCGCTAGGAACCAGGGCTACAATTGTAACATTTAATCAATTAAAAAATTAGCAATAAAATGATCAATAAAAAAGCCTGATCTGGATCATATGATTGGAGAATGGATGTATAATCACAAAATGCTCTACAAAGGAGGCAGCCATACATGGGATATATGCCACACATGATATAACAATAGTATCAATTGAGGGATGATAATATTCCCACAGGTATAGCAGTCAAAGAAAATCTAAATATAAGTCACATTAAGCCAATTTGTAGAGCATTTTGTGATTATACATCCATTCTCCGATCCAGATCAGGCTTTTTTATTGATAATTTTATTGCTAATTGTTTAATTTATTAAATGTTACAATATATATACCAGTTAAGGGATAGGGGCCGGTACACTCCTGAGGAAGCCAAACCAATCAACAGGAGAAACGCGTAGAGCTGTACCACAACATGACGTAGCTGTGGAAGAAGGCACCCCTGTACTCTACACCTACACCCAGTCCCCGTTGTAAACGTCATGGCCGGAAGTGACAACACCATCCAGCGACCGGAAGTGGAGCGGCATCTCCCGCAAGCGGTAGCAGAATCGGGTGACTAAACCGGAGCTCCAGAGGGAGGTGGTGCGGTGAGAGACGGTGTGGGCTTTCGCCCAGGCTACATCATCTAGCTTTTAAGCTGCAATGCTGTTTTAATTATTATCCATCTATTATTGATCTCCATTGCCTGAAAAAATCTTACCTCTTGTGAGTAGGATCAACATAAGAGCCAAGATTGATAGGATTATTCCCAGCACTGTATTCTATATCTGCACTTAGAGCGTTCTTTTTATGTTTTTTCCCCTATGCTCCCCCTGGATCGTGTGATACAAGTTCTACAGTTTGGGGAAGAGGGAAGACAACCCCACCAGAGGGTTGAAGCAGGGGGTCTTTACATTATATTATATTTCATATTTTATTTTCACTTGTGAGTTATTATATAAGCACTGAATATTACACAAAGTCACTTGGTATATACAGGGCACTTAGCGCCTTTATTGCACCTTTCTTGCACAAGCCTGCAGGTAGCACCATAACACCCATTTCCTGCAAATTTCCCTTAGGGGTGCAGGGGGGGGGGTGAGGGGAAGGGTGTTACAGCTTTTATATTCTGTAACTTTAATGGCATTAAACTTTGGGACATTCACAGAATACTATCCATGAAATAGGCACAGTAATGTACAGGCTTGCCATTTTGAAGACTTAAATGAGAGAATCAGTTAAAATATTAATCAGAATAATACCGGTCACTGTCCACCCAGCCTTCAGTAGATGAATTTACTTGACTCATGCTCCATTTGTGTGTATTAATTATGCACAAAAATCACTCTATTTTGTAGTAGTTGTGCACACTAAGAAGTAAACCGCTGTGACCGCAGCTGCACACAAGATTCGTACCTTTTAAAAGTTTCAGAAGCTTTTCATCAATTTTTCAACTCTTCTGAAAATTATGAATTGTCAGCTTTTGTAAAAGTGCTGAAACTGATTTTTTTTGTCTCCAGGCACAAATCTATGAACTTTCTCTTTCACTTCTTAAAAACATAACTTTTTTGGAAACATTCGTTTTACCTGTGTGTTTAATGATGCCTGTGCATGCAGTTTTGAGTCAAGCAGAATTTCCATTTTAAATCAATGTCTTTAGATATTCATAATTTATGCCTTACTGTGACGATGGGGATCCCACTGCTACCACCAATAGAAAGTTGTAAATCCAGTGAGTACTAAGATGGTACTGATCAAGTTATGATCAATTCTGCCAAGATCATACCTACGTGTACAGCACTGGTTCCCAAACTTTGTGTACTGGGTTCATCAAAAGCAAAAGTTTTGCCTTTGGCACTCACATGTCATTTGAAAGAGTTACGTTTTTCTTTTACCTAATTGGGTTGTTGAAACAATGAAATTACTTATTCATCTTTGTCATGATCTCTAAATGGTAAATCTGCCACTAGCTATACTGATCAGACATCAGACCACTCTGTTGCCAGAGAAGCCTACAAAATGTCATGATAATATGTGGTTACGTGGGTAATATTACTGATGCTCAAACAGATTGTTGTGTTTCCAGAAATGTTTCATAGTTTATAGATCTAGACTACAGTTTTTGGCACATTAACAGAAGTGCACCTAGAGCAGGAGTGGCCAACTCCCGTCCATTTGACTGAGTCACTGATTGAGCCACCTGTGCTGAAGCAGGGATATCCTTAAAACCTGACCTGTTGGTGGTCCTTGAGGAATGGAGTTGGCCACTTCTGCCCAACACACATTCTGACTCTCAGGTCCTCATTCTGTAATGTGCGAATTGCACCAATATGGCGCAATAACATGGAAAACCCTATTGAAGTCAACAGGGCTTTCCATGCCACAACAGATCAGTGAGATTTCATGCTTTACAGAAGTGTTGTATTAACCCAGGTGCCATGGACTTCCTGGCACTGAGACCATGACATCAGGAGTCCTCTTCTGCTTCACACACATTCACAGCTTTCTGAGATCTGCGGACATGAATCGCTGTAAAACTAGGCGGAAAAGGGGGTGACATGCAGTAGTTTGTCAGCCCTGGTGTTGTCTGGTGATGGTAAAGCCCACAATGTATTACCACTATTAAAGATGATCAATAAAGATTAAACAAAGCGCTAATGCTAATATTTGCAGGGTTCAGTTTCGGGGTCAACCTCTTCACTACAATTTGTACATTACCGGTCAGCAATTTAGTATTACAAAATTTTGGGGGGGTCATTGCATAATGTCTATCGTTTTCTTACTGAGGGCTATTTAATTTCAACTGCAGACAGGTACTGTATGTTCTGCACATGTCCACTAGTGCGGGCACCTACTGTATACATTAGACCAGGGTCGGCAACCTGCATGTGGCTCTTTCCGCACCTACATGCTGCTCTCCTCAGGGTCCTGGATTGCCGCTCGCCAGCTGCTGCCTCTCTCCCTCACTGACCTGGCGGTGGATGTGGGGGCCCGGCCGGCGCTGGTCGGGCCTCTTGCTGCCGCCGGGCATCTCCCCAGCTGCTGGCCTGTCTCCTACAATATCCCACACCAGGCCTCTCTCATGCCGGTGCGCGGCGGAAGTACCCACCCCCATCCACCACCAGGACAGTGTGGAGAGAGGCCCAAGGTAAGTATGTTAGCGTGTGTGTATATGTATGGGGGGTTGTGTGTGTTTGTATTTGGGGGTAGTACTGTATGTGTGCGTGTATTTGGGGAGGTAGTGTATGTATGTATTGTGTATTTGGGGGGTAGTGTATGTGCATGTATTTGGGGGGGGGTAGTATATGTGTATTGGGGGGGTAGTGTATGTATGTGTAGCCATAGCTGGGCCAGCTACCTTTCTGCCTTCCCTGTCATGTAAGTTCTAGTAAGATCCAGACAGTGACAGGCTATCCTGTGGGGCTTTCCCCTCCTCCTACAGCCTCTTTGAGTGACAGAAGTGGAGGTGACCTGGGAGTCTGCATGTGTCCAATAAGGATGAAGATCCTGTGCCCTCCCCTTTTGCACCAAGGAGGAGGTGTCCTAAATCATAGAGATGAACCCAGCCCTCACAGGGTGGGGTTCAGGCATTCCCTCTTCCCCTTCAAAGGATGAGGATGTAAGGCAAGTCTCCTCCCGGCTGGGATGGAGACATGTGCTCTGTCCATCATGGACTGGGTGCAATCACTACTCTAGTGAGGCCTCATCATTACCAGGAGCATGGAAGCTATCCTGACAACTGATTGCAGTCGCTGTTAGAATATCATACAGTGGCTGCAGAATAAAGGCCATCCCTGTTAATATATCTGACTGAGTCTCAATCTATTGGCTGGATGTTTGGGGATAAAACTGTCATTGTGGGGATTGCCTTCATTTCTACTGGAGCCCACTATGGCTGGAGGCGCTGACACCGAGAAAGAACATCCAGAATCACCATGAGCCTGTCCTGTTTCCCCATGCCATTGTGGAACTCTTATCATCTCCTGAGCCAAACAGGTACCGAGTACCACACAGGACTGTAGCCAGGGTAAATCTCCCAGAGGGGGCGGGGGGGGGGGGGGGGGGGAGCAGTGCTACATATGTATTGTGTATTTGAAAATGGCAAACTACTTTGCATGGAATAACAATGAAAAACCTAAATAAAAGGGATTTATTATTGTGAGTTGCATTTTATTCCCCCAAATATTTTTTCCTTTCCCCAATTCTGATTGAAGTAAGTTTGTTGTATGTTAATTCTTATACATGTAGCCCTGGCTTGTTTTGGCTATCAGCGTGCCCTCCTCCTTGCAGTAATCCCTGGTAAGGGCAGGTATGCCAGGAGTAATCGTGGTTTTTCCCCACAGCTCTGCAGCTCAGTGAGTCACAGAGAAGGCAGTGTAATCAGGCCTGGTATCCAATCAGGGGCAATGGGCTGGTTCCTGCTGGATCTGTACTTAAGGGGTTATATGTCCTCAATTTAATCAGTTGCCTCTACCTTGAGAGAGGCTAGTCTTCCCTTGATCAGTTGTGCAGGGCGCTGCCTACTGTGTGCCCTCCTTTAGGGGAGTGGTGGGAGACTGTTCCCCTTACTCTATCAGGGAGTAAGGGAAGAGCTGAGACTGCTCCTGGTGGCCTGTGGCTGGGAGTGAAGGTCCAGGGGCATCCTGAGGGTGAAGGCCCTAAGCTACAGTATCATGTGGTTGCTGTGTATGTTGTGCAGTGTACAGTGAGAATAAAGTGTTCCAGTTGTTCATTATACCTCCTTGCCCGAGACTGAAATCTATCAGGGGGGAGAGTGAAGAGTTCTCTTGCAGGGATTTCACCCCGCATCCCTGGGGTCTGCATGAGATGGAGGCGCTGTCACCGTGAGTACGATTCAGTTATGCCCCAGAAGCCTGTTCTGACATCCCCAACCATCATGAGGGAGACTCAGGACAACTGTAAGCCAGCAGGTATGCACTACACTACTCCATATAACAGTATAGTTTTCCCAGTATTACACCCTATCTGCGATTGGGGGGGGGGGGGGAACAGGGTTACATACCGTATATACCCATTAGTGGGTGTACAGTATATGTATGTGTTTGTGGGGGTATAATATTCATGCATGTGTTGCGGCTCGCAGAATATTTTGGACAAAGACAAAGGCATTTTTTTAGAAAATGGCTCTTCTTCCTTGAAAGGTTGCAGACCCCTGAATTAGACAAAGTTGCAGAGTACATTAAACAGATGCTGAATTTGTGAGAACAACCCTTTAACATATTTACAGAAGTAATACTTGTTTCAAATATTTTATAACAAAGTTAAAAGCAATAATTTTGTTCTTCATTAAAGACGCCAGTAAAAGACTTTTTGAAATGTTTTATTTATAGTTTAATCAAATGTTGAAGATACACGATTAAAAAAACATTTAGACAGAAAGATAAAAACATACAGTACATAGCAGATAGAAGAAGACTACAAACAAAGCACTGCTGATAACCCAAAATCAGTGTGATCTTTAAACTATGACGTCACAGTGCAATGTACACAGCGGTATTTGAATTCACTATACATCAAGGCCTGGATTATGCATCTATTTAAAAAAAAGAACACTTTTCAAAAAATATATTCTGGAATATTAAAAATGAAAGTCACATACACTGCATTATGCATTTGAATTTAAGCAGGGAGATCTCATAATACTGTAAATAAAGATACCGGGTTGAAAAGATTAAAATTTTATATATTCTTGAATCAGGGATTTGTTTTAAACTCTTTTTCCAACTAATGAATAATCACTCGTTCAATTAAGCCCATCAATGAATCCAGGGCTGGAGATAACCGAGACCAACTTTTATAAACTGAATACCCAAAGCTACAAAAAACATACAATATACAGTGAATAATGTATAGAATTATTTCCTACATGATCACGCATCCCCAATAATGACCGTGCTAGGAAAATACACAAAATGCAACCCCTAAAAGCAAGATTACTACATAGTTTCCGGTCACTGGGACAGATTAAGGCAGTCCTGATTTTACCTCCTTTACAACAGGGGGAATTAAGGCTGTGCAGCCTAATGTTCATTGAGTAATAAATACAAAAATATTTAGCACTGACTCAATATGTCCAAAAAACATTGAGCAATATGGTACCCTTATGTAAAACACAAGGCAGTCTTTGGCCAGTTTGCATCTTGCTGTTTTTGTCCCTTGATAATCTTTTCAGATAATTTTTAAATAAATTTGAATCTGTGTTTTGATTTTGTTCACATTTCCCATAACCTGACGGCACTGCTAGGAGATGTCGGAAGCAATATATAATCCAGGAGTGGCCAACGCCAGTCGTCAAGGGCCACCAACAGGTCTGGTTTTCAGGATAGGTCTGGTTTTCAGGATAGTCCTGCTTCAGCACAGGTGCCTGAATCAGTGGCTCAGTCGAAAACTGATTGAGCCACCTGTGCTAAGCAGGGATATCCTTAAAACCTGCCCTGTTGGTGGCCCTTGAGAACTGGAGTTGGTCACTCTTGATATAGTCCATGGAGAAAGCAGTTGACTTTGAACACAGTAAAACTAACATAACTTCAATAAAAAAAACAAAAACAAAGCAAATGTCTCTCACTACTACTTGGGCAGCAAATAAGCTCACTAGTCTGTAGTTCACACTGTCATCCACACACTTGGGGTGCTATCTATCACAGGGAAAATTCTGGCACCAACATGTTACTTTGTCGCAACTCGCGCTGAAATATACCCGCGCCAGGCAGCCTCTATGCATTAATCTCAGATGTGCCATTTCCGGGTGCGTTTGCTTCTGCCTGTGATGAGATGAGTGGTTTATGCAGCAGGTGGGAGGAGTTAGGGCGGAGTCACATTTGCATATTGCCGCAGGTCTATGTATTAAACAAATCTGCGGCTTGCGTTACTTTCCTTGATGATTGTCTGCGTTGGTTTTCTCCCTCACCTTCAAGGTGGCGTAAATCTTTTTTTTTAGCGCAGAATACTAGAGCAGCGTGCGCCAAATTCTACAACATGAGAAATACACCTAATAAATATGTCCTGTTTCAAACACGAAAAAAGTAGATTTTTTTTAACATAACTGTGGCAGCGCACACATACCTCTTGATACATAGAACCCTTGCTATTTTTCTAGCTCATCTACTGTAAAGTTCACATACAAGAAGATACAGTATGCTGTACGGATGTCAGCATTGTGCTGTGCTGAAGAACTGAAGACCTTATCATGCTGCGCAGAACACCGTAGGCTTAAGTCCCCGCTGGCGCTGAGCGCGCTCATGCTTGGAGAGCGCTCCAACCATGAGCGCCAGGTGTCCGGCTTGTACGCGCGTGCGGGGGGAGGGTGGGGCGCGCATTGCGGGTAGTTCAGCGCACGGGTAAGTATAGATTTTTTGTTTACTTACGCGCCGATCGCGGCAGAGCGTGTGTGCACGCGCAACGCGTGAGCGGGGACTTACATCTATATATGTAAGTCTCCTCCGCAAGCACCGCCCGCTCAGCGCTAGCAGGGACTTAGTCTTAGGGGTAATTTCTATAGACTCCTAGGTGGCCATTCGGGCCTTTTTCGGACTCAAATCCCAATTAAAGTCTATGGGGATTTTTGTCCAAAAACAGCCTGAACAGCCGTTTTGGAGTACATACAATGTACCACCTTAATCTGTCATTTAGCAGCCATCTGAACAGTACCCAAATAACTTGTTAGGTATGCTTAGGAAACATGTATTGTGTAACATTACAAAAGCAGCACCATCAGCTCTTGTAGAAGAATCACACAGACACCATTCAAATTGTTTTCTATGCACAGAATGTACCAATGTCAGCTTCATAACAGGAGCTCTGTGGCAATCAAGTGGTCACATTTACTAAATGGCACTAAACCTTAGAGGGATTTTTATTCAATTGCAATATTGCCGATCTAGGCACTTTGCAGGGAGACCCCCACTGACTTCAAACAGAGTTTCCGTGCGAGAGTGCCCTGACCGGCATCATCACAGTTAAATGAATACACCCCTTAGGGTCCATTTTGGGCTTAAATTTGCAATAGATTTTGCATCATATAGTCAACCTGAGCTACAGTTTTTGTGAATGAAGTGTGATTTATGTTGAGAACAGGAATACAAACCACAATACAGCAGATCTAGCAACGTAATTCATTCTCCCAAAGTGAATGGGCATCATATATATTTAAGTATATATAACTTTCATGTGAGCCACCTTAGAATTAGCCAGAGTTACAGAGGCATTATATAAAGGGCAACATCACCCATCCGGTGCCAGCACATGGAAACCCACATTGACTTGGATCAGCTCTGTTGCACTTTATTTAATAAGGCTCATAGGCTCTGAGCCTAAACGCTGAATGAGACAGTGGGATATGTAGAAGTGTTGACAACAGAAGCTTTATATTACAGTAACTAGTGGTTGAAGCGTGATGGTACTAGTAGGTATGGAGAACCGCTACTTTTCCCTTTACAACCCCAGAGTTACACTACTCCTTTATTGGCATGGCACATATATAACTAAGTCCCTGAATCACTCTTTATGTTGGGCCATTAAAATGTACCACAATCTAAAACAAATACACACTTCTTCAGGACCAACATGACTACTGGAACTCTGCCCAATGACAGTAAAACCTATTAAAGAATAAAACAATGTCTAGATACTTTTGATGTGCGCACTATTTATGTTATCCTCTTTACTGGCAAAAAGGTCTAGAAAGCATTCCTGTGCTTATGTGTTGTACAATGTATTGCAAATTATTTATGCATGATCCCAATAGTAATGAATGTATGAAGATGTATTAGTCCCAGAGGCCACCACATATTCTGCAATACAATCGTAGTCCCTTTTTATATGATGGAAATCCTTCACATGGTTAATTGTAGGTACGTACAGTATGAGCTTGCAAAAGCACAGGAGTCAGATGGCCAGTCCCCCATGCAGTTTATTGGTATAAGTTGCTTTAATATGCAACAGTGCTGCTACTTGTAAATCATATCAACACTAAGAAACCCAGCATTCTGTCTTTAATCATATTTATACCTTACTTAGTGCAATATTTACCGGCATAATTAGGGGTTTCCCCAAAAGCGTTCAATCTCATTTGTGGCGCAAGAGGCACAAGGAGACAAAGTAACTTACGGAAGGTCACACGGACCTGGCACTAGGATTGAAACAGTCCACTCACTTCAAAGGCAGTGAAATGACCACTAAGCTACACTACTCCCTTCAGCCCTAACGGAAACATTCTGTTCTTGATTTATTACACACCTTGATAAAGCGCAGGAGTGCGAAACGCGTAGTTTTTTTTTTTAACCTGTATATTGCTTATGTGGGCTAAATAAATACTATTTTTATGGGAGTTACCCTGTCATGATCTTTTGTTCCTGTCCTGTTGCGGTTGTGCTCTGTTCTACACAGACATAGTTTGTTCTTGATTAGACCCTCCCTTCAACCACATACCCAAATCACAGCAGTTACCAAATGCAGCCGCTATAAAGACAACCCGGACCAATTAGGGAAAGGTAGCATGACCCTTGACCCGAGGAGCTAGGACTGATGAGTGGGGTAGGGGAGGAGGAGGGAGGATAGTGTACTTAAGGGACATCAGCCCTGATCTCCTCAGACGAAGTCCACCCCAAAAGGTTCCTGACCACCCACCACCTTTTGGTTTCAGTTGGGGAGGGAAGTAGGATGATAATATGTGGTTGTATGACAATGTGTAACCCATTATGAACAAAATAATTTATATATATATATATATATATATAAAATTAAAAAAGGCAAGGGTATGGTAAAGGCGGTGTTATTGTCACAGCCAGAGGTTGGGGACTGGTCAGTTCTGACCAGGTGGTAAAACGGGCAGGTATGCAAAGGGCCCAACAGGCGGCGCTCTTGGGTTCTGGCCAAATGTGGTGGGCCTAAGGGTGTGCACTGAATTCGGACCCCACATATTATGAACCATGAGGCCTACTGGGTCATGTAGTGGCGGTGGGCATAGACCATGGTTTAAGTAGTGGGGCTACTTTCTCACCAGGTCCAGGAATGTTATGATTTGATTTAAAAAAAAGGCTGTGGCCATTTGTATCAAACTAAAGGGTCTGTGTTTTATTTTGGGTGGATGAGGAACAGAATGGGGGAAGTTGAGGGTGCAAGGCTCAGGAGGCTGTAGTTTGCAAACACAGACAAGCAATGTACAACAGGTAAATTGTAACTATTGATCACATTTCCGCACTTACAACCTGTGTCTTGAATTTGCATCCTTATGACAATCATTAGGTATAGAAATGTAGGATAGGAATCCACAAGTTGCTCCTTTTGTGAAAACAGTCATATTTACTCAAGCCCTTAGTCTCGCAGGCCAAATGATCGTAAGGAAAGCTCCAAAGAGAAACAATAGAGTTGACCATAACCCATTCTTTGCAATGGAAACCTACAATGAATGGCCCATCTGGCAGCAATGCGGTTACAGAAAGACCAAACATGGCAAAGAAAAAGGGACAACTTACAAATACCAACATGACAGACCCTGAATATTCACTACACAAGAAAGGCATTGTGGTGTTAAACTCCAAAGTAAATTACATTGCAATGCCTACATGAATAATGCAGATAGCAACAACATCAATATGGTCGTGACTGGTGAAATATAGTGTGGCATTTTCTCAGTCGCGTGTGAATAAATGCGTCTAATGTTCTTGTTAGGTATAAAAGGAAAAGCAAGATTTTTGTAACATCTTAAGTTTGAAGTTTAGTGGAAAAAAGTTTCCAACCCGGCAATTGTCAAGGCAATTTTAGATCTTTGACTAACTGTGTTAAGAGTAATAAACACAATATATATCTACTATGTCCCTCTTAAGAAATACTTGTGTAAACAGGTGAACAAAAAGGCGCAAACAGCTTAATAAGAAGTGAATCAATAATAATGGTGTAAATGATAAAATTAAATAGATATGATGACCAAAAAAACCCCCAGCTCAAACCTCACTGGTGGGACCTGTTTCACGGGTTCCAAAGTTTAGAAGTATCTCAGAACATCCAGGGGGAGCATATAGTGGGTTGAGAAAACAAAACAAGATACACAAATATAAGTGCAGACGTAATGCAATCTGTGAATAAATGTGGCAGTGTCTTGGCTGCCACATTTATTCACAGATTGCATTACGTCTGCACTTATATTTGTGTATCTTGTTTTGTTTTCTCAACCCACTATATGCTCCCCCTGGATGTTCTGAGATACCTCTTAAGAAATAAACATTATCTAAACAGCTGTGTGGAGAGGAACATGTTAATGCTAAGAGAATGACAGTGTTCGCTGCTGATAAATACTTCACAGCAAAAGGTTTAGGCCCATATTTACTAAGCAGTTATTTGCCATAACACATGTTACAGCCAAAAGACTTGAATGGGCTGTAATGTGTCTTCCATTCCAGCTCCTGTCTAATGGCACACCATAATGAAGACTGCATATGGCCATTAACCTTTAAAGAAGAAAGTCAAAAGCAGAACCGTGTAAATAGAAGGACAGAATGGGTTAGACAGCAATGGAACCCTAATTCTATACTGGTTGGGCATAGAGCGTTGAATCAAATATACTAATTAACTCTGTTATCCCTGTATTATTTGCTAGATATCTAACATGGTGACTTATTATTAGAGGTTGCACTTCACTGTAAACTATACATGCTTCTAACTGCCAGTTCTAGCCCTGCAGCTACAGGCAAAGTGCTGTACCTCATTACACACACACACACACACACACACACACACACACACACCACACACACACACACACACACACACACACACACACACACACACGTTAATGTAAACTATTTATACATTATTTTACTTTTACAGTAAAGTCCACAACATATTACCACTATTAAATACTAGAATAAACAAGGTGTAATGCTAACATTTGCAGGGTTCAGTTTAGTGGTCAACTTCTTCACTACAATTTGTACATTACCGGTCAAATACACTTATCTTACTGTACGATGCACTGAGATCCTTACCAATTGCGCCAACAACCTCTGCGTCTTACCGTAGCACTTACATTTGAAACCATTCCCTGAGTAGAATTCTCTTGTCCCTGGGTTTACTTATTCCCAAACTGTATACCATTATTATCTGATGATTACAGGCGCATATTGTGTGAGCAATTATAACGCATTTTAAAAGTAGAATGCACTACACTTAAGGATGTCAATCCTTTTTTATTTTTCAACAGATTGTTTTGAGGAAACTACCACGAGGCCCAAGGAGGTTCCTGTCATTAAAACCAAAAGCTCTACTTTTGTTTTATTGATAACCAAAGTCCCAGTGACCTAGTATATTGAAACATGGCTGCCAGTGACTACGACCAGGTTGCCAAGTCGAACACACGAGACCGCTTTCTACTGTATAGCCAGATACATTCTTAGAGGTCTACAACCTGAAGATCTCGAACGGACATGTCTTATTGTAAATAAACACAAACTTGACTAGCAACTCCGCTCAGCGGCAGTATGCCCCCTTAAACTGGACTGCTGGGGGTCCTTGAGGACTGGAGTTGGGAACTATTGCTCTAGAGGAATGAGCTTGGGAAAACTATAAATGTGTTTGCAGTCCTGGGATTCTCATCCTGAAAATGTCACGTCTCTCCCAGAGCATGTTCCGCTATTACCTGTCCTTAGGGGCGGGGGGGGGACATACTTCAACCTGTTTATCTCCAAGTTCCATAACGTAGAAATATGTGGGTGGCACGGTTTAAATGAGCAAAGAGAGTGTCGTTATTTCCTCTGATGGCTAAATGCAAATGCTGCCTCAACAACATATAAATGTATATTGGACGTGACTAACATTCTTGTGCTACTTATTCTGCTGGTATTTAAAAATGATTGTCTATAATTTTGCTCTGCTGGGAAAAAAACAAACGGTGACTTCTAGGAGCACCGTTGCTATGGAAACGTGAGCGTACCCATCAATGTGCTGCTGAAATGTGATATTTCACTTCAGGGCTAAGAAAAGGAGAATGAGTCTTGGGGTTTACATGCTGACATGCATAGCCTTCTTTATAGAAGCCAGGGAAATACTAGAGCTTCAGTGAAGGGCTCCAGTTAAATGAAGGAGATGTGAAGTGTTACCTTCACATACTGTGCTGGTTTTATTAAATATCAGACACCCGGGCCCTTTCATGATCTGGAAGTTCAAAATAATTGTATACAGAGAGAAGAAATCAACGTATTCGTGGATGTTTAATATGGAGAAATCAATACAGTAACACACTGTCTACAACATATAAAACGACAACATCTGATGTGATCCAAACGTACCATGTAAGAAACATTTCATTTCAAACACTGTTTCCACTTCTTAATGCCATTCATTGCTTTAGGCTTCTTCCCTTGAGAAAGATTACAACACACATTTCTTCAAGGGCTTTATACTTTTGTTTCAAGTGAAGGGTTCTAGCACAGTACAGCACGCATACCCCTACAAAGCAAGTATACGTGTGCTGTATGTCTAACCGCTGACAGCCAGTTTAGCTTTTAAAGACCGCGGAATTTCATTTCTTTTCAAGCTGCGCCGTAATTAAACTGAATCGTGTGTGAACTGACAAAATATACAAAAACAAAATGATAAACTGGTAATAATGTGATAAATGAAAAGGATGACATGAATAAAATAAGCTATGTACGCAGGGGGTCCTCTTGATGCTGCTGATATTATATCTGACATGGGGATCAGGAAGCAGCTGTTGAGCCGGAGACCTCTCATGAGGCCAAGTTGTGAGGAGCTGTGGTGCCAAAGCAGCTTATGATAATCACCTTGAAATGTAAGTCAATGTCAGGCTCTACAAACAAGACGGCTACGGCAAAGGCTCGAACATGAGCATCTACTCGTTACGCACCATGGACACTATGATCGCTTTCAATTGTTTATCATAATATGAAAAAATATCTGGAACATGGATGATTAAAAGCCAGACAGCAGCCTCTGCAGCATCAACGTGCCACTATGACCATCTTTTTGCCACCTGTCTTTGCATGATTCTAAAACCAAAGGCAGCCACCTGTGGTGCCTACATTTCTGCCCTGACATAAAGGTACAGGCGTGCCTGGAAAGGAATTGTATTAAAGCTTGTGGCATGTAGTAGTTATATAGCTATGATGAATATTCCATCAAAAATGGTAAAACTTTTTTTCCCGGTTATTTTAACAGCTGTCTCCATGACAACCTGAATTGCCAATAGCATTCTGATGTTGACAAACCAGATATAACATCAGACACATGGTTATGAAACTGCATCCTTCCTGTCGTTTCCCCCCCTTCCCAATAAACCCATGCTCACTGGTGCTGCTGTTCTCATAGAAACACCTGACTATGTCTTCTTGTTCAGCTGGCATGTAAAAACCAACTCACAAGAGCTGTCCCCTAGGACACTACAGCCGGTTCCCATGATGAGGTGGAGTGGGGTGGAGTTATGGGAAGGAACCGATAATAGAAGACAGGGAATTACTATTTTAGTTTCCGGATGAAACTGAATGGATTTTATTGAGATGACAGAAATCCTTCAAATTGCCACACAGATGCTTTTTTTAATACGTTACTTGGATCATTGTGAAACATACTTGAAATATAGATATTAAACCACATTTACAGTACTAGGCAGTGCTGTTCTATAACATGCCTTCCGACATTTGGAACAGACCTTACAGACTAGTAAATTCAATGGTAGAAGACATCTAAAAACTTAGTAGCCTGGAATCCAGTCATCCATCTATTCCTCACCAACTTTCATCCTGATGCTTCTTTGGCCATTTAGTGCAGTAAAAAGTTTTTCTTTGCCAGAAATGACACCAGCAGATTCAATATGGCCCCTTCCTGACTCCGTCTGAAATAATGTTGTTCTTTTACATTTTGTTATAAGTACTTCTAATATCTCTGATCAAGTTAGTTTGGAAAGGTTTTTTGTGTCATGGTACAAAGACACAGTTTGCATTTGTCAGCAAAAAATGCTTATTTTACCTCTACTGCAGCAATTGAAGCACAAAATGATGTGGCTTAAGTTTGAAACAAACAATTCAAACAGGACGTTGTCATTCATATTATGGAAGTACTTACTGCAGGTCTTTGTATGTGCACTATGAGTTGGTAAAAGAAGGAATATTCCCCCTCTCCCCCCTATGACTTTTCAACTTGTATCCAATTCAGGAAACCATCATTTACAGTAGAAACAAATAATAATAAAAGAAAAGAAATATATACATATAGTAAAAAACCTTAAGAGGTGAGAAGACTGTAACCCAAACACTTCCAGTGCCAATGAGCCTTCAAATAAGTCTCCCCGTTCATAAAACAGGAAGCCTACTTCAGCTACTAGTCTTCTAAAGTCACCTACTGTAATGTGCTTATCTGTTCTATTTTCAAACTTTAGTGTAAATAAGAATAGAATGTGTGAACTTATTCAAAATACAGTTCAGAATCACAGGTAAAAATGATTCTGCTGGTAACCTGGTGCACGGTGTTTTCTCATCAGTGTTGGTATTACAGTAGCCATTTTGTGTGCAGTTGTAATATCTACAAAGCATACCTGCAAACTGTTCCTATTTGACAGGAAGACTGTCTTGGAATCAGTTGCAACCTACTTTAAACACAGGGCAATCAGCCAATATAACCTCATGTTATGCATGATATCTGGATCTACACGTTATATATATATATATATATATATACTGTATATATGTGTGTGTGTGTGTGTGTGTGTGTGTGCGTGCATGGGTGTGTGTGTGTGTGTATGCATGGTGTGTGTGTGTGTGTGTGTGTGTGTGTGTGTGTGTGTGTGTGTGTGTGTGTGTGTGTGTGTGTGTAGAGTAAACTCTACTATAGTGATTACGTGATAGTGTCTTAAAAATGATCAAATAAGATACAGCTACACTATGTTGCTGGTCACTTCATATTTATTGTAATATTAACTATACAAGTCATTATCTTGTATTCATTACCATTGGCATACTAAAAATATTCATGCTTTTTCATTAAAAAAAAATGTCTACTTAGAAAACGCTATCACGGACAGGCTTCTGGCACCGATAACTGAAGATGTGCTCTTATATATTATATGTAGCAGTAATGGCATTTTTTAAAATAAAAATGTTGTATTTTTTAAATGCGAAACAACAAATATGAATACCTTGAACCTGTGAAATGGGATCAGTGATATACCCCAGTAAGGTAACGCCACTACCCTCCCTGGGACTTACTATATTTAGTATAGAAGTCATTATGAAACGACCAGCTACAGCGCTGATCCCAAACGCGCACAAATGTAAAAAAAAAAAAGTGCTGTAACTTTCATTTTCCTAATTTATTTTGATAAAATCTCATTCATCCAAAGGCAAAACAATAGAATATTAAGAAATCACGAATTTAATTCCCAAATCTTCCTGCTAAGAGTTTTTGAATGTTGGCTAGTATGCCAACCTATGTGGTAAAGAGGGACCGCAAAAATACTTAAAAGGTTGCATTTTATGTACAAAACCCCCCACAGTTTGAAGGGTTCATGTCTATAACTCCTCCTGCTGACACCCCCCCAAGCCAAGTGAGACTTGGCAAAATTAGTACAAAATACTTTGACACTCAAGTGCAGGATGAAAACGCACCGGTTTGGAACCAAAATTGCCTTGATAAATAGATCCCTAAGCCAGGGGTGCGCAAACGTTTTCCCCTGCGCCCCCCTGCCTGCACTCACCCCCTTGCTCGTGCCCCCCACCCTTCTCCTTACCTGTCTCCGGCGTTCTGACGTCACAACGTCATGTGACCCCACGGTGCCATGACGATGCATCACCAGAATCCGCCAGAGAAAAGTTAAGGGAACTTACAGAGGCTTTGCGTGTGATCCCCGGCATTTCGTTTAAATGCTTTGGGGGAAGAGCACGGGGCCTCTGCAAGCTCTGCGCCCCCCCTGAAAATCTCGCGTCCCCCAGTTTGCGCACCCCTCCCCATGGCTATGAAAAACTGTAGTTGAAGGTGAGTTTTGAAAGCTCAGAAGTACAACCATGGTCCCAAAGCATTGCTTCTTCTGTGTCAAATATGACATTAGGAGATTCTAAATGGATCCCTCATGAATTATTTTTCCAGTTGGTTTCATTTCAAATGAAAAGGTTATGCCAGTCTAGGCTCTTAAATTAGGTTAGGGGATTTAAAAGCCCACATTTTTCTTTTAACTTGGGGGATGATAGGCAATTGACGCAAATTCAGGGTTTCTTATCTCTAATCCAAACCTGGACTTGGGTCAATTAGCTGGAGAGAGCTCCAGTAGCAAACATTAGGACAGGTCGTAGCCATAAGCAGCCGAATAAAAACAGTTCTCCTAGACAACTCTATCAGCTGCCTGTGATTTATATTACCAGAACTCCACAGTTTCCAATATATGCTTTTACTGGACTGAAAAAGGAAGTTCTTCATCGATGAAATTAAAATTAAAGTTTACAGAGCTCCACCGTGGTGCTCAACTCCAGTCCTCAAGCCCCCCCCCCCCCCCCCCCCCCCAGGTCAAGTTTTCAGGATATCCCAGCTTCAGCACAGGTGGCTCAATCAGTCACTGCTTCAACACAGGTGGCTCAATCAGGCCCCTGTGCTGAAGATGGGATATCCTTAAAACTTGACCTGTTTGGGGTGGGAGAAGGGGGCTCGAGAGCTGGAGTTGAGCACCCCAGGCTTAGAAGATAAAATGCACCGAGTGTTCAAATGGAATGGTGATCACATGAGAGAACACAAGGGACACAGCTCCCAAAAGAAATGCAAAACATGAAAGTGTATGCGCTGCACCCACCACGCCCAACGTTAAAAGCAAGAACGTCAACATACGTGGAGCATTCATTTGCCACTCCAGCAACATGGTGTATCTCATCAAATGCGACTACATGAGCACGCTGCTTCTACAATTCTTCTACAATTCTGCAGCTGGAGTGACCTTTGAGGTTTAGAAAGTTCTATATATTATAATTTCATCTATGAAGAACTCCCGCATCGATTGTTAAGAGGTATTATGACTTCCATCAATGGTACACATCTCCAGGACCAGTAAGGCCACTGGAACTTGGAACTACAAATGCCAGACCGTATGTTCTAGGATAACTGTCTAAGTCATTGATATACTAAGTGTATTGAAAGGTGTATTAACTGGTTTGGTTAAATTCCGGCGAGGCTGGGGTATCCCAGAAGAAAGTGGCAGACTTGTGCACTGGCTATTTTGCTTGTAATAAAACACTAATTTAGATAGCTATTTACTATTTGTTTAGTGTTTGGAACACTGAAAATGTCGGTATGATAAGAGATAATGGGGAAAGGCAGGTTTGTGGGCCTGTCTGAGACATGTGAATGTGCTGGTACGTGGTATCTGTATTTGCTGTACACTGTACAGTGGAGGGTTTGTCACTATTTTACTCACTGTAACTTTCTTGGTGTCTGGTTGTAGCCACTCCCAGCCTCACATTGCAAGGCCAGTAACCAGCCTCACACTGATGAGACCCAACAGGTTGAAACAGCTGTCTGTGAGTAGTCTTACTGGCTATGCACTTCTTTAACCCACGCTGTGCTCAAGAAGCTGTGTAATGCGGCTTATAGGGATCCCTATTAAAATGGGTATGAAGCAAAAAGTGACACACTGAGTGTTCATTTGCATGTCATTACCCAGAATCCATGGCTGCAGTGGAGATGAGGGAAAGACAGGTTTGTGGACCAGTGTGAGACATGAATGTGCTCATAGGTGGTATTTATTCGCTTTTTCTTTCTACAATTACTACCCTTGTTGGCAGCACCACTTGCAAAACGATTACACAGAACCGTACTGTAACTACACTGTCCAGTTATTTCTTTCAGTACATAGAGGGATTAAGGCAAAGGGTTCATAAGTATTTTCTGTTTCTCTACTTTTTGTGACCACGTCATTTAACCCCTTCAATGCCTTGATACAACATATAACATGGTCCTTGGGACGTATGTTTTAAGTCCTGAGTGCCCATTAAAAAATAATGGAAATATTTTGTGCAAGGCTAGGCCCACATGGCATGGCATTGTGGGGTTAACGATCTTCCTTTGCAGTGCTATCGTTACATAGAATGTTTTGTATTACCATCGTATCCTGTGCATAATTACAAACCAGTTGGAGGTTCTAAAAATGGAATTTAAAAACATACAAAATGTTATTATGTCCCAGTCATTGAGTGGCACTCTGGCGTCTCCAGGATGTCTCCTCTATCTGATTGCAGTTATTATTTGTGGTGGAATGGCTGTTATGTTGAGAAACTGCTTCTTCTTCCCTTGTTTTCCCCAATGGAGGAGAGATGGATTCTCTTTCATTCAGTCCCTTTTTCCTTGTCCTGGCTGGCAGTGTCAACAGCACCAATAGGCAGGTAATATGGAGGCAGTAATACCAGGAACTAGGTAAAGAACATGGGATAATTACATATTTATTACAATGAGATGTATAACAATTACAAATACAATATTATATAGAAGATCTAGAAGGTTTTATACAGCCAAACAGTTAGAGTGCTTGTTGTGCGATTATGACACACACACACACACACACACACACACACACACACACACACACACACACACACACACACACACACACACACACACACATATATAATATACACACACACATATATAATATGCATACACACACACATTGATTGCATCCAGGAAGAAGCTTAGTTCACGCGAAACGCGCATCGGTTAAGTCCTCTGTAGAGAAGAGGCAGGCAGAGAAGGAGAACACTGCTCCCTTGTGAGGCTGCAGCACATGGAGCATGTCTCCATTGAGACTGAGACAGGGACAGTTTGCATTTTAGATTGTTTCCTCTGGATTAACAATTCATTATTAGAGAGATAAATATTGACTTATTAGGCACATAGACGTTTTGGAATAGAGACATTTATCTGCTGCTGTCTCTTATCTCAGTTTACATCTAGTTCTCATCCTGCCTTAACTAGGGTATACATTAATGATATTTATACTAACGGCTACATTGAGTCACTACAAGTTACAATTGCTATTTTAACTTGCTTTGATTAACTTGTGTTCCCAGCTATTACTGTATGTCACATTTTAACCAACAGCCATCATCACTGTTCAATAATTGACTGGTTACAACATTGACAATAAACCAAAAGAGAAAGAAAACCTAGTGAGTGAGCACTTAGTCACAGAAATGTAATATGGTTGGTATTAAAATTCTTTATTGTCATCAATGAATATAAAATATAGGGCTTTAAAATAGAACAGCATTAAACGTAACTGTAGTCAAAATAACATGGCTATAAAAGTCATGTTGATAGTACATATGGGAGATCCGTGACAGATAGTCAAAATCTCGTGCTGTAAATGACAGCCTAATTATAATTAGAGTGAAGGGGCCAATATCAATCACCACTGTACAATAACTGCCTAGATGACCAGTGGTATAGGTACAGTAGCTGGAGACTAGGATATCAGAAGCCAGCCTACTAATACCCTGACTGAATGTGAGTGCAGGTGTACCTCAAAATATATGAAGAGGAAACCGGCAGAGATAACCTGGCAGAAAATATCCCTTGGTGGGGGTATGTAGCCCCTATTCCATCATTGGGGATTAGGAAGTGTTGACTGCTGCAGGGGATAAGTGTCAAAAAGGCAGTTAATGTATATATAACACAGGGATCCTTCAAGATCACCAGTGGAGAGGGCAAGGAATGCCTTGCATAAGGTAGTGTCCCTAGGTAGGGATTATGTGAAGTGTCAGCTCCAAAGGCACGGAAGCCTGGTGTGCGCGCCTGTGTTGTGATAAGGGGTGTTAATCCCAGCCACTCACTGATCACAGAAATAACAGCAACCTGATGTACATAAGCTGCTGTACTCAAGTGTATAGCGTGTTTGTTAATAAATCCCCGACCTGTTACCGAAGCACAGTAACCCACTGTAGGTAGACTGGCTGTGTTGTAAGGTGGGTATAGTTCCGATCGCCCGACAAGGCAAAATACTGCCGTGAGTAGGATGACTCAGCAGCTTCCTGCAGAGACCGCTCGGGAGAATGACACAGAGTACACACAGTAACAAAATTGTAACTGTGTATCGAGTGCAACCGGAGCCAAACAAGGACACTCTCTTAAGCATGCAATGTCCCCTACATCAGCACTGATCATAGGATATCTATGCTGATGTGCTCGAGGACATGCCTAATATAAAAAACAGCAATGATTGAGACCCTTAATAGTAGGAGAGAGCCTGCACTGCTAAGGCTGCTCTCGCAGGATCGTTGTAGTGATACAGAGAACGCTGGGACTCCGCCACTGAATTGAATATCACTGAATGTTGCGGTCACAATGATAGTGTCCCGCGTGTGTGGGGGAGTGTGGCCAATGCGCGCGTTTCACGTAGGAACGCTTCTTCAGGGCACGTAACACATAGGGGGAGGTCCCCTTGGGTTAGTGTGGGTTTCAATAGTTACCACACATGTAGCTGTCAGAGTTAACCCCTGAATTGCTGGATCTAAACAAGCACTTAGCTTCCATTGTGATTATGCACTAAATGGTGGTTAGATATTCAGCAATTCCAAATGCCAGACCCTTGTGTCCTTTGCTACATACATAGAATGTCAGTGAATTAAGCAGTAGGACTGAGAATCAATGGCACAATAATTGTATTGGTGGGTTGTAATGCAATTACTTACATAATTGGGGTTAACATATAATGATGGTATATTCATTTAGTATGTCAGTGATATTTAGTCACTATGATGACATGGTTGTAGGGATGACCCTAATTTGAACAATCCCTCATTGATATGTGTTATCAACCAAATGTAAATAAAATGCACACAAATCCGGAGATCCTTGGTGTATTTGATTTCCAGGCATATGAAGACAGAGGTCCGTGGCAGATAATGTAGATGTTGAGGGTGCTGGTATACGGAGGAGATTCAAATGAAGGGGCTGAAAACAAACCCCTCGTTGAGTCCAGATGGACTCAGAGTTCCCAGGGTATAGATCCATCTGGATTATCTTTTCAAAAGTTCAGTATCCCAGTCACCCCGTCTGATTCCAGGAGAAAATTGATCTATTCCAATGAAGGTTATAGCCCTCAAGTCCCCACTTTGACACTTGATGACATGGTTCGCAACAGGGGTGTCCAGTTTGTTACGTATAGATCCTATGTGTTCTAATATACGTGTTTTGAATTGACGGCGTGTCTTGCCCACATATTTTTTGCCACATGTACAGACCCCCATATATATCACTCCTACGGTGTTACAGTTTATAAACTTCTGTATTTGATATTCTTTAGAGTTGTTGAAGTTGCTGAAAGTTTTGGACACAGTGATATGTTGACAGGCTTTGCACTTTTGGCATTGAAAAGAACCCTTTATGCGTCGTGGTAGCCACCTGGCTCTTTGTACCCCCCTAGTATGGTGGCTATGGACCAGGTGATCTTTCAAATTCCTGGCCCGTCTGCTCACCATAGAGGGATAGGGAGGTATGGCGTCACGCAGGTCCTCATCGGCCCTTAGGATATGCCAATGTTTTTGTAACACTTCCTTGGCCACTTGCCATTGTTTGTTAAAGGTGCCTATAAACCTCACTATTTTCTGATCTGTTTTGATGGAGTTATTATTGACCAACTCAGATCTTGGTCTATACTTAGCACGTTTGTAGGCCTTCTTTATAGTTTTTTGGCTGTAGCCTCTTGCTGTAAAGCGATTTTTCATGTCAATGGCCTGTTGTTCAAAATCCTTATCATCACTGCAGTTCCTCCTCAATCTGAGGAACTGTCCCACTGGTGTTCCTTCAATCAGGGACCTGGGGTGATGGCTGCTGGCCAGAAGGATACTATTTGTGGCGGTGTTCTTACGGTAGATAGTTGTCACTAATAGGCCATTGATACCTTTTAAGATTGCTAAATCAAGAAAGCAGATTTTCTCAAAACTATACTCCAGGGTTAGGTGTAGGTCATTTGTGTTAAGGGTCTCAATAAATTGCTTGAGCATAACCTCTGACCCCCGCCACACCATTAGCACATCATCAATGAATCAAAGCCATAGTTCCACATGTGTGGTGAGATGTTCAAGTTCTTCAGAAAACACTACCTCTGATTCCCACCATCCCAGATACAGGTTAGCGTATGTGGGGGCACACTTCGTGCCCAAAGCAGTACCCTGTATCTGGTGGTAGATAGTCTTGTTGAACCAGAAGTAGTTTCTATGTAACACAAATTGCAGGAGTTCCACAATGAAGTCATTGTGGTTGTGATACCACTGACTTCGTGTGTTCAAGAAATATTTAATTGCCTTGATGCCCTGATCATGTTTAATGCTTGAATATAATCCCTCCACGTCAAGGGTGACCAAAATGCAGTCTTCTGCTACCATGATGCTCTCTAATCTCTTCAGGACATCTTTGGTGTCCTTTATAAATGACGGTAGGGCGGTTACAAAAGGTCTCAGTACTTTGTCCACATATGAACTGACTTTCTCTGTTAGATTGCCAATCCCGGAGACTATTGGTCTCCCAGGAGGTGGTGTTTTATTTTTATGAACCTTTGGAAGACTATAAAAAGTGGCAATCTTAAGTTTCCTGACCAGGATATAATTATACTCTTTTTTTGAGATCAATTTCTGTACAAGACCCCTGTTAAGTATGTTGATCAACTCTTTATTGTATTTCAAAGTTGGATCTGTCTGTAGGATCTCATAGCATGCCTGGTCAGATAATATCCTGATATTCTCTTTTACATAGTCTTCTGATTTCATAATGACCAGATTGCCCCCTTTGTCTGATGGTTTGATGACTATATTCTTGTCATCAGCCAGTTCTTTAAGGGCTTGTTTTTCACTACCACTCATGTTATCAATTTTTTTAGTCCATGGTAAAGACTCAAGGTCTCTAGTAACCATATTGACAAATGTATCAATGTGGGCATATTGATCCCCATAGGGCATACATTTTGATTTGGGCCTAAGGTCAGTGAAGGGCCCTTCCTTGACGTGGAGGGATTATATTCAAGCATTAAACACGATCAGGGCATCAAGGCAATTAAATATTTCTTGAACACACGAAGCCAGTGGTATCACAACCACAATGACTTCATTGTGGAACTCCTGCAATGTGTGTTACAGAGAAACTACTTCTGGTTCAACAAGACTATCTACCACCAGATACAGGGTACTGCTATGGGCACAAAGTGTGCCCCCACATACGCTAACCTGTATCTGGGATGGTGGGAATCAGAGGTAGTGTTCTCTGAAGAACTTAAACATCTCACCACACATGTGGAACTATGGCTTCGATTCATTGATGATGTGCTAATGGTGTGGCGGGGGTCAGAGGTTATGCTCAAGCAATTTATTGAGACCCTTAACACAAATTACCTCAACCTACACCTAACCCTGGAGTATAGTTTTGAGAAAATCTGCTTTCTTGATTTAGCAATCTTAAAAGGTAACAATGGCCTATTGGAGACAACTATCTACCGTAA
Source organism: Ascaphus truei (assembly GCA_036426205.1). Taxonomy (NCBI): domain Eukaryota; kingdom Metazoa; phylum Chordata; class Amphibia; order Anura; family Ascaphidae; genus Ascaphus; species Ascaphus truei. The sequence goes on from CM071570.1 coordinate 209,619,859, forward strand.
GAACACCGCCACAAATAGTATCCTTCTGGCCAGCAGCCATCACCCCAGGTCCCTGATTGAAGGGATACCAGTGGGACAGTTCCTCAGATTAAGTAGGAACTGCAGTGATGATAAGGTTTTGAACAACAGGCCATTGACATGAAAAATCACTTTACAGCAAGAGGCTATAGCCAAAAAACTATAAAGAAGGCCTACAAACGTGCTAAGTATAGACCAAGATCTGAGTTGGTCAATAACAACTCCATCAAAACAGATCAGAAAATAGTGAGGTTTATAGGCACCTTTAACAAACAATGGCAAGAGGCCAAGGAAGTGTTACAAAAACATTGGCATATCCTAAGGGCCGATGAGGACCTGCGTGACGCCATACCTCCCTATCCCTCTATGGTGAGCAGACGGGCCAGGAATTTGAAAGATCACCTGGTTCGTAGCCACCATACTGGGGGGTACAAAGAGCCACGTGGCTACCACGACGCATAGAGGGTTATTTTCAATGCCAAAAGTGCAAAGCCTGTCAACATATCACTGTGTCCAAAACTTTCAGCAACTTCAACAACTCTAAAGAATATCAAATACGGAAGTTTATAAACTGTAACACCGTAGGAGTGATATATATGGGGGTCTGTTCATGTGGCAAAAAATATGTGGGCAAGACACGCCGTCAATTCAAAACACGCAAATTAGAACACATAGGATCTATACGTAATAAACTGGACACCCCTGTTGCGAACCATGTCATCAAGTGTCAAAGTGGGGACTTGAGGGCTATAACCTTCATTGGAATAGATCAATTTTCTCCTGGAATCAGACGGGGTGACTGGGATACTGAACATTTGAAAAGATAATCCAGATGGATCTATACCCTGGGAACTCTGAGTCCATCTGGACTCAACGAGGGGTTTGTTTTCAGCCCCTTCATTTGAATCTCCTCAGTATACCAGCACCCTCAACATCTACATTATCTGCCACGGACCTCTGTCTTCATATGCCTGGAAATCAAATACACCAAGGATCTTCGGATTTGTGTGCATTTTATTTACATTTGGTTGATAACACATATCAATCAGGGATTGTTCAAATTAGGGTCATCCCTACAACCATGTCATCATAGTGACTAAATATCACTGACATACTAAATGAATATACCATCATTATATGTTAACCCCAATTATGTAAGTAATTGCATTACAACCCACCAATACAATTATTGTGCCATTGATACTCAGTCCTACTGCTTAATTCACTGACATATTCTATGTATGTAGCAAAGGACACAAGGGTCTGGCATTTGGAATTGCTGAATATCTGACCACCATTTAGTGCATAATCACAATGGAAGCTAAGTGCTTGTTTAGATCCAGCAATTCAGGGGTTAACTCTGACAGCTACATGTGTGGTAACTATTGAAACCCCCACTAACCCAAGGGGACCTCCCCCTATATGTTACGTGCCCTGAAGAATCGTTCCTACGTGAAACGCGCGCATTGGCCACACCCCCACACACGCGGGACGCTATCATTGTGACCGCAACATTCAGTGATATTCAATTCAGTGGCGGAGTCCCAGCGTTCTCTGTATCACTACAACGATCCTGCGAGAGCAGCCATAGCAGTGCAGGCTCTCTCCTACTATTAAGGGTCTCAATCATTGCTGTTTTTTATATTAGGCATGTCCTCGAGCACATCAGCATAGATATCCTATGATCAGTGCTGATGTAGGGGACATTGCATGCTTAAGTTTGGCTCCGGTTGCGCTCGATACACAGTTACAATTTTGTTACTGTGTGTACTCTCTGTGTCATTCTCCCGAGCGGTCTCTGCAGGAAGCTACCGAGTCATCCTACTCACGGCAGTATTTTGCCTTGCTGTGGATCCGCAGTCATCTATTGAGTCGATCGCGGCGATGGAACTATACCCACCTTACACAGCAGTCCTACCTACAGTGGGTTACTGTGCTTCGGTAACAGGTCGGGTGATTTATTACAAACAACCGCTATACACTTGGTACGCAGCTTATGTACATCAGGTTGCTGTTATTTCTGTATCAGTGAGGTGACGGGATTTTACACCCCTTATCACAACACAGGCCGCACACCAGGCTTCCGTGCCTTTGGGCTGACACTTCACTAATCCCTACCTAGGACACTACCTTATGCAAGGCATTCCTTGCCCTCTCTCCACTGGTGACTCGACGGATCCCTTGTTATATATACATTCTGCCTTTTTGACACTTATCCCCTGCAGCAGTCAACACTGCCTAACCCCTATGATGGAATAGGGGCTACAACCCCCACTAAGGGATATTTCTGCAAGTTATCTCTGCCGGTTTCCTTTCATATTTTGAGGTACACCCTGCACTCACATTCGTCAGGGTATATATAGGCTGGCTTCTGATATCCTATCTCCAGCTACTGTACCTATACCACTGGCCCCTGGGCAGTTATTGTACAGCGGTGATTGATATTGCCCCTTCACTCTAATTATAATTAGGCTGTCATTTACAGCACGAGATTTTGACTATCGTGTCCACGGATCTCCCATATGTACTATCAACATGACTTTTATGCCATGTTATTTTGACTACAGTTACGTTTAATGCTGTTCTATTTTAACCCCTATATTTTATATTCATTGATGCACATAAAGAATTTTTAATACTACCATATTACATTTCTGTGACTGAGTGCTCCACTCACTAGGTTTTCTTTCTCTTTTGGTTTATTGTGAATGTACCTGACCTAGTGAGCACCTCACCCCTATACCCTTAGCTGTGCGGGGGCACCCCTTTCTCTGTGTGTAGCTGGTTACAACATTGCTAATAAGTTCATTTGTGATTTTGAAGCTGGACACCACTGTTGTGACAACTAGGCTGGCTACACTAGCAACAGAGGAGAGAGGTGTCTCTTTTTTCCACAGGCGGAAAGAGACAGGAATACCCGATAGCGTGAACTCAGATTTGCCATGGTGGTAGAAAAATCGTTAGTAGATGAGGATATGTACAGAGACTAGTATGTGAGGAATCAAAACCGGCTCTAGAAATCAAAGGATGCTTTAAAACTCATACAAAAAATGGCATTAAGAGTTGAATAATAATGATTTAAAAAATGCAATAAGTATTATAAAATACTACAGAGCTGTTTTTTTTTTTTTAAGTTATGTTTTAAGTGTATGTAGTTAAATATCTTTCTGTCCCCTTCTGGCATATGATTTGTGTCCTTTAATGTGAATCTATGTTAAGGGGCTAATTATACATTAACCCAGGGGTGCTCGACTCCAGTCCTCAAGTCCTCAAGTCCCCTCCCCTCCAAGTGGTCAGGTTTCCTGGATATAGCAGCTTAAGCAGGGACTGATTAAGCCACCTGTAATGAAGCAAGGACTTACTGGCAGACGTCTGAAGCAGGGACTGATTGAGCCACCTGTGCTGAAGCTGGGATATCCTGAAAACCTGGCCTGTTGGGGGGGGGGGGGGGCTTGAGGACTGGTGTTGAGCACCCCGGCATTAACCCATCTCCTTACGAAAGAGATTTTCGAAGACATAAGTCGGATTTGAACTCACCTGTAAAATGTTAGAGACGGTTTCACTGATAAGAGCACAAATGGTGCCACGGTGTAACTTATTGCCACTTGAGTTGTGAGCCACGTTATTACATCATACATTAATTTAAGGTCAGAAGACTGTAGAAAGACGTGTCTGATGTTGTTTCTTATCTAAAAAGAGAAAAAGGAACAACTATTAACTATTTAAGGGCAGTTCACCCTGCGTTTTTATCTTCACGATACTGTTCCTTGCGGTGCCTGTTCTCCCCTCTCTCTAAGTACTGATTTTTTTTAACTGTGTATTTTTTTTAATGACACCTGAGCCCATATACCAGGTTATCGTGGCTTCTAAGCCTCTCCCACTTTGTGACATTACTGGAGCCTTAGCAGAAATGTTCAGGATAAGACCATTTCTATGATAAGTCTCTTTCAAGCCTGCATGGAAAACAGCTCTGTGCTGTCTCCTACGGATGGAGCATGTATTAAAAAGCAGCATCGATTACAATGTGAACCCTGCTGCAGGCTTCAGCCCTTTTAAATACAAACGAAAATAAAGTAAGAGCTAGGGGACACAAATAACAAATAGTCTGGTAATCTCATTTAAAGGGTATGACATTGAGCTTATTTTCAAGATAGGTCATTTTGCAGAGGAACAGCGCCATGAAAATGACAAACCAGTGGTTCTTAATCTTTTTTTTAAGCAGGGGCACCCCTGAAGGATTTTTACAATCTCAGGGCGTACCTGCTCTTCCCCTCCGTACACACTCACCCTCCTTTTCACAAGCACACAAACCCCATACTCACTCAACCTCTTCTTACACACTCCATTCACCCTTACACATCATGCTCACCCCTTTACTCAAAACACACCTGACATGTATCCCCCCCCCCTCTTACACAGCACACTCACTCTCTTTCTTAATCATAAATACAAGTCACCCCCTCTTACATACACCACTCTACTATACCCTCCCCCCACAAAGCACTCGCACATCCCTACCCCCAAAAAAATTCCACTCAACCCCCCACCCCCCCACAAAACACCCAAACACACACAAACCACCACACACACACACACACACACACACACACACAAAACGCCATCACACACCCTCACACCCCCACACACCCCCACACACACGCGCCATCACACTCTCCTACACACACACACTGAAAGCCATCACACACTCCTCCCCACACACAAAGCCATAACACACTACCTCACACACACAAAACGCCATCACACTCTCCTCCCCACACACAAATCCATCACCCCCCACATATACACACAGCCATCACACTCCTCCCCATACACAAACAAAACAGCCATCACACTCTGCTCCCCACACACAGATCCCTCCCTCTTTCCATCTTCCGTCCCACACATATAAAACACGTCAGCTGCTCAGCGGGTGCGTGCTGCGCTGTTTGGATATGGAGAGGCTCCTCAGTGCTGGGCTGAGAGGAGGGGTGTTTTCCAGGCAGCGCGGGACGTGACCGCTGAGCAGTCTGCAGAGTGTGTCCCCTGAGGCCGCGGCTTCCTTGGCAGAGGGTTCCCCGACACCTTGGCTGAGAAACACTGATCCAAACAAATCTAAAGTTTAGTTTCAGCAATAGATTTTGGTCTCCCTGTCTGTATTAAATAGGTCTCCTGGTAATACTACTTTCTACTTCTTTTCTATGTCTTTGAAAGATCGCCCTTTTTTCACATCTATTTTACTGATAACCCTATAACCCTTTTATTTAACTGCACATATTATGTTTGATTTGTAAACACGCTATTAGGAACCTACTAAAACAGAATAGTGATATAGCGCTAATGTGCAAATTTGAGGCTTTAAAATGGACTTCTAGCCTATAGTGAATATATCCAAATAAAAGACCATTGATATGATCTGACATTAGTAATAAATGTGTGATCACGAAGCTGCCCAGAAAGACAATACTGACTGATACAAGTCAGAAATACAGGACACAAAGACAAACAGGTGACAGCGCTTCTAGAAAAATACTCACACAATTAAGTGATAATACACAAAGTGAAACGAGGACTGTAATCAGCAAGTCTTTAAATAAAATGGTGAAACTTAAGAAAAACACACATTCTTGCAACAAAATAAATAAATACATATATATATATATATATATATATATATATATATATAAAAAGAAGAAAAAAGTGCCCAATCCTAGTGCATTACTGTGCAAAAAATAAATTTAATTCCCAAAAAAGGCTCATAAAATGAACTCACAAAAATAGAATATAAAAAAGCATGTTATGAGATAACACTCATGCTCCAAAGGATCAGGAAACGCCGCTTGTCTGCTACACTGCTCCGTGACTCCACTGTATCCGATATGGCCCTCGTTGTTCACCGCCAGCAGGAACTCACGATGTTAGGCTCTCCACGAACTCCTCTCCCCTGGGGCCAGGTGTGCTGTGGATCTTCAAGCGTCGTTCTCAAACCTGCTCGGTATTCAAACCTGTTCGGTATCCATACTTACCGTGTGACGTCATCCGCTGTTCCGCCGCATCCATCGTCCCCGGTGGGAACCAAAATCATCTGTTGGTGTATTCCCGGGGAGAGGAGTTCGTGGAGAGCCTAACATCGTGAGTTCCTGCTGGCGGTGAACAACGAGGGCCATATCGGATACAGTGGAGTCACGGAGCAGTGTAGCAGACAAGCGGCGTTTCCTGATCCTTTGGAGCATGAGTATTATCTCATAACATGCTTTTTTATATTCTATGTTTGTGAGTTCATTTTATGAGCCTTTTTTGGGAATTAACTTTATTTTTTGCACAGTAATGCACTAGGATTGGGTGCTTTTTTCTTCTTTTTTTCTATGCAGGTGGAGAGGGAAGGTCGTTGTGCTCTTTTAAGAAGCTGCCATTTTCCTGATCGTGCTTTGTTTTTTTCCCCATACTGGACACATTTTGGACTCCAAAGGACCATTCATTGTGTGTATATAGGAGGGTCTACAGCACACCTTGTGTAATTATTCATGCACAATTTATTGGGTTTCATTGATTATTCAGTAAGAGATTATGTATTGATTTATAGGTTTTTTTTTTTTGTTTCAATTTTTTTATTGTTTTTTGAGAGAATGACATCAAATAACAGGTTTCAGCATACATCTGTTACAACTTCACAGTGTATAAAAAGAAAAAATATTAAACATTATATTACAACATAAATAATACTCTTGTTGTCTTCTTTTTCTTATAAATTAACTTTCATCCGTTGAATTCTACAAAACATTTGGTGTATATTTTTTTGAAATTTTAACAACCTATTTAGGAAGCAGCCGCTTCCGGTCATCTCTCTCAGAGAAAATCAAGGATAGTGGAGAAAAAAGCAAGAAAGAAGAGGGAGGGGGAGTGGGTGGGGGAGGGGAAATGATAGGAGGGGGGTAGGGGGGGTGGCCTATTAACTCCAGTCTTGTATGGTCCCTATGTTTTATTGATAATTGTCTGGCCATACTGACCAAACCTTATGGAACTTATCAACCTTTTGACTCAGCTGTGCCGAGAGGAGTTCCACTAGTCTTATTTCCCTGACACGTCTCAGTACTGTCTGCTTGGAGGGGGTGTTTATTTTTTTTCCATGCTGCGGCTACCGAGCATCGAGCTGCAGTGAGGACGTGGCTTATTATTTTGTTCTCTTGGGGTTGTAGGTCCTCTATTGGTTTAGCCAGCACCAGGATCAGTGGGTCCACCTCTATCTCTAGCCCCAGGAGCTCTCGTATCATTGTTTGTATCATGATCCAGAACCCCTGAATTTTTGGGCAATTCCACCAGATATGAGCCATGTCTCCTTTTTGCCCACATCCTCTCCAACACAAATATGAGGACCCGGGGAAAATCTGGCTCAACCTATTTGGGGTTAGGTACCAATGAAACATAATTTTGTATATGTTTTCTTTTATAGTTGTGCAGATTGATTTTTTAGAGGCCGCTTCCCAGATATCCTCCCAGTCATCTCTATCTAATTCTAGGTTTAAGTCCTCTGCCCATTTTAGCATGTAGCTGTGTTTAGATTGTGCCGCAGCTGACGCCAGGCCCAGATATACCTCAGAAATCAGACCTTTGCAATAATAGCCTCTTCTGCATAATCTCTCAAATTTTGTCATAGCAGCAAACGCTGTGTCTTTTGAAACTGTTTGTAGGTAATGTCGAATTTGTAAATAACCAAACACCGGTAAATTTGTAATTTTATGCTTTTTCTCCAACTCTGGGAGTGCAAGAATCTTATTTTTGGATACATAGTCATCAGCCATTACCAACCTTAGCTCTTTATATTTACTAAGTCCCTTTGGGAGGCAGCCTGGGATAAACTCAGAGTTGCTAAATATGGGGGTGATCTATAGGTTTTTATTTAATTTTATTATTTTTTATTTTCTATTTTTTGTTGTCATACCTCACCCAAGCGCAGTCCTTAATTGTGTATATATATATATATATATATCCATGTAGAGGTATCAGTACCGTGTTAGCCGAGCTTCAATAATCAAAAAACAAAAAAATAAATAGATGATACCGTTCTGTGGCTAACAAAATGCTTTTATTTGTGCGAGCTTTCGAGATACACTGATCTCTTCTTCCGGCGATGTTACAATGAATGAAGCAAAAGGTAAACTTAAAAACAGTGTCTCTTGGAATGTTATCTGTGCTGTTCCTTCCCCCGGTGTGGATGTGTTTTATGGCTAGAGGTGTCAAAAGGTTACTGTGAAAGCAAGTGAAGAAAGCACTGTATATACTGTGGGCTCTCCCTTCATTTTTATTCACACTGATACACATACACACTCTTTCTTCACTTGCTTTCACAGTAACCTTTTGACACCTCTAGCCATAAAACACATCCACACCTGGGGAAGGAACGCACAGATAACATTCCAAGAGACACTGTTTTTTAAGTTTACCTTTTGCTTCATTCATTGTAACATCGCCGGAAGAAGAGATCAGTGTATCTCGAAAGCTCGCACAATAAAGCATTCGTTTGCCACAGAACGGTATCATCTATTATTTTTTTTTTGTTTTTTGATTATTTATATATATATATATTATATATATATATATATATTATTTATATATATAATATATATATATATATATTATTATTATATATATATATATAATATATATGTTAGAATGTTTTCCAAAATCCAAACCAAAACAAATCAAACTTTGGCCAACAACCAAAACCAAACCACAAATATCGTTTTAAGAACCACAACGAGAAAACCAGCGACCGCCCCCCCCCCCCATAGTGTATAGCAACAAGTTCTGGCGTTTTTGTTCTTTACGTTGTATAACGCATGACTGGAAATACTTACATTTCGTGCCGCCAGCGTCATCAGACTTCCCGTAAAAAATGTCAAATAATATCCTGGGTACACTCCATGCCAAATAGCCGAGAGCAGAAATGTTTGCGCTGTAGGGCTGAAAGTGGCGCGCTCATAACATACTCTAAAGGAGACGCAAAATACAGTCATTTGTAGAGGGGGTTTAGGGGAACATTCATTTGATTGTATTGTAACATATTGCCGAAATTAGCTTCCTTAATTAACCCTTTTGCGGTCACAATCTGATGGTATTAGGGAGTAAAGCGTGCCACTACCTTTTCACTTATATACCACGAGTACCACGACTTCATTGTATTGACACGGTCCCACTATTTTTAGAAAAAGCTGTTTATTTTAGGAAGCCTCTCTCCAAACCTGCTTTCTAAGTGTAGATATGAAAAAATATAGCAAATATGGCCACTAAAGTTTTTTCCTCGATGTGAAATAAATGTAGAATATTTTGAAGTCAGACGTAGTGCTTTTTTTTAAAGCCACTTCACTGATCAGCTATAACCCTGCAGGCTCCAGGGAGAGCAACAGTGTTACACACACAATTATCTTTATAGCAATAATGGTGCTTTTTTTTAGTTTAATGTATTTTCCCCCCCCCCCCCATTTTAGTGGCGCCTGTGTCTGCTTGCAATGGAAAGAATCCTCCCCCGTGTGGTCTCGCCCCCAGGATAACAATCCTCTACATGTAGAAGGCCCGTAATGTTAAAGGGAAGGTCTCTCATTCTAGGCATCCTGGGGCTATGTTCACACAATGAGCATTATGTTCATTTTGTGCCTCTTAGCGGCAATGTATGAAGGTGTTTGGGATTTCATGCCGCACCTGGTGTGTCAGCACGTGGTATAGAGAGGGACAATGAGAGAAGTTAGGCATAAGTTACATGCCGGACACGGTATAATGGGATTACTCATAAGGTACGGCTCTGTGCGTCATTATTTTCCCCTTTAGTCTGCCTCAAAATCTGCCAGGTGGTAAAAACCACAATATATATAAGCAAAGTATAGTATATAGATATAAGTAACATTTGTTTGTAACACACACTACAATAAAAGGGAAAAACGCCTTGCAACATTAGAAAGCTGTGTAAACAGTATACTATATACAAAATATTTAAAACTTATAGTTGTCTAATTTATTATTTTTGTATTTAAAAAGGCTTTAGTTACAGTATTTTAAATGTCATCGCTATTGGTTCACTAGACTGCGCCATTAAATAAAAAGCGGTGACATTTAGGGCCTTATTCTATATACGCCAAAGCAGCAGTTCTGGACTTTTCAGCTAAAAATCCCTATTGTAGTGTACAAGTTAAATCCAGCCAAAAAATGCCCGGCCAGCGGCTCTGGCGTATATATAATTACCCGCTTAGTACAATCTGAGACTTGCCAGTGTTTATATTGTGAAAGATTCACACATCAGCGTACAGCTAGATAGGAGACAGTGTTATCCTGAAATCACCAAGCACCCCCACATCAACAAACTGCACAACCGTTTATTTCAGTTTATTATTTCTAACCATACAATCGTCACTTTGTCACCTATGGGGAGGGAAACAATGTAATATTGTGGATGTGAGGAGGTAAGAAATAGGACAAACATCATACTCGTAATTGGCATATCAAGTTTTCCCTCCTAGGCAAACAATATGGCCGCCAAATAGCTCAGGTTCCACGAGCCAACAGGACCATGGGAACAACTGACATGCTGCTTTATATTGTTTGACTGGGAAAGTCTGTGACTGTGACATAAATGTCCCAAAAACTGTACAATTACAAAGAGAGAGAGCGAATGAGAGAGAGAATGAGAGAGAGAACGAGAGAGAGAGAAAGTGAAAGAATGAGAGAGAGATTGAGAGAGAGAAAGAGAGAATGAAAGAGAGAGAGAATGCAAAAACAGATTCAGGTTTCAGAGCGAGCCCCAGAATAATGACCTATATTACCTCTTGAGCCACAATGCAGTCTGTATATTCCAGTTATCGATAAACATCTTAAAGCTGGTTGAGAACTGTAATTCAAAAACATTGTTAAGGTTTTCTGCACAATAACACTTTAAAATAGGTAAATGAAATCCATTTTGCATGGGAATGATTTAACATTATGAATAAACCCCTTGCTTAGATAACATTTAAGGAATAATAACTAGACTTATGCAACCTAACATCTATATACAGACAGTCTGTACCTAGTGACAACTTACTTCACTAGTGTACTGTACACATACACAGAGTAAGCTAATCTGGTCATTAGAATACCTGTAGGTATTGATAGCTCTATTTAAAACAGCAATACTACTTTCCAACTGTTTCTTTCTTTATTATTTGTATACTGTATGTAAAGCTTGTGACAATGTATAATTCTACGTTCTTACCTAATCTGGCAACCGTTTGGTGCTCCTGTTGTAAATCTGTAACAATCCTGATTGTGTGCCTAACAATGGCTGCTTCAGTCAGTGTAACTCAGTAGCTACAATGTATCTCTATATTTATTAGTAAGGTAACATTATCTATTGTTACAGTTTGCAGCTCAAACTGCTGGAAACATTGGCAACAAATTATCCCAAACAGGCAAGTGTTGCAAAGATCTTGCACTGCTGGGGAAGTGGGATAAAACCTGCTATAGAAATCAAAGGATGCTTTAAAACTCATTAAAATGGCATTAAGAGTTGAATACAAATAAATAAATAAAACCTCACTATTATCCAATACTACAGAACTGATTTATTTAAGAAAAACATAAGATGTCACATCTCCAGCATGCTGCATTCTGCAGCTTATACACATCTTAACCTGCAATGTCCTATGAATATTTGAACTTGAACGTAGTAGAAGTCAAGCAGAAATATTTACCCTGTGACATGGGTTTCAAACAACGTATTTAGCCTGTGCACAACACAATAACACATACAGTATTTACAGAAGCCACTGACTGTCTATTGTATAACTGTATAAAATATAGAAGTGAGTCTGACTGCTAACTCTAACTCCAGTGTGTCTGAAGAGCAATTACTGCACATAATAATACTGTATGCGGGATCACTTATTCTTACTCTCTCACTGTGCTCACAAAATGTGTCTCAATTCTACATCCTGTCAACTACAATTGTAAATCATTCACAAAATGTATGTCACTGACATTCTGATCTACTGCCACACCGGATTGACACTGAGGGCTGAATGCTTGTACACTGTAAACTGCTGGCTGGTCCAATAAAAGGCGTCATAATATCTATTTTGTTCCTGATATTTCCCATAATTTTTCTTAATGTTTCTTTCGCGTGCAGGGATGCTATTAGAAAATCACACACTGGCATGTCCTCTGAATAAAGTGTCAGTGCCAGTACATGTCAAACAATTTATTTCAAGCAGAAATCCCGCCTGGAATTTTCTTCTTTTTTTTAAACATAATTTGCTATTTTCAGCTCTGTAGACCACCTTGTTCCCCGAGATAATTAATGGTGTAAATACAGGGTTTAAAGTTCTCCTAGGCAAACAATATGGCCTCTAAATCACTCAGGATCCAAGAGCCAATAGGAAGCCGTAATGCCATTGATTGTGGATTGCTATTGCTCAACACTGGCGGACAATTTGTTTCCTTCATGAGGACGATCAGCAGTACTTACCTCGGGAACCGGAGGTCTCCGGCACTGAAAATAGCACAAGAGGCTCCAATTGTGTAAAACAGGAGTGGTCAACTCCAGTCCTCAAGGGCCACCAACAGCTCAGGTTTTAAGGATATCCCTGCTTCAGCACAAGTGGCTCAGTCGATGTGCTGAAGCAGGGATATCCTTAAAACTTGACCTATTGGTGGCCCTTGAGGACTGGAGTTGGCCACCCCTGATGTAAAATTGTGCAATTGCTGCTTTAACTGGTGTAGTTTTTTGCAAACATTCGAATGCATTAATCAGACTGACACTAACTTTAGAGAGCGCAAAATATCATCAGAATATCAGTCAATTCTTCCTTGTGGATGGAATCAAAAGATGCCCATTTTATGGCGATTGGAGATTTCCTAGGATTATGGTCTTGTTCAGTAAATCGATAACATTCGCATAAATCTAAAGATGAAGATTCATTTTATTTTGCATTCCACCCTTAAGACTAATTTTACCCGGCACATTTACACAAGAAGCTTGTATTATGACGCTGGTCGTGAAGTCTTTGCCCCTTGAGTAACATTGATATATTTTAGGAAAGCTGTATTTACATGAACCCACCGTGCATGAAGGTCTGTTCTGATATAGGTTTTGAAAGACATCACGCCAATAGCGCATGATTCTGGATAAATTCCATTTTCTTTTGTTATACAAAGGTTGCTTTTAATTCTAATTTTCCCAATCTGAATGAAATGTTTCTTACAGCGTTTGTCATTTTTAAGTCACATTCATCTTTATTCATTTACATGCCCTGATCTTTCTCTCCATGTCATGCTTTACTGTACATGCTTGTTTGGCTAGTATTCATTAAAATGTGCTATTCTTTATACTTGTTACCCATTGATATAAACTAAGAAGTGTCTATCTCAAACATTCATTTAAAACATTCTTCGCTTATCTGCATTTTTTTCCTGATTAAAATAAATCAGTGACTCATCTTGCATTGCTGGAGGCACGTTGAGTTGGGCATGAAGCGATATTAAATACCATTCCCATATATATACATATACTGTATGTGGATATCCTGTAATGCACAGCAACCATTCCAATTAACCCTCCGAGTATCACAGGCAATTCTGGAAGCAAAGTGTTTCTTTATACATATTACATATCTGACAAAGTGATCAGACGTCTGCCATATGACATTTTGGGCCATTTTTTACTAAATGCTGCTATGCTATTAGGCACCATACGGTCCATTAGTTTCAATGGGCATAAGGTGCCTTACAGCTGAGCACTATTTACTAAAATGACTGTCCTATATATTTATGAGTATGTTCAAGGGTGTAGCTAGGTGTTTTTGCGCCGGGGCAAGTTCTTCCAACTGCGCCTTCCTCCCCACCCCACATACCGCACACTAACACAGCACAGAGCACACTGACTCACTGCGACACAGCACACCAACACAGCACAGAGCACACTGATGCACTGCGACACAGCACACTAACAAAGCACAGAGCACGCTGACGCACTGTGACACAGCACACTAACACAGCACAGAGCACACTGATGCACTACGGCACAGCACACTAACACAGCACAGAGCACACTGATGCACTATGGCACAGCACACTGACAGAGATTGACAAACACACAGCACACTGACGCACCGTGACACAGCACAATAATACAGCACACAGAACACCGATGCATTAACACAGCACAGAGAGTACAGTGACGCACTGCGACACAGCACACTGTTACAGCACACAGAACACTGATGCGCTGGGACACAACGCACAGACAGACATTCACAAACACACAGCACACTGACAGATACACAGTACACTGACACAGCACAGAGCACACTGACGCACTGCAACATAGCACACTGACACACAGCACTCTGGCAGGCATTGAGAAACACACAGACCACTGACAATACAATACAGCACACAGCAAACTGACAGACATTGACACACAGCACACTCATACACGTCAGCATACTTACACACACTGACACACAGCGCACAGACACTCCTTCCACTGACGTCATGGAGAGGAGGAGCAGGCAGAGTTCTTCAGGTCTCCGCCTCACTCCTAGTCCGAGCATCTGCCTGGTCCCACTCTCTGCTTCCCCACCCTCCGTTTTCACCGACTAGCGCTACACTAACCCACTGAGCAGCGCTAGCCAAGCAGGGTCAGGCCCTGTAGCACTGACTGACAGGCGATCAGCCTAATTAAATCAACGCAGCAATACAACACAGGTGCCAGGGTGGATTTCTGTGCTTGGGGCAGCTGCCCTGCTCGACCCCTCATAGTTCTGCCACTGAGTATGTTTCTCAGATAGTCAGGTAGCCTTTCCAGGAAATTTAGGAAGAGTAAAGCAAAAAATAATAACAATGATATAGCTACTACGGATAAGCGCCCTGTTTTAGCAGCAGAGAGGAATTATGAAACACAGATCATGGGCAAGGTATAAAGTACAGAGCAAAGTTTTTAATTTAACTTATCAATGACAATGTAGATGTTACTAATTGTGTGGACGACCATACATACTTCCTCAGCCCTGTTCTTAAATATATAATACAAATCATACGTGTTCATTCTAGTCTGACCCAACACATTAAGGAATTTGAAAGGATTTCAGTGACCACCAGCCAGGGGTTCATACAATTTGAGAACCATGTAGAGAAGCTCAGCTGCAGTAGAACCACACATATTGAGAACCTCAAGCCACATTCAAGCCACATTAGAACCACTCATACAGAGAATATCAACTGCATTAGAACCACTCATATAAAGAACCTCAGCCAAAGTAGAACCTCTCATACAGAGAACCTCAGCAACAATGGAACCACTCATGTACACAACCTCATCTGGAGTAGAACCCCTTGAGAAGAGAACCTAAGCTACAATAGAACCACCCGTGTATAGAACTTCAGCTACAGTAGAACCACTCATGTAGAGAACCTAAGCTACAATAGAACCATTTATACAGAGAGCTTCAGCTGCAGTAGAACCTCTTGTATAGAGAACATTGGCTACAGTAGATCCACTCACACGTAGAACCTCAGCTGCAGTACCATGGATAGTGTCATAAGCTGCCAGTCACATAGTATGTTGGTACGGACGAGGACCACCTACCTCTATATGTTTAATGTTCAAATTTGAAATTAAATCCCAGTTTTGTTCTCCATTCTTGTCGTAGCCTTGGAAACCAAACCCTGCAGCATTATTGATCGCATCGGCTGAAATGGAACATCAAAAAAGCACATTTTATAGCTGTTCAGTTTCTACATAAAAACACATAGCATCTTGTGTATAAAGATTGTTGAGAACATTTTTTTGGGGGGGGGAGGGGGGTATTTTACATTTGCTACTTTAAAAAGCCCCCAAGTTTTTTTTTTTTTTTTTTTAAACATAATAGGCCATCATTACTGAGCATTGCTAAGCTCTAAAGGAGTTTTACAGCATGTCTTAGCACTGCCTATTAATCACGGCCCCTGGCCTTTGTGTGTGGGTTTTTTTTTTATACTGAATATATTTCATTGTAAAATCACCCACAGAATTGTTGAACTAGATAAATAATAATACCTAAAAGCTGCTTTTATAAATAAACCTTAATTACCTACATGTTTTAACTCCAGCGGAAGTCTTTCATTATTAATAATAATAATAATAATAATAATAATAATAATAATAGCATGTTCTTGTATAGCGCTGCTAGTTTAATGCTGCGACCAGCTTTATTCTAACGTTTGCCCGGAATTGTTTTCGGCAGTTTGCGAACTTGGCCGCGAGCCAGCCGCCTTCCCCTTCCCCGCGTGCGCATCTTCTTCCCCGCGTGCGCATCGCATCTGCTCACCTCGCGATCCCCTTGCTCCCCCTGGCTGTTCCGCATCTTCCCCTTAGCCCATCAACATTCGGGGCCTTCGGGGATGCCAGGGAACCCTGGCACGGTGTGACCGGCGCCACTGTGACGCGCGGCACGCTCCGCGAGACAGCTGCACTTTGCGGTGGCGGCCGCTTTAGAATAAAGGCGGACGCCAGTGTACATAGCGCTTTACAGAGACATTTGGCAGGACACGGTCCCTGCCCTGTGGAGCTTACAATCATTGTTCTTGGTGCCTGAGGCACAGGGAGATAGTGACTTGCCCAAGGTCACAAAGAGCTGACATCGGGAATTGAACCAGTTTCAAACTCAGTGCCAGTCAGTGTCTTTACTCACTGAGCCGCTCCTTGTCCCTAATGAGGGATGAACCTGGTACAAACCTTTACTGACATTTGTAGATACTAGAGATAATATTCTACATTAGATGCTGTGATTTTCACACCTAGCGTTTGGACCTCACTTTGCTGTATGTTTTACATTGTACAATAACGTTAATATATCCTTCCCACTACTATGAACGTTTAAAAAAAATTACTTAACTTTAACAGTTCACATTATGACCACTAGATGACACTCTTTCTCTACATGTAACATACATCTCTTACCTAGTGTCCAAGCAAAATAATACTTTGGTCTTGCAGCCAATAGAGACAAGTAGAGATAAATTACTCTTGTGGGTACCGATGAGGTGTCTCTGAAGTGACCGTCTATGTTGTACTCCACAGGTAATATTCGTGTGGCAGTCATATAAAATGCTAAAGAGATTGCACAGACTAACACCTTATGCACCACGACTGTCTGAAAAGAGAAAGAAATAAGAATTTGTACGGTTAATCTTATTACGGAACTTCCTCACCCAAGAGCAGAGATTAAGGCGCCTTTTCTATATCCGCCGAGTTGGCCAATTGTGCAATTTACAGCCCAAATTCCCCATTCACTGCAATGGGAAAGGTCGGCTTCGGCAGCTACAGACTGAGCCTGTACGAGTGATGCCTGGAGATGAGGTACGGAGAGGAAGATTCGTCAAAATGGTCTAAAAACAATGCACATCGGTAAGAGTTCAACATGTCCACCACTCTCACATTATGAGGTAATAAGAAAGGACATCTGAACCAAGATAAAAACCAATAAGCTCAATAGTATCAATCTCTGACACATCTGTTTCCCTCATAATATCCAAAGAAATTACCCCCTTAGGCCTCGGATATATATATTTATATTACCCTCTGAACCCAGACATACACACCTGCTCTCACCACTTGCCTCCCTGCCATCTCTTCACCTGTAAATGGTGTTAACCTTCTGATTTAATTCTGACTAACCTTAAAACTCGCCCCACAAATCAAGCATCCCAATATCCTGCACTCATGGCTATTGTCCCACACTCACAGTCACTCCTACCACCCATTGTGGCCAAACATTGCCATCTACAGCACGTATTCCTCTCCTGCTGTCTCTATAAGATTCCCATTATACCTCTTAGATTGTAAGCTCTTCGGGGCAGAGATTTCCATTTCTATTGTTTGATTTTGCTGCGCTTATTGTATTATTATAATTCCCTGTACTGTATTCTTTGTGAAGTGCTGAGTACACTTTTGGCGCTATATAAAGACATACAATAGTGGACACGCGTGCGTGACGGAGCGCATGGCGTCACGTGTGCCTGTTGGCCGAGCGACCTGTGGCCTGAGATCCACAGTGACAGGAAGGCGTGGCGAAGGCGGGGCTGGTTCGCCCTCATTGGCTGAACTGCTCACGTGACCCGCCCGTCGCGCGACAAAAACAAATTCACTTGTCTGCTGTAAACGCTGCCGCGCCATCGCGCGCTCTATGGCCTGCCTCATAGAGGTGCGGCCTGTTGATCATGCACGGTCACTCACAGTATGGACGCGGTCATAAGTAAGCCCATATACCTTAAGTATGACCAACCTCTCACATGAGATACCCTCAGATACCCTCCCTAACTTCAATCTTTTACACATTCCAGATTTTCCCACAGCCGTCACAGAGATCATACACATGAAGTCGTATATCACAGTCAAAGTTGATTTGGTTGAGGTAATATTGTTAGGCTTCTTTACTTCTACACCAGAGATCAGGATGCCGTAGATGGGCTGTGCTTGTTTCGTGCCAGCTACCTTGGGCCATATAAACTAACCTGTGCCTATTCAAATGAACGACCCGTTGGGTGTTTTCCAGCACCGGTAGTTGTCTTCTGGAATGGCACCGCTTAATAAACATGGCTCGGTATCTCTAAAAGTAGTATTATGTATTGCATGTAATGTACATGTTTAGGACAGGAATAGAAATAGAGGCACTTCACTGGTCTTCCAAAAGGTAATACATTTATTGCACAAGGATCAATGTTTTGGTCCGCTTGCGAACCTTTGTCAAGATAAAATGACCGTTTCAGTGCATCTCATATATACAATCTATGGGTGCATCATTATAAAACGGCAACGAAAATTTCAATGAATCCTATGCTGCAAAATGCAGCAACAAGGCCACAAAGTGTCAGCTGCCGTAAAGTGAACAGTGATAATAAAACAACGGTAGCCATAGCTACCAGACAAACAAAACACACACAGAACTGTGTAGCATACTCTTGCAATCACCTTTGGATAAAAAGCATAGATAATGCTAAACATTGTATACATATATATATATATATATATATATATATATATATATATATATATAGGCAAGCAACATATGTATATAAATGTACATGAACAGGTCACACACACACCTGTTAACAGCCGCACAGCAGAAGGGAGGGGAGCTTAAAGGGGGGTGCAGCGGGGGGTGGTAGGAGCCTGGATAGCAGGTTGTCCCTGGATAGCAGAGGAGTAGTCAGGGAGGGATCTAGTGGGGGTGACTCTGGTGACAAGGGGGGCAGTGGTGTTCAAGGCCAAAGCGGGGGTGGTGAGGTTCACGTCTTAGCGTGGCGAGGCAGTCAGTAGTGGTGGTGAGGTGGAAGGAATGCCACTCTGGGTCAGTAGGCCTGCAGAAGCAGTGTTCCCATGAGTAAGGTGTGGAGGTTGCGGGTAAGTACTTGCCTGTGATAGAAGGTATGTGGGCGCAGCGACAGTCTCCGGCACGGGCTGGGGCGGCAGACTTGGTAAGCTTGGGGGGCAGCAATTTATTATTAAGCTCATTAACGGATTTCATGGTGTCTGGGAGCCAGCGGGCAGTGCTGGGAGCAGAAGCGCAGAGCGAAGAGTAGGTGGGATCGGCAGGACCTCTGGTCTGGGCCTAAATGTCACAGATTTTGGCAGGAGGGGTGGCAGCTCAAGCAGTAATTGGGGGCGGGCCTTTGTCCGCAGCTGGGGGCAAGATTGGGTGGTGTGTCTTTAGAAAGACAGTAGACAGTGGCAGGACAAGCAAGAAGATGAAATAGTGAGAGGTGAAAGTAGCAGATAGTATCTATCATGATGCTTATTTCTGTGTTACGCCCGTTGGGTGTGCTCTTGGCACAGGCAATAAAAGAAAATTATGGAAAGGGGATATGTAAATATCCGGACTTTGCTTTCCAACTATACCGAGCCCAATAAGTCAGAGAAGAAGGATGCTAAGGTAGAGGAAGAGGACACCGGTTACAGGCTTTCATTATTCTAGCTAGTTTTGTGGGAGGAGGAAGCGCCGGAGAGGTGCACAGCACTTTTTAAAGTCAGGGAGGCGTGCAAGGTTTATGTGGGCATCGCTAGGTGGAAGAACAATAGGACTTCCGTCGGAGGATGGCGGTTCAAAAAACGTTGGCATTGGGACATAAATTACATGAACCTGTAGATGTCTTTGATGATTTTACAGAGGTCATCTCCCTTTCAGGGTGGGGCAGTTGGCCGCAGGGTGCAAGGGCATGTGTTTAGTACAACGAATCCCGGTGCAAGTGGTAACTTAGCTGTTGTATCTGAAGTCAGTGTAACGGGTGTGCAGGGCCACCCCTGGGAGTAAGTGTTTAGGAAAAGCAAGCCAGGCTTTAAGTGGGGAGCAGGTGGCGAGGTGCGAGCAAAAGGCAAGGACGCCGGTGAACTTAGGAATGATGGCGCCATGGCTTTGTGCGCTTCCCTAATAAGGGCAGCAACAGGCATTATGAATGATGGAAGTTTTGTCGGTGAATGACTGGACTGATTGGGGCTTATGCAAGGTGTAGTATGCATCGTTTGACAGAGTGCAGGAGTTAGTAGAGTTAACGGGTTCAGGAGCATTGTTGGCTAAGCCGGACATGGACTGGTTTTTGTTTACTTGCAGTGCACCCCTTTTGTTTCCTGGATGTTTAGACGGCAAGGTTTTGTAGATCTATGTTTGCCGATAGGGTGCTCTTTGTCCTGTTTTTTTATTTTGAAACGTTCAGTTCCTGTTGGATTAGGCTCTTGAGTGACGTGATAACTATAGATGCGTGGTGCTACAGACCATATACAGAGCAAGTGATGTGTGAAGATAAATGGATTGCATATCTTGAAATGAGAATAGGTACTGCGTGTGGTATCCTGGTTGGTAAACCGTCAATTGAGAAAATAAAGATACGGTACACAATCTATCCAGAAACCAATGCAATATGATCACCCTAAAAAGTACTTAATATCCTTACAATCACAGTGGGAAAACATTTATCAAGCAAAAACTCACAAGTCTGCTGCAACGTCCATGTTGATCCAGATTCCAGGCAATCTTGGTGTGCATCTGTTGGTATGATACAGGATACGAGATATGAAAAAGTAACCGAGCACAACCAGAGGTTTCCAAAAAGAAGATAATTAGAAGGAAAATGCGTTTACCATAAAATGATTATTTAGCAAGACGTTGCCCCACCTTGGTATACAGGTAAACCTTGAGAAAGAGCTCTGTGTAGCGCAAAACGTGTTGGTGGGGCAACGCCTTGCTATTTTTTTCTATTATGACCACTAAATAATCATTTTATGGTAAACGCACTTTCCTTCTAATTATGTTCTTTTTGGATACCTCTGGTTGTGCTCTGTTACTTTTCCATATTTCGTATCTTGAGTGACGTATCTCGACGGCATAGCGTATTGCATTATCTCGATGATTTCCGGTTTGGTTGTAAGGCAGGGTTGGGTGTGTGCACAAGGTTATTGCACAAATTTTAGGACCTTATGTAGTTTTCGTCTTCCGCTGGCCAGGGATAAATTGGTAGAATATAGAAGGTGTGTGTTTTTGTGGGATGGAAAAAGGCTATGCTTAGGCAATTCCAGTCGGTGTTGGGGCATTTTAACTTTGCGACACGAGTATTCCCCATGGGGTGTGTGTTTTGCCGGTGGCAAGGGTCATGGCGGCACATTATTTTATCAGGGTGACAAGGTATCAGGAAAGATTGGTTGGTTTGGGGAGATTTCCTGTGGGAACTGAGGTAGAGCGAGCAGATTGAGCTTCCCCCCCAGTGGTGAGACAGCATTGCACGTTGGTGCTGTATAGCTTGGCACATAATAGCTGATTCAGGGAAAAGCAGGTATCAGGTGTGGAGAATAAAATTGTAAATAAGTTTTAAGTTCAGAGAGTAATGTATTTGGAGAGCGGTGGAATTTTTGTATCAGACGGTGATAGATGGAAGCTGAAAAGGCTTAAGGTGGTGAGGTTATAGGGATCAGTTTGTGAGTATTGTCTTGGGCATGCAGAATAAGGGCCGGTCAGCGGCTTCAGTGAAAAGATGGATGGCCGGTTTAGCTTTTTTTCTTCAGACTATTGGGGTATAGATTTAACAAAAGATTTCATTGTTCGATGGGTGGTAGCTGGATGGAAGAGGCAGTCTCGTAGGAATTATGATAGGTTACCAATCTTAGTTGACATGCTGGGGAAGCCAGTGGGCATGTAGTTCCGGTTTTGGGGCCAAGTTGTTTCCTACAGCATTTTTCTTTAGCCTTTTTGGTGCTATGAGGTTAAGGAACTGGTTTGCGTGTCTAGAAGGGGTAAACTGGGTTTGTGGAGTGAAGATGTGGTAATGCGCCAAGGGTGTTTGAGCTTCTTGATCAGGCGGTCTAAAACTCTCCAGAGAAAGAAAAATGGGTGACGATGGGGAGAGCTTGGTTTCAATGCTATATGCCCTGTTAAGCTGGTCGGGGTCTATTTAAGGGTTAGACCTTTGGTGTGGGTCTCCTCGCTGTTACATAGGGACGGGTCTATGAAGATTTTGCAGAAATGCCTGCGTAAGTTTTGTCTGGATGAGTTCACTTTCGTTCAGGATGGGGCAGCATTTGAATCAGTGTAGCTGGGTATGAGGGGGAAGGCCATCATGCTGGTAGGATGATGGTATTCGTCAAGATTGAAGCTTTATATAAGACCGTGCATAAGTTATCTTGGTGTTATAGGTAGTTCCTGCATTGAGGCCGAGATTTGTAGGGCACCTACATTTACTGGGTGGCATGTAGAGTGGCAAGAAGACCTGATGGGAAGTAGTTGGGGTTCAGGCAGGATCAGTTTCAGTTTTGTTGGTTGGGCAAGGACAGCATGAGGATGTGGCAGCTAGTGTCAAAGTTAAGGACGAAGAAGTATGTATATGGGTCGCCGAAGGTGCTGGTTTGGAACATCGAGGGTAACAACTTGACATCTATTCAATCGTTGAACTTGTGGAGGTTACGCAAAGGGAGATACTGCAAGTGTTGAGGGATTTCGGGAATCCTGTGTTAGTATGGTCGGAGTTTGCCCAATGGGTAGTGCGAAAGCTCAGAGTTTTAAGGCAATTGAGAGGTCACGTAGAAATTTGAATAAGGCTATGGCTGAATTTGTAACCGACTTAAGGGGTGTGGAGTTGAAGCACTCGGATCTAGAAGGTGACCCAGTGGGTCTTTACAGGAGGGACAATATCTTTAAGATGAATCTGCAGTCGGCTCTGGAAAAGTTATTTTGTTTGGTGGCAGCTGCAAGGGGCAGTTTAAAGGGGGTTACATGCTCTTGCTAGTGGCGGTAAAGTGTTAGATCGTTGAGGGACCCGGATAAAAGTTGGCTCTTTATTAGGAGGTCTTTGATATCTCCAAATTGTTGGTTATGGGGAAGGCGGTGTCATGCTCGCTTGGGCGGCCGGTATGGCGGTGACCTTCCAGTGGTGGTGTGTTTTGAACCAAGTGGCTTGGACAGCTGTTGGCATATAGAGGATCAAGCGGGGGGTATCCCCTGGGCTTTAAGTTGTGATGGGTGGTGCAACTTAGACAGGTACCCCCTAGTTTTGGTTATAATATGTACAGTATTTATAAATAAAGCTGCGACCAATTTCTTCCAAGACATTGTACGTGTGTTATTTATGTGTTGCTTATGTTTATTTATATTATGTATGATGTTATGGAACAAAACTCGCGGCATGGTTAAGTGAAGAGAATGTTACTCTTATTCTGTATTTTGTTTATAGGAAACTACAGATGTGATGGGCTCTGCTGGCCACTAAAACATGATAAGCTTTAACTTATGGTTCTCTGCCAGCATCACCGCTCAATCACAAGGAAAGTATGGGATACTCGGAGTTACATTATGATTTGTCATGTTACATCATGCTGGGGACAGTATATTAAAGGTTTTTCAGTTTGTTCAAGAATGCAATTGTGCCAACAACATCACCTCCTTAAAGAAACCTTAGAAATGCAGTATTGTAAGCAACACTCTACACACAATAAATCAATAATAACAATATTTTAGTTTAATAATTGTTAAAGTTAATGATGCTTTGAATGGCAGGGTTCATATGGCTGATCCATCGTTTGAAGGAGCCAATTGAAAAGTTGTAATGTTGTATGCAACAAGCAAAAAGATTGACAGTGGTTAGACTATTTGATTGACAGTGGTTAGACTATTTGACTGGCCTATTCTGCCCACTCTCCCTACTACATTTTGTTATTTTTCATATTTATAGGATTCATTTGTGCCTATCACAACACTTTTTGAAGTTATTTTACTGTATTTTTCTCCACGCCCATGCAGTGAATAACTACTTTTAATATTAAAAGTGATGGTCTTTTGAAAGCTATAGACACGCTCTATGTTTCTATTTTAGCCCCATCTTTTTCTTCCAGGATGTACATGTTGAGTCCCTGTCTTGTGTGACACAATAAGATGTTCTAGGAACAATGCCTACTACTCAGTCAGAATGAAATAAGAAAACAAGTACAGAACACCCTCTGAGAAGAGGACATCCATTCTAAACATTGACACCAAGAGCACTTGATCTCCAGAAGACTTCTGCATGGCCTGGCACCAATGAGAGCCACACATGAAGGTTGGTGACAGAGCCAAGTTGTGGCATAGCTGGAGAAACATCTGATAAGCTTTTAAAACTAACGCAAGGTGGGAACACAGGGACAGCATGTAGTAGATGAGTCTTCAATTTGGCAATAAAACGTTCATATCTAACAGTAACTTATGGTTAAAGGAAATAAAAAAAGAAATAAAAAGTTAAGTAAACATTCTACAGGGGTTATGTTTCCTGGTTGCATAACAGGGGCAAAACTAGAGCTAAAGTACTGCACCTGATTTATCAAAGAAAATTATGTACAGTAATGGGAATTTGTTTAATATATATATATACAGTTAGGTCCGTAAATAATTGGACACTGACACAATTTTCATAATTTTGGCTGTGTACGCTACCACAATGGATTTGAAATGAAATAACCGAGATGCAATAGCAGTGCAGACTTTCAGCTTTAATTTAATGGGTTGAACAAAAATATCGTATGAAACGTTTAGGAATTGCAACCATTTTCATACACAGTCCCCTTATTTCAGGGGCTCAAATGTAATTGGACAAATTAACACAATCATAAATAAAATGTTCATTTTTAATACTTTGTCGAGAATCCTTTGCAGGCAATGACTGCTTGAAGGGGACTCTTTGATAAAGTCCGCACCCGGACGAAACGCGTCAGAGTTTCACCTTGCTGATGTTCACATTATTGATTCAATAAAGTTTTTTATTTTTCTACATGTGTTTGGCTGATTGGAGGAGCTGTGACCGCGGTGTCACTTGTTTTTCTTCCCCTTACCTTGTTCATTTCTGGCTGGAGCACGCGGACATCACACACAGCAGGCAATCGTGCTGTTCTACTGTCAGCTTCATTGGCAGATCACAAAGGAGTTCGTGAGTACTGACCGCTGATTATATATTCCGGGACACAGGGTGTGGGTGAGGTTTATAGTCCCCGGATTATATGGATTTACCTTTGGGCATTTCCCTGGACGTGCCCATCTGTACTTCTACCGGTTTTGCTAGCCCCCCACCCTGTATTAGTCTGGTTGAATATATTGTTCATTATTCTTAATTGTTATGAAGTGATGTCTTTCTCCTGCTACCATGGACTGATATATTAATACCACCACGGTTTTGGTAGCCACAGTATCCAACTGGGTTTATTCCCCTAATTTTGAATGACTGCTTGAAGTCTGGAACGCATGGACATCACCAAACGCTGGATTTTCTCGTTTGTGATGCTTTGCCAGGCCTTTAGTGCAGCTGTCTTCAGTTGTTGTTTGTTCGTGGGTCTTTCTGCCTTAAGTTTTGTCTTCAGCAAGTGAAATGCATGCTCGATCGGGTTGAGGTCAGGTGATTGACTCGGCCATTGCAGAATATTCCACTTCTTTGCCTTAAAAAACTCCAGGGTTGCTTTCGCAGTATGTTTTGGGTCATTGGACAGTGCTTCACTTTACAGATGAACAATCAACTTCGCTGAATTTGGCTGAATCTAAGCAGACAATATATCCCTATACACTTCAGAATTCATCCGGCTGCTTCTGTCTTCTGTCACATCAGCAATAAACATTATTGTCCCAGTGCCATTGTAAGCCATGCATGCCCATGCCATCACACTGCCTCCCCCGTGTTTTACAGATGATGTGGTATGCTTCGGATCATGAGCGGTTCCAAGCCTTCTCCATACTTTTTTCTTCCCATCATTCTGGTACAGGTTGATCTTAGTTTCATCTGTCCAAAGAATGCTGTTCCAGAACTGGGCTGGCTTTTTTAGATATTGTTTGGCAAAGTCTAATCTGGCCTTTCTATTCTTGAGGCTTATGAACGGTTTGCACCATATGGTGATCCCTCTGTATTTGCTCTTGTGAAGTCTTCTCTTTATGGTAGACTTAGATAATGATATGCTATACCTCCTGGAAGTGTTCTCACTTGGCTGGATGTTGTGTAAGGGGTTTTTTCTTTACCATGGAAAGGATCCTACATCATCCACCATGTCTGTCTTGTTCCGTGGATGTCCAGGCCTTTGTGTGTTGCAGAGCTCACCAGTGCGTTCTTTTTTTCCAAGAATGTACCAAACTGTTGATTTGGCCACTCCTAATGTTCCTACTATCTCTCTGATGGATTTTCTTTTTTGTTGCAGCCTAAGGATGCCCTGTTTCACTTGCATTGAGAGCTCCTTTGACCGCATGTTGTGTGTTCACAGCAACAGCTTCCAAATGTGAATGCCTCACCTGTCCATGAAACAGCTTTTGAGTCAATTGTCCAATTACTTTTGGTCCCTTAAAAAGAGGGGGCTACATATTAAAGAAATGTAATTCCTAAACCCTTTCTCCATTTGGATGTGAATACCCTCAAATTAAAGCTGATAGACTGCACTTTACCCTCCATATTCATTATTTAACTGTAACTTGAATTTATTTTGGTCAACAGCCGAAATAACAAAACTTGTATCAGTGTCCAATTATTTCGGACCTAACTGTATATATATATATATTATATATATATATATATATATATATATATAATATATATATATTATATATTATATATAAATATAGACAGATAGCACGCACGTAAATAGGAAATGGGTGCTTGTCCCATACAAAATGATGCTAATAGGTTCCTTACCGAGTAAATCCAGAATCCCAAGATCACAAGGCAAGAAGGAGACAGCACACTCAGGAAGTACAAAAAAAAGGGGTGTATTCAGTAGAAAAACAGGCACATAAACCCGACGTTTCGGTCCTTGACACAGGACCTTTCTCAAGGGAGTGCACTATACATAATGAAACCTGACAAACATATATACCCACCACCCATCAACAAACCAATCCCTGATAGGCCAAAACATGATCCCCACCACCCATCAACAAACCAATCCCTGATAGGCCAAAACATGATCCTAAACAGCTGTGAACACTGATTCAGCAATTGCGACGTCAGTACTTAGAAGCAGCAGTGTCAGAAGGCGTCTCATATACCATAGCAACCATTACATCCTTACATAACCGTGGCGCACATTCTACTGAATACACCCCTTTTTTTGTACTTCCTGAGTGTGCTGTCTTCTTCTTGCCTTGTGATCTTGGGATTCTGGATTTACTCGGTAAGGAACTTTTTTGGCACTATATGTATCACGTTAATGTAGTTATACTCCATCCCCTGATGAAATCAGCCTTGTCTGATGAAACGCGTAGGGGCACGTGCTACTATGAGAAGCGGTGTGTAAATATTTCCAATCACGATGCCGGAGAAGGAGGTTACACTCTGCCCTAGAGTGTTAGGAACTTTCCACTCGGAACGCTGTTTAACTATTGCTCGTTGCCAGAGGACTCCCTGAAGGGTAACACACACTGAGAGGATTCTCGAGGAGGCTTTCCCACAACAGATCGAGCAGAGCAGTGTCCTGCATACCATGTTGGGGCATGAGTTATCTTATACAATGCTTTAAAATCACAGCTGTTTGTGAGTTTTAAATTGTTATTGTTCAAGATCATTACATTTTACTCACTGGTATTACACTAGGATCGGGGCCTTTTTCTTCTCTTTTTTTTCTATTCAGGTCACGTGAAGGGAGGTAGTTGTACCCATGAAAAAGGCTGCCAGTATCCTAAAGATCTATCAAGATTAACCCATTGAGGTTACAGTGATACCGGACTATTTTTATGGTTTTTGGACTTTTTATTTCTTTTTTTATTACATATTTTATATATTGTTTACACACTTTGCCAGCTTAGCAGTAGTATATCATACTTGTTTCTAGTCTTTGTTATTGATAATGATTTACTGACATACTTTATCAGTTTAGTAGGAGTATATATATATATATATTTTTTGCTTCTAATCATTGTTACTGATTACAATTCATTGATCTAATTGATATCTTTTTTGCTAATAATAATCATAACCGCCATAACATTGGAGTACATTTGTATTTGGATATATTACTATACACTCATAGGCGCAGTCTAAACAAAATATATATAAATATATTTGTTAATAAAACTGTGTTATACTATGTTTCCCTTCTCTTCCCTAATTTGAGGTATCATCAAGAGGTCCTACCTATCCCTACGGAAGAATTGTTGTCTAATGTAAGTGTGTTCCCATTAGAAACCTATACATATGATTTTGTATTTAAACTACCCCTGATTGTGGTCCCCTTCTCTGTTTATTATTGCATGTGTCCCGGAGCCACAAGTGGAACCATGCGCCGGAGGATCCCTTTTCTTTGAGACTGTTACATATAGAGGTTGGTGAATCACCTCTAAGAAACTCTGGCAGCAGGATTACATTTTGTGTGGGACTGAATTTCACTATTTACTTAACACGGTTGGCGCAACTATTTCCTTTATTTCAATATACCTGTTAGGCTCATAGGAGGTCTGAGCCTCCGCTAGTGAGAGCCTGGGGCGAATCCTCTGGAACAATCTTACTTACAGTGCCTCCACCTATATAGGATTCTAAGAATGTAGAATGTACCCCACACAGGACCCACATATAGTAACCACATACACAGGAGTATAAGTATAACAGTTTACTGTATGCAGAATCAAACATAACACATACATCAGCAATAATTACAGTGTCACCCTGTAACACTACTAAGCACTACTATCCGTCTTCTCACAGTGCCTTAACCCCCACACTTTATTCCTTCCCCAACACCGTGTACCCAGAGTCCCACGAGTCCACTAAGAGACCTGGAACCTATAGGCGGGATCAGCACCTGATGTACCGGTTTTGTTGGTGCACGTATAATACGATACCTGCCCCAGTGCTCCAGCACCTGGGGCTGCAGATTCTTCACAAAGGATCCGCCGCTCTGTGATATCCTCTGCAATGTCCTGAAACTCTGCCTGGCGGATGGAGTGATCCACCTTTGGAAAGTCTCTTGCTGTAGAGCCTGTCTGAGCCCAGGCGCAGGCCGCGATCACTGCGTGCAACTGGCACAGGTGATATCACATAGAACTGGGTACTATAGAAAGCAACCCCCCCCCCCCCCCCCCCTTGCATTGAAGGGGCCTTTCCTGAAACTGCCAAACTAACTGCTGTGGCTGCACTTCAAAGCAACACTGTCTCAGTAAGCTATCCTGCTCAGCTAAGGTGGCAGCATCCCTCTCTTGGATCTGTCCCTAGCTGCAGCAACTCACTGGTGACTCAGGGCTATCTGGGGCCTGGGGAGGGTACTCTGGCCTATTGCATTGGTCACTGACCCCTGCACACCTACCTCCTCCCCTGTCTGCCTCCCATCCCTCTCTGTGTCCCAGCTCCTACTGACTCGCATGGTCTATGTACAACAATGATCTTTCTCCAGCAGGAGAAGCTGCAAACTCTACTGGCTGGCCTGCTGCATGTGACAGGGATCACAGGGCAGTCCCCAGAGGCTGCTGGGGGTTGTAGTACTTTATGGCCCTCTTTAGCATTGGGGCCGCGTGCGCGCTGTGTAATGGCGCCGCTGCTAACTGCGCATGTGCGAACTGGGGGATGTCCCTGACTATGAAGCACCTCTTCTCACTCCCTGTAATGGCCACCGCTACTCTCCACTGAGCCTGCGCAACTGTGGGCAGACCCTGTGCTCCTAAAATGGCTGCCGTTAATGTCTGCGCATGTGTGAGCCTCCGTGCCTGCGCAAACGCGCACATCTTCCTTATTTGGGGAGGCTCAGAGGGGGAGCTTTCACAATTTGTTGCATATCTGAATCTGATCCCATCCACAATCCGTTTCACTGTCACCAAAAGTATGGACAGCATCACTTTCTTGGACACCATGATTTACAAACAGGATGGCAAATTGGAGACTGCGATCTTCCAAAAAGCAACTGACAAGAACTCTTTACTATATGCCACCAGCCACCACCCTGAGCCACTTAAACGTGGCCTCCCTTATTCACAAATACTGAGGGTCAAGCGTATCACCAGTGATCCTTCACTGGTTGAGGCTTCGCTTCTCAAAATGGCCCAAAGATTCATGGATCGGGGATATTCGAGGATCGAGACTAATGCGGCCTTAAAGAGAGTTCAGGCCGTTAAGAGGGAATCTCTCCTCATACTCATAATGTAGTAGGGAAAAATTATTGTGGTGAAAGACAAAAGAGAGGGGAACTGGGAGGGAAGTGTTCAATGGAATCCCAAGACACATGAGGAGAGAATACATAAAAAGGGGACAGGAAGACAGAAGGCTCGAACCAAAGTGAGAGCAGAGGCATATTAATGAAAAATCACTATTAGGTACAATAGGCAAAAGGGATAAAGCAATAAACAGGAGAATAGACAACAAAATAGAAATAAAATACAGACACAACCAATAAAGAGCTAATGTGGAAGAACCACAAAAAAGCAAAAGCAAAAACTGCAAATGATGCAAAAATGTAAGCCAAAAATGCAAAAAAATGAGAATATGCAAGGCACAAACGTAAAACAAAAAAACAAAAACAACAACAAAAATTGGCATGCAGAAATAGGGACAACGTGCAAATAAAGTCCCAAATGTTTGCTTTGTTTTTGTGGCAAATTAAATGAAACATCCTAGGCGAAAATTTTCATTAAGACCGTCTGGTGACATTGGAGCAACAACTTATTCCTATCCCCACCACGTGAGAATGTGTTGGCTTGTAGGATACTGTAGGCATACACTTCAGTGTAGATAAGCTATGTTTGTGTTGCCTGAAGTGTCTGGCCACTGGAAGATGTAGTAGTAGTGTGTGTGTGTGTGTGTGTGTGTGTGTGTGTGTGTGTGTGTACTGTCCATCACTACCACTCCCCCCCCCTTGTCAGCTGGTTTGATTACAATCGACTCGTTGCTGGCTAGTGATTTTACTGCCAGCTTTTCTTCCAGATTAAGATTATCTTTTTTAATCTTGAAAGTGCGACTCGACTGTTCCAAATCTCTGGAAACCATTTCAACAAACGTGTTGACAAAGTGACCCTGGACAAACTTGGGGTTAAACGTGGATTGTTTCCTAAAGGGAGCAGTGCTGCATATATTGCTCATACTCCCTGATTCAATCTGGTTACTGATGGCATCTTTAGCAAAATATTTCTTTAGAGCTAGTTTTCTAGCAAATTTTTGCACATCAATAAACAGATTGAAGCTGTTGGGCCCACACACAGGTGCGAATGTGAGGCCCTTGCCCAAGACTTTCTTTTCAGTGACATTCAGAGGATATTTGCTTATGTTGAAAATATTTTTACAGCTGTCTCTGTTACCAGATTTTAAGTTACTTCTTTTGTTCCTGCCTCCTCTTCTCCCTCTGACTCGTTTTTTCTTTTTTTGTGAGTATGAAGCAGAGAATCTAAAGGGGGTTTTGTAACTTTGGTGACCTTGACTTCCGGGAATATATGCTCCCTCTCCTTCCTCCACTCTAAAAAAGAGAAAGCTTGCTTGCTGCTTTGGGGGGGGAGATGTTGATACATGCTTTCCTCTGCCTCTACCACAGTCTCGTCCATAGATAGAATTTCAAATTGATTGTGAGTAGGGATAGGTGCCTGTTGGATGGCTGCATTAGGTGCATTCTTAGTGGTGGGATTAGGCTTACGTTGCAGAATGAACTGCTGAGTATTGTGAATGGGTAGTGTGGATTTGGGTTGGGGGGGATTTGGCTTATTAGTAGTAGAGGTATGATTACTGGGGCTATTAACAAAGGCTTTATCATGATATGCCTTCTTATTCCTGTATTTATTCAGAACACTTCAAAGTGACACACACACACACACACACACAGTGATACCCGCCTCCCAAGCGCGCTTGCTGTCTCCTCTGTCAGGACAGCAAAAAGCTCCTGGTAGCGCGAGCGTCAGCAAGCGAGAGCACTGCTCAGCGACGCTCAGTGCACTATGTCCGAGGCCTTACAGTGTTACATATTAATGCAACAGTAAGAGATGTTAATCACTTGGATCTCTTTCTTTGCAGTGGCTATGTCCACAAGGTGGCGCCAGTTACATTGTATTATACTGTGTGGGAAATGCAGGCCAAGCTTGAGTGATGTTGGGATATTCTCTTGCAGGGTCCCCTTACCCTACCTCTGTTGGGGGTGCGGGGGATGAGAGGCTTCTGCAAGGGGGGCTGGGTCGCCCGAGCTCCTTGGCGGCACCTCGGACAGGGCGCAGCCATCTTGTTTTATGTCACGCATGCGCAGGAGACCCTGTAGCAGCGACTATTATACCCAAAGCTCCGCAAGGGGAACTACAAGCCCCAGCAGCCCCTGGGACAAAGACCACATGGCACGTAACAGCCAATAGTGCTGCGAGGATGCCCTGCAGCAAGATAGTTACATTTGGCGTGCTAGGAGAGCCACGTCAGTCAGAAGAGGGAGCTGGATCAAGCAGGTAGGTTCTCAGAGATAGTGGCTCTGAGACTAGGCCTAGTATATCCCCCTTTAGGCCCCAGCTAGGCCTCGACTCACAGTAGCTTGTAGTTGCTGCAAGGAAGGCCCCTTAGATAGGGATGCTTCCCCATTGTACTGTCTAGTGTCAGGGACACAGTGAGGATGCCGCACGTGATTGCGGTCTGTGATCTGGGACCAGACAACTCCATTGTAAAAGACTCTGTATGGTGATATTATCCATGCCGGAATTCACCCCATGTGGTGGTGGACACCATCGCGGACAACGACAATGTTGGATCAGATGGAACCCCTTGTTAAACTACATTACCCGGGTGCTGGAGCCCCGGGCAGGTACCCAACTAAGTGCACCACCACTTCACGGGATAGCTATCTCCTACACTTTTGGGTGGATCCTGACATTGGGGGAAAAGGACATCAGTGTATTGGTGCCAAGTATCCTATGTGCTTTGGGGACACTCCTTGGTGGTACGGGGCTGGGCCTATTATACTGTGTGTAGTACAGGGTACTGTTATAGTGTGTTCAGTAAAGGTTGTTATTATATACCTGAGTGTGTGTATTATTGGTATTGTTCCTGTAAGGGGCCTATCCCACCACGTTGGGATCCCTTGCAGGTGGAGGCGCTGCACCGAGACGTACCAGTATCACCCAGGTTTCCAGTGGCGGAGGCTCAGGCCTCCTGGTTGCCAACAGGTAATAGCAGCATTGGTAGGTCCGTCCCTGGTACGGGGGAACAAGGGCTACACAAGCTTTCTCCGTTCACTTCACAGTTTAATACGCTGGTGCAGCTTTTATTATGCAAAATTCAGTCTCATCTTGGTGTGCTTCAGTTTTTATTTCTTTTCTCTGTCTCAAGTTGGAGTTGGGGAAGAATCACCCCGCAAAGAGAAGGATCTTTCACATCAAGAGGATCTTTCACATCTACACAGGATCTTTCACAGCTACAAGAGGATCTTTCACATCTTACCCAGGGACATCCTTGAAGGGTTTTTGCACAGAAGTTTACAGTAAGTGTCAAAATACTTTTAAAGGGAAACTTTTGTACAAAGATAAACTAATACTATTGATTTACTTTAATAAGGTTGAAAACCTTCTGATTAATTTATAACTGTTTTTGAATGTTCTTTAAAAATGCACTCGCTCAAAATGAAAACTTCTAACCCAGGGGTGTACAATGGGGTGCTCAAGCACCTCCTCCCCCCCCCCCACCCAACAGGTCAGGTTTTCAGGTTATCCCAGCTTCAGCACAGTTGGCTCAATTAGAGGCTCAGTCGACTGAGCCTCTGATTGAGCCACCTGTTGTGAAGCAGGGACTGATTGAGCCACCTATACTGAAGCAGGGATATCCTGAAAACCTGACCTGTTGAGGGCAGGAGGGGGCTTGAGGACTGGAGTTGAGCACCCTGTTCTAACCCACCTTCTCTGAACATGAATATGTTGTTTTCTGTGTTCTGTAAGAGATGCGGAGTATCCCGACACACTCTACCCACCACACCACTGTATCCTTGGGGATCGCAGCCCCTCTGCTGCACAGTTTCATTTTTTGACCACACAGGCCCTTGTTAGGTCTGCCCTATTGCAATTTGTGTGATAACCCTTAACCAGCTACAATGGCCAACACATCCATCCTTCCCAACAGCAGTGATTTCCCCTTTACTTTGAGCATGGGGTCACAGAGCATTTAGGGCTGTTATATGCAGCGTGCGGCCGCGCGTGCCTATGCGAACGCGCGTGCACGTGCCGCATGCTTTTCCTGTGTATAGAGCCGGGAGCTGCGGTAATGTGTATGTGTGTTTGTATGTGTGAGTATATGTGTGTGCATGGGCGTGAGTGAAAGTAAGTCCTAAATAAGATTTTTTTTAAAGGAAAAAAAGTTTAATAAATATTTTTTTTTGTTTTGCCATCATTGCCACACACATCCATACAAACACACATCCACGCATACATGCATACATACATACACACATAAACACACACATATCCATACAAACACACATCCACGCATACATGCATACATACATACACACATACACACACATATCCATACAAACACACATCCACGCATACATGCATACATACATACACACATACACACACATATCCATACAAACACACATCCACGCATACATGCATACATACATACACACATATCCATACAAACACACATCCACGCATCCACGCATACATGCATACACACATACACACATATCCATACAAACACACATCCATGCATACATACATACATACACACACACATACACACACATCCATATAAACACACATCCACGCATACATGCATACATACATACACACATACACACATACACACACACATACACACACATCCATACAAACACACATCCACGCATACATGCATACATACATACACACATACACACACATATCCATACAAACACACATCCACGCATACATGCATACATACATACACACATACACACACATAAATACATTTGAGCGCAGGCAGCGGCGCGAAAATATGAATTTCTTCATCTTCGCCGCTGTCTGTCGGCTCCCCTCTCCCTGCTGTGCGCGCGCGCGGCCCTTCTATAGAAAGGCTGACTCACGTCAGCCAACTAAAAATCCGCGCACGCACACGGCGCAGCACGCGCCCGGCACTATAGAACGTGCCTAAGGTGGGATCACTCTCAGACAGCTAATTCTAGGAATCTCCAATGCAGTTTTTTCTCCAAAGAGATGAATCTTCAGGCAGTTGGATACACACCTACATTGCTTTACATAGACGCCTGATTTATATAGGTATAGCTTGCAATAGCACATACACATGTAGCAGACGTAACCGCACCCGTTAATGCAAATTTTAACAGTAGCTGTATTTAAAACATGAGTTATTTAAAGCACCAATTTCCCCCCCAGAAGACTAGGCATTTAACTCATATAATGTTAGTGTCTTATCCCCTGAGTGCACGGATGCTTTTTTTTAAAGTGCTTTTCGAGTGTTAAATAACATGAGATTCAGAGTTACAATGGTCTGCTTGTAGACTGCCCGAACACTTAATATTTGAAACACTTACATCTCCTAAACAAAGCATCAGATTTTAAAAATATATAAAAAAAAATTAAAAAAAAGCTTTGAAAAAGAGAAAAAAAATAGATGTGTAAAAAAAATTATGCAAAACGTGTGAGCTGCTTATTTAGTGCATTATTTCTCTTTAACGAGAGTAAAAATGTCTGCTGCATCTGTATGAGGGGTTGTCACAAGGCAAACAGAGAGGTGCAAATGTTTTGCGAGTGAGTTAAATCTGACGACTTTTGCCATAGCCATTTTTTTAATTACCCAAATAAATTGACATTGCGTGTGGCAGACAAATCTGATAGGTAATCTAAAGAAATTCCCAAAGGCAACAAAATACTCAAATTCAGTTATCCATGTCTACAAGCAATGACCCTTATTCGATACGTTGTGTATCCCATCTTAGTCTTGCTCATAAAGATTTCATCTCCATTCATTTGAATCGGGGATGAAATCTCCCCCAGCCTGGGGAATAACATATTTACAGCATATTGAGCAATGACTGATATCTAAAGCCCTCTCCCGCCTTAAACCTTTCTCACTGACTGCCCCGCACCTCTGAAATACCCTTCCCCTCAATACCCCACTAGCACCCACTCTATCCACCTTAAGACACACTTTCTTAAAGAAGCATATGAATAGCACTGTGGATATTACTGGACACATGATACATAAAGCTTGGCCCCCTGCAGACGCACTTACCAGAATTCCCTCCTACTGGCACTGTACGTTCTCCCCACCAATTAGACTGTAAGCTCTTCGGAGCAGGGACTCCTCTTCCTTAATGTTACTTTTATGCCTGTAGCACTTACTCCCATGACTTGTTATTTATATTATCTGTTATTTATTTGATTACCACATGAATTACTACTGTGAAGAGCTACTGTATGTACATTAATGGCGCTATATAAATAAATACATACTGTACAATACAATACAATACAATATCTACATGTGAAATGTTCTATAGATTTCCCCAGATGGCTGCTAGAATGGATATACTGGCAAAAAGGCTTCTGGGAGAAGAGATTAAAATGTCCTGCCAGGCACTTACTGATCAGAGATTACAGTGCTACTTTTAGCAGTCGTGATGGTGGAAGTCATTGCTGTTCTGTCAATGTGTGCTGTAGAAATAACTATGATAATGAGTTAACACTGAGTTGCCATGTGCATTCCTTGTAGGCAGGGACATGACACATTGTCATTGCTTTTGTAGAGTATACCAGGGGAGCGCAATCTTTTTTCCCTGCGTCCCCCTGCTTACCTTGCTTCAGACGTCCTGGCATCATGACATCACGTTGTCAAGGCAATGCGATGTTACATTACCCCGCGCCGTCATTTGACGTCGCGTTGCCATGGCGACGCATGACCAGGAGCATCTGAAACAAGATAAGTAGAAGTTTACAGAGGCCCTGCAAATACCCCGGCATTAATTTAAATGTATTCGGGAAGTGTGGAGGAGCCTTTGTAAACCCCACGCCCCCGCAGTGAGTCTTGCGCCCCCACTTTGCGCACCGCTGTTGTATACTGTATGTACTGTAGCTCACCCACATTTGCTTCAAGGAAATGTCAGGTCTCTGTGGTCTCGAGCCTCGTGAACCACAGTGCAAAGAAAGCCGTAGAAGACTTTTCATGTTTACAAATGATTCTTACTTTCTATTTCGAGCTGTGTGTGCTCATGAATCATATACACTTGTAAGTGGGAAAAATAGGTGTTACAAATGTAGCCATGCTGTAAAATGGCTTACAGTTTTCTCTCCTGCTGGCAGTAAGCCTGGTAAGTTACAGGAATGCCAGCAGTAATTATGGAGGTTTGCCCTCATACCCCGGTGAGGTGCCCTATGTATGGATGGGAGTGGCCACATACTCTGAGTCCACAGTTAGTGATGTCAGAGTTGTGCCTGCCCCCTGAGGATACATAAGGCACAGCACTGCCCAAAGTTAGGTTGTTGAAGTAAGGAGCAAGTCTGAGCTGAGACTTGGGAGGAGACGTTGCACTAGTGCAGTAACTAGTGCCCAATATAATTGCTAGCTAACTGAGCCTACACTGTGTCCAGGGACTTGGCACAGGGGGTGATCTCCCTGCGGGGAGCGGGAATCCCCCTTCATTAGGAGGACATACCTTTTGAAGGGAAAGCACCAAGAACAATGTGCGGCTAAGCTGTTAGCTGTGAGGGGCAGTTGGCCCATCACCTTGCAATAAAGAATGCCCTGTTTCACAACAACCCTCCTGTGTAAGTGTGGAATGATTACACAGAGGAAAGCACCACAGAGGAGTTCCTCACCAGGACCATCCCCAAGCGGACGCTGGGATCCTGATGAGGTGGAGGCGCTGCACTGGATATAGGTAGGACTCAAGCACACTACCTCAGTTGCCTGTCTGGGTTGGCAATCCCCACACAACACCATGCGGGAGACTCAGGAGTCCTGTTGCCAACAGGTGTACCACCAGACACTACCATGTAATGGAGACTGGTTAGACCACAGGGGCCAATGTGAGATTGGGTGGGTCAGGCCAGGTCAGAAAATCCGTTACACAAATAATATTATATTTGGGTCTTCCATTCTCTTATTTATCTTATGACTCTATTAGGGACTCTTACTTTTTTATTTATCTTATATTTATACTTTTATCTCAAATTCTCTTTAACTAGATTTTTGTCGAATATAACACATCTAGCCGAGTCCCCCTACCCTGCATCCGATACAGTGGAGCTGCTCAGCTGGTAGGCCAGCGATTGGGAGTGTGGTGGGGGGGGGCATTTTGTTAGTCGCGCATGCGCAGTGCGGTGAGGCGTGCATGCGCAGTGTCAGGAGTGCGGTGACCATCTTAGAATGGCTCCGCATATGCAGCAGCGGGACTACATGTCCCAGAATCCTCAGGTGGGAGAGAAGACCACATGGGACTGTCCCAGCCAATGGGATTCGAGCAGGAGAGAGGAACATGATATACAGTACTCCCGCGCTTCAGACTTGACGGAGAAGCGAAGGAAGAATGTAGTGTCCAGGGAGCTGTGCTTCCTGGACTAGGCCTAGACTTTGCCCCCTAGGCCCTAGTTAGGCCCTGAGACACTTGTAGAGGAGTGTTGCAGAGTAGGCCTGTAGACGGACGTTCACAGAGGTACACAATTGGAGACTTTATAGTGTGAAATTATATAGGCTTTATTGTGCCTTTTCCTTTTCATCAGAAAACCATCCAAACACAGGGCGGGGATGGGGGGGGGGGAACAAAGCTTCTATTCACTTGGGAGTAGTTCTAGTGAAATCCTATGCAATTAATTCACATCTCCCTTAGTAAAGCATGTCTCGCAGCCCCAAAACATATAGCATGAAATAAGCAGATATAAGCAGTCTCTTAATAATGAAAGTCTTATCTGTTAGGTGCTGTAGAATAAGCTTCTCTGCTCTCCTGGAACCGCACCCGTGCGTGCACAGAAAATCAGCATCCAGGTTTAGAAGTCTTGTTTGGTATCTTGCAATCAGCTATGCTGGGCAGAGCTCAAGACATGTGCTGTCTCCAAAGGTCAGCTCTCAGTCAGAGCTAAGGAGTCACTTCCTGTCTCAAAGGCAGGCTTTTTGTAAACAATCTAATCAGGCAGGTGGTGTTTAGTAATTAACTACCACACTGCTAGATTAAAGGCACATTACTTAACAGGGATAAGTCCCCTGTTACAAGGCCTCAGATAGGGACACCTCCCAATAGTATTATTACTGCTCCGGTGGCGGGCAGGCACGCGACATTCTGCGGCCTGGGACCAGGTCACAGGATCCTGAGACATTGCGCGAGACCCTCCGGCTGGAGCTCACACTGCGAGGAGGATCAGGACCCTTAGGAGAGAGGGGAATTGTGTCGGAGACCCCGCTACATGGGACCCGCTCCAACACACCGCTCCAAGTAGCACCTGGGTACTGGAGTACCCAGGCACGTACCCAACATCTACAGGGGGTAGTGCTACCTCACAATTAGGTGGGATTGCTGGGAAGGACACCAGATGTTATTGGTGCCACAGCCCTTCAGTAATTTGGGGGAACCGCTAAGTGTTGGGGTCATTGCACTATACTATGTTGGTGCCTGATAGTGTGTGTTATCTGTGTTAGTGTGTGTACTGTAAGGATTAGTTATACACATTGTGTGGTGTATTACTTACTACTGTGTATTGGTTCCTGTGAGGGGTTATCCCGCCAATGCTGGGATCCTCATAGGTGGAGGTGCTGCACGCAAGATAGAAAAGCTCACCCCAGGCTCCCAGAGGTGGAGACTTAGACCTCCTGTGAACAGACAGGTACAGCAGTACGCGTAGTCACCCGCGTAGTTCTCTTAGGCATAGGGAAAGGGGGCTGCACACGTAAGGCAAAAAGGAAAACGAAAAAATTAAAGATATGTTTATTTCATTTTTTTATTATTAAATGTGATAGACAAGCAAAATTCCAGGTTTGACTCATTCTATCATCTAACAAAATATCTCGTACATAAAAAGCAAACTGGGGCTTTCCGTGTAAATTATTGTTCTCTAACCAGGAAACAGTGTATGTCTTCCACTCACCAGAAGAAGGCGAGGAAAAATTGAGATCACTGGGTTTACTTGAGCCAGAAAACCCAGAGGCTCCCCAGCGGGACCGTCTCTCACCCAAACCACAGTGTCCGGCATGGGAGAAGACTCCTACTTCAAGGCGAGCAAAAGTTAAGCCTATCTGATGACCAAGAGCTGACTATCCACTAATAATTTACCCAAGACTACACTTCAGGCTGTGATATGTTTTGGGCTCAAGTTGCAAAGGGGAAACGGTGTCCACTCCAGAAATGTTTTGGAAAGTTAATTAAAAGTTATGAGAAATTCGAAGTTTGCCTAACAGTCTGAACCACTCTGAAAGATCAGAGCTGATTGCAAAACAAGAAGCAACCAAAGACAGTATTTTAAGCTGAGACACGCTCGAAATATGGTTATAGTTTGATGTATTGATCACTCTAGAAACGTTTTCCAGAACTAAACATCGTTTTTGAGATATCTGGTGAGGGTCTGTCAGCTTAAAATGATCTGAAAGACTAGAGCTTATGGTATATTAAGACCTAGCCTAGTACAGTATCTCAGGCCAAGGCGTGTTTCGGATATAAGCTACAGGTTGATATGTTGCCCACTCCAGATAGGTTTTTCTATAAGTCTAGTGGCTAATCTTATGCTATATCAGGTACTAAAAGTTAGGTTCTAAGTATATGTTTTGTTTTATTGAGGGAAAAAAAAAAGGTGATATAAATAATTGTAATATTTGATTCCCCCCCCCCTCTTGTTTTGAGGTGTATGACCGCCCATACAATAGACCCTGTATTCTATGGTGTATCTCTTATTTTTTACTCTCCAAAGGTTTTGCCCCTGAACAAAGGAATACTGCGGCGTTGGGCTGCTGGGCCACTGCCTGCCCCCATGTTTATTTACCCTGTGTATGAGATAGCTTCACATCACAGCACTTAATTTGGTTGTTGCCCCCAAACTACGTTTGGAAACCGGGGTCCTCTGTATATTCTACCCCACCTTG
This sequence comes from Ascaphus truei, assembly GCA_036426205.1. Classification (NCBI taxonomy): domain Eukaryota; kingdom Metazoa; phylum Chordata; class Amphibia; order Anura; family Ascaphidae; genus Ascaphus; species Ascaphus truei. The sequence goes on from CM071570.1 coordinate 209,661,349, forward strand.
TTTACCCTTTCCCCATGTCGAGTTCTACAAGCATTTGTTATTAATGCTTAACAATTTGTGTATCTTCTGGTATATATGTTTTTGTTTCAAAAGATTAATGAATGTCGATGCGCTGATTTCTCTGAAGGATACATGTAGGCGGACGCTCACAGAGGTATGCAAGGGAGACTGGTTATAGTGAAATTAAATAAGGCTTTTATTGCGCCTGTTTCCTTAACATCAGGAAACCATCCAAACAAGGGGTAAACAAAGCTTCTATTCACTTGCACGTATTTCTAGTGAAATACTATGCAATCCACCACTCCCTTTAGATAAGCATGTCTCCCAGCCCCAAACATATAGCATGAAATGAACAGATATAAAAAGTCTTATAAATGAAAGTCTTATCTGTTCCTTGTGGTTTGGAGGGAAAATCTTCTCTGTTACTGGTTGCTACCTTTTCTTCAGAATTTGTCAGCATTCAGGTTTAGAAGTTTCCTCTGTGTCTTGCAAGCAGCCTCTTCTGGTACAGTAGACTCAAGACGTCTGTCCCCATGTCAGTCTCACAAGTTGTGAGAGTAAGGGACAATCTCTGCTCTGTCTCCAAGTTCAGCTCAGGTGTGAGCTAAGGAGTCTCACTTCCTGTCTCAAAAGACAGGCTTTTCTAAGCAATCTAATCAGGCAGGTGGTGTTTGTTAATTGACTACCAGCAGTTAACCACCACACTGCTGGATTAGAGGCACATTACCTGAACAGGGATAACTCCCCTGTTACAATACACATTATCACTCTGTTCATCTGGATCATATACCATTGAAATATTACCATGCCAATTAATATAATCTCTCAAACTACCAAGGGCTTAAATACTCCCCGAAAGAGATGAATAGCTCTTTCAGAGGCTAGAAGACCAGGGGGAGATATAATTATGTTGCAAGAAACCCATCGGAAAAAAGGAGATCAATGATTGCTATTTAGTAATGATTATCCTTCAATTTACCACTCATCATCCCCTACGAAAAAAAATGACGTAGCCACACTTTTCCATAAAGATTTAAATTTTAAAGTAGACAAAATCAAAACAGATCTCGCTGGAAGAATTTTGGTTATCACAGGCTCGTTGGACTCCACCTATCTAACGGTAGTCAATATTTATGCCCCTAACGAAAACCAAGAGGCTTTTTTTCCAGGAGTTAACAAATTTAATTTACTCTGTCCAGAAAGGTCTTTTAATCCAAGCGGGAGATTTAAATTCAATAATGGATCCAAATTTAGATAAACCTCCCAGTCCCGCACTACCACAAAGAACAGCTTATTCTACTCATGGACTTGTTTCTATGACCAAAGAATTGTTGTTTGTAGACCCCTGGAGATTAATGAATGCTAAAGTTAAGGACTTTTCCTTTTTTTTCCCCCATCCTCACAATAGCTACTCACAAATAGACTATATTTTGGTAGATCAACAAATTAGCGACAATATTTCCTCAGCAATAATTGTCCCCTCGGCCTGGTCAGACCACTCTACACTTATGACTAAATTGGACGGCCTCACTACCAAAAATAAAACAAGATCATGGTCTTTAAATTAATCTTTATTGATGAATCCACATAACCTGCAATTAATGGAAGAAGAGCTGGCCCAATATTTTGACATAAATAACACCCCAGAGGTTTCTTCTTTTACTCTTTGGGAGGCACACAAATCAGTGATTAGAGGAAAATTGATAGTGCTGGCTTTCCAGAAAAAAAAAGAAAAAAAAAAGACATTGAAATATTAACACAAAAACTAACAGAACTGGAATCTATCCATAAAACAAACCCCTCCTCGAAAAACTATAGACAAATAATTTCAGTAAGAAGCCAATTAAATCTTCTGTTTGTGACAGACGCACAGAGGGCTATATGTTGGACTCAACAGAAATACTGATAAAGGGCCACAAGCCCGAAACGCGTAGGTGTTCTGTTTTTGTGCTATTTTTGGTCCATTAAACTTTTATTGTGGGAACGCATCTGCGGGGCTCCAGCAACATTCCAATGCCTAATGGAGAAAACCATTGGAGACATGAATCCTCGGGAATGTTTGGTTTACCTGGACGATATTATTGTCTTCTACTGATACTATTGACCCTGGAAGAACATGAAGAACGGCTGTTTAAAGTGCTGCACCGTCTGGGGCGAGAGGGCCTGAACCTGTCACTCGACAAATGCCGGTTCTGTCGTACCTCGGTGACCTACGTGGGACACATTGTATCTGCTGATGGAATCGCCACTGATCCAGCCAAAGTCGAGGCTGTGGTGAATTGGCCGCAACCCGAGAATGTCATGGAAATACGCTCTTTCCTCGGCTTCTGTGGCTACTATCATCGCTTTGTGGAAGGGTATTCCAGTAATTCCAAGCCTCTAAATAATCTCCTTAAGATATACCCCGAAGATACCGGGCGAAAGGCCCCCTCTGCTAGACAGCCGTTTGGTGACAAATGGCCGACTGAATGCGAACGGGCCTTCGTGGGCCTGAAGAGGAGTTTAACCAAAGCACTTGTTCTTGCTTATGGTGATCCAGGACAGCCCTATGTCCTCCATGTAGACGCAAGTCTTAACCGCTTAGGGGCAGTCTTGCACCAGAAGCACCCGGAGGGACTCTGTGTAAGGATTCGCCGTTCCGGCATTCAGGGACCATCCCCTCACCTGGCTGTATGTCGTGGGCACTCGTCTAGCCTCCCCGCTGATGCGCGCTGTAGGCTCCATCCCCGCTCTGTTAAACAACACCAGCATGGCATTGACGCGCGTTCCAGGCTCTGCCCCCGCTCTGATGTCTCAAGGAACCGGCGTGGGAGTATCACACACTCCAAGTCCCGCCCTCTGAACCCTGTGACACGTGCGGTGCGAGGAATCGGGGAGTGCGTCCCTTGCAGCGCGTTCCCTCCTCGCCTATCTATAGTACTGCCGAAGATTCGCCCCCCGCTGATGTGCGCATCACCGTTCTTGTTACAGAGTGTGCGCGCACCCGCTCTTTCTATGCACGGTCACTGAGCATAGCTCTGCCCCCTCGGGACGCGCCGCACCTCCGCTGTGCGCGGTGCACGCGCATGACGGCGTGCAACGAGCCCCAGCTACGTGTCAAGCTTGCTATGAGCCTTGTCTCCTGCAGCCTATCCTGGCATCTGCAGAAGCCCCGCCTCCGCTCCCTCCCCTACTGGTTCCTGTCTCCTTTATAAGACTGCCTCTTCCTGGTATACCTTGCTGAACATAGACTTTGTGTAGCCTTGTGTGTGCCTGGCTTGTCCAGCCCTGTCTTGCTTTGTTTTCTACAGTTATCTCCCGTGTACCGACCTAGCTTTGGATTTGGATTCTCTCTGGCTCTTTACCCCTGGCTTACGGATAACGACTACGTGTACCTCTCCTACCCTTGGAACCTGGCGAGTATTGGATTAACCCTTTTTCTTCATACCCAGACCCAGCAACGCTACAAACCACCTACTGGGCCTGCCTTTGCTACTGTGGGTGTGTGGCATTGTCCTTCCCACCTAAGTGCCGGGGTCAGGTCTTGTCTGTGGGCTCGCACAAGCGTGACATGCGGGCTGCAAGTAACCTCTTACCTGATCGGCTGCATCATTGGACAAACCTGTGTGTACCAGCAGCCTATGACGATTCACTTCCTTGTTCCACCCCTGCTTGCTATTGGAACCTCCTTCCTTATATACCCTGCCCTTTCAGATTACCTTTGCTGAGCATAGTCAGTGTGACGCCGTGCCTTGCTGCATTCTGTTCCTGATACCTTGTTTTGCCTTGTCTGCCTAATTAACCCTTTGTTGCCTGAACCCTGCTAGTTACTTGGACTCCGCTTCTCTCCGCTCCTGACCTTGGCAAAGTACTCCGATGATCCGCTCTTCTACAATCCTGACCTTGGCAAAGTACCTCAACGATCCGCTATTCTCCAATCCTGACCTGGCAAGTATATACGACTACTCTGCACTCTATAACCCTGATCCGGCTTGCACGACCAATCTACATCCTAGACGCGCCCGCGTGGCTGTGGGTTGGCGTTTCTCAATTCCCTACCTCAGCACCGTGGTCGCACTTCGTTTGTGGTGAGCTACTCGTTACAGTATGCTCAGCCATACAAACTTCGACCCCGCTGAGGTAGGAAGAGCCCTGAGCACGCACGCCAATGCTTTGTCTAGCATTGAGGAAAGACTTGCATCTTATGACCATTATATGCAAACTATCTGTAACATACGTGCTTGCCACAAACTGCTACCGGACCGCGGGGCTGGGGTGGGGATATATAAACACTGACCTTAGGCCACGGAGTCAGGTCCGGAGTGCGGATTCCATAATCAGACATAGCCAGGTCAGGACTGGAGAAGGTAGGGTTAACGTTATCCAGGCAGGGGTCAAGGCAGGCGGCACCGGAGCGGTGGTCGAGGAAACAAGCCAAGGTCATCAACAGGAAATCTTGGGTGAAGGTACTTCAGGGATCCTTGAAAAAGAACGCTGTGACGTTCGAAACGCGTTGGATGGGTCTCTTGTCACATTAAAGTGCCCTTTTAATCATTTTTCGTTTTGGGTCCTTCCTGCTCCGTTTTTGTGGTGCGCTTTTGGTCTTTCTTTTCCTGTTGCTTCAGGGATAAGAACAGGAACTGGAAATCCAGTGCTTCAGCACAGAACGGCACCCCCTAGCCGGGTACAGCCGAGAGTGGTGGAGACCAGTGGGAACAGGAACTGCAGAATCCAGTGCTACAGCACAGAACGGCACCCCCTAGCCGGGTACAGCCGAGAGTGGTGGAGACCACTGGGAACAGGAACTGCAGAATCCAGTGCTTCAGCACAAAACGGCACCCCCTAACCGGGTACAGCCGAGAGTGGTGGAGACCACTGGGAAACAGGAACTGCCAACAGGAAGGCTACAGGAACCAGGGGTACAGACACGCCACAAGAAACACTGGGGACACCAGCATAGCCACTTCAGCGCGGCGGGGAAGTCTGCCAGGAACAAGGGAAGCAGCGCGGGGCTGCTAAGCAAAAAGGCCTTGTGAAGCAGGCGACTGGAAGCAGGATACCAGGCACAAGGAGGCCTAACAGGGAGTCTGTGACAAGCAAAGTCACTTGCAACTTGGATTGCAAAATCTATGTCCAGCAACTTCCTGAGGGCGGGGCAGGCACTAAATAGCACAGAAGGCCAATCAGGCCAGAGCTGCACAGGAGACAGCAGGAGGCAGGTGATTGCAGAAGCAGGGAATAGATTTTCTGGAACCTGCAAAGCTCCGGATGGATGGGCTCCAGCCAAAGCCAGGAGTGGATTCCTGACACTATCCAGGAGCATTTTAAAACTCTCACTCTGTCTGTACATGAATCCCGGCCTGTTCCTAGTTCTGCCACACCTGGGGAAGTTATGTCCGTTCCTCATTCCTTCCACGAACCCCGGTTACCTACGCCCAACCGTTATGGAGGGGACCCCCAAGAATGTCGGGGGTTCTTGAATCAATGCTTCATTCAATTTGAGATAAACTCCTCCCGCTTCACCTCTCCACGCGTCAAGGTGGCGTACATTATTTCTCTCTTCACAGATGACGCACTTGCCTGGGCTTCTCCTATCTGGGAACGAAGGTCTGATCTCACTCAGGACATCGGAGTATTTACCGGGGAGTTCCGTAGGGTGTTCGACACACCTGGCCGCAAGGTATCTGTTGCTTCTACCGTTTCCTATATATCCCAAGGTAATCGTCCTGTGGCAAAATATGCACTTGAGTTTAGAACTGTTGCCGCAGAGACGGATTGGAATAATGAATCTTTGTCTGCTGCATTCTGGCGGGGCCTCTCTGAAACCCTAAAGGACGATTGGCGACTTTCGACCGTCCCACGGATCTGGAGGACCTTATCGCCATCTGCATCAGAGTGGACCACCGTCTTCAGGAAAGGAAAGCAGAGAGAGTACACCGCAGATCATTCTCATCCAGAATCACTCCGGTCCAGGTGAGCATGACGGAATTTTCTTCAATGGATACTTCTGAACCCATGCAACTGAGAGGTACGAGTCTCTCCAAATCAGAGAAACAACATCGCCTGAATGCGGGTCTGTGTCTATATTGCGGACAACCTGGACACCTGGCCTACTCTTGTCCCAATAAGCCAGGAAAATGCAAAATTCCCATGAGAATTAGGGGAGTCTCACTGGGAACCATTTCTCTCTCTCCTATTTCTGTTGATAACCCTTCTAGAATCCTTCTTCCCATCACTCTCTCTGGGAATGGGTTTCGTGTTTCCACCGAGGCCTTTCTCGATTCCGGCTCTGGGGGCAACTTTATAGATCAAGGCTTTGCTGAACGTCACAATATCCCCCTCATACCTAGAAAAAACCTATTGGACTTGAGGCCATTGATGGAAGACCGCTTCAGTCAGCCTTTATTTTACTGGAGACCCAGGTACTTCATCTCAAGACAGGTACTTGTGGATTAACCTCTTATGGCGCTGAGGGATAGTGGATGGAACAGAGTCTTGTGCAATATTTTCTTCTTAGGTGAATACCTCAGAGAGGGAGACAAGAGAAATACAGTTCTTGGTACAAAAAGAGCTCCATTGAATGGGATCCTTATTTAGCCAATACACCCGAGGATTATGAATCTGTAACCAGGGAAGGCCAAGGATTACTGCTACGGAAGGCGTATGAATCACATTAAATTGGATGTCCTCCAGGTGATCAGTACCTGTCTTGGGGGGGTAAATGATAAGTGTAAATGAGCGCTAGTGTAAACAATGATATACAAAAATGATAATGCAAACAAAAGAACAAAACCTGAGATACAGTCTATGACGAAGGTAGTCCTTGAGCTGCTTGAGAGGTTGATCTGGGATCTTCCAACCAGATTAGAAGATGCGTGTGGATTAACCTCTTATGGCGCTGAGGGATAGTGGATGGAACAGAGTCTTGTGCAATATTTTCTTCTTAGGTGAATACCTCAGAGAGGGAGACAAGAGAGGAAACCGGAAGTGACGTATCGCACTGGAAACAGTGCTGGTCTGCTGGAGGTGATCTCTGAATGCTGCGGTGCAGGAGAGAGAGCAAACAGCGACACACACAGGGGTCCCGGAGCAGAGGCAGTGTGGCTCCCCCTGGGTTGTGAGAATATATACCTGTGGATTGGTTCCAGTGCTTCCGAGTCGCCTGGATTTCGGTGAGTGGGCAGCTATTGTATTGAGACCACGAGGACATCAAGAATTCTCCCCGCATCTAACGAACGGACGTCCGGCGCCCCCCAGCAAGCGGCTATCCCTGGCAAAAGACCCCGTACCACTGCACATGTCCTACTCAAGGGCGGTGAGTAGGATTTCAGTTTTTACCATCGGCGGAGCAGCACGGCTTCATTCAGCACAAGCGCTTGGAAGCCATCATTCATTTATATAACAGGAGTTCACCTACTGTTTATTAATCCATTATACTTTTTACATCAATTGTAGATGCAATTGTTTTAATCATTAAATGCTCTTTATACTTTAACATCCAAGTCTTATATTGTCCAAAGGGTAATACACTATTGTGGTGTTTTTTGCATTTCTCTTGTCTCCCTCTCTGAGGTATTCACCTAAGAAGAAAATATTGCACAAGACTCTGTTCCATCCACTATCCCTCAGCGCCATAAGAGGTTAATCCACATGCATCTTCTAATCTGGTTGGAAGATCCCAGATCAACCTCTCAGGCAGCTCAAGGACTACCTTCGTCATAGACTGTATCTCAGGTTTTGTTCTTTTGTTTGCATTATCATTTTTGTATATCATTGTTTACACTAGCGCTCATTTACACTTATCATTTACCCCCTCAAGACAGGTACTGATCACCTGGAGGACATCCAATTTAATGTGATTCATACGCCTTCCGTAGCAGTAATCCTTGGCCTTCCCTGGTTACAGATTCATAATCCTCGGGTGTATTGGCTAAATAAGGATCCCATTCAATGGAGCTCTTTTTGTACCAAGAACTGTATCATTAAATCCAGTAGCATTTGTGGTACTACCCCGGCTGAGGCAAAGGAAAGGGTACTTTTGCCTGAGGAGTATGCCGAGTTCAGCGACGTCTTCGATAAAGTTAAGTCTGAGGTACTACCCCCACATCGTCCGTACGATTGCCCCATTAAACTACTCCCGGGTTCTTCTCCCCCAGAGGGGTTTCCTACCCTTTGTCCATGCCTGAGACCAAGGCCATGCGAGAGTATATTACTGAGAATCTCCAGAAAGGTTTCATACGTAACTCTACTTCTCCTGCGGGTGCCGGTTTCTTCTTCGTGAAGAAAAAAGACGGTTCTTTACGCCCTTGTATCGACTACTGGATTTAATGATACAGTTCTTGGTACAAAAAGAGCTTCAATAAAATCACCATTAAGAATCGTTACCCTCTTCCTCTTATATCTGAGCTCTTCGATCGCCTACAAGGCGCCAATATCTTCTCTAAGTTGGATCTACGTGGAGCCTACAACCTCATCAGGATTCGCCAGGGTGATGAGTGGAAAGCTGCTTTTAACACCAGAGATGGACATTGCGAGTACTTAGTCATGCCATTCGGTCTATGTAATGCCGCAGCTGTGTTTCAGGATTTTGTCAACGAAATCTTTCGGGACCTTCTCAATTCTTTTGTGATCATTTATTTAGATGACATTCTGATTTTCTCCAAATCCAAACAAGAACATGTGTCCCATGTAAAGCAGGTACTTCTTCGCCTACGAGAAAACCAACTCTTCGCCAAACTCGAGAAGTGTCAATTTCACCAAGCCTCCACCGTTTTTCTTGGATACATTATCTCCAACACTGGACTTACTATGGATCCTGCTAAGGTCAAAGCGGTACTGGATTGGCCTCAACCCACCACTCTCAAATCCATTCAATGGTTCCTCGGATTTTCGAACTATTATCGTAAATTTATCCAGAACTTTTCTTCATTGGTAGCTCCTATTACTGCCTTGACCAAGAAAGGACCTGACCCTACTTCTTGGCCTCCCATGGCCATTCAGTCCTTCTATCGTCTTTAGAGTGCATTTGTCTCCGCACCTATCCTTATTCCTCCTGATCCTAAACTGTCTTTCACCCTAGAAGTAGATGCATCAGACATCGGTGTTGGTGCTGTCCTTTCCCAGAGGAAGAATCCTCAATCCAGATTGCATTCCTGTGCATTTTTCTCCAAAAAAAATTCTTCCGCTGAGTGCAATTACGATATTGGGAATCCGGAACTCCTGGCTGTGAAATTAGCATTAGAAGAATGGAGACATTGTCTGGAGGGCACTGAGAATCCCATAACTATCTTAACAGATCATAAAAATCTGTTATACATCGAAGAGGCACGTCGTCTTGGAGCCCGTCAAGCCAGATGGTCATTATTCTTTTCAAGATTCAATTTCATAATATCATATCTGCCTGGAACAAAAAATGTCAAGGCTAACGCCCTTTCCCGACAATTCTCTTCGGACGATAAATCTGAGGACCAACAAAGGCCTATTCTCCCTGCTAAGTGTATTCTTTCTGCAACCACCTTCAACGTTCTCAAAGATATTGTACGACAACAAGATCACACCCCTGCAGATCTCAATATTCCCGAGGGTCGTCTGTATACTTCTCCTACGCACCGCAGGAAAGTTCTCCAATGGAGTCCAGTGCCGCTGGTCACCCAGGTACCAGAAGAACTTTAGATCTGATTTCCAGAACTTTTTGGTGGCCCAGGATTCAGAAAGATGTCAAGGACTTCGTAGCCGCATGCCCAACTTGTGCCAGGACTAAGACTCCCAGGAATCTTCCTTCAGGACTTCTCCTGCCCCTTCCTGTTCCCAACCGACCATGGACACACCTGTCCATGGATTTCATTGTGGATTTACCGGTATCCAAGGACATGAATACGATCCTGGTGGTTGTGGATCGATTTTCTAAACAGTCCCACTTTATACCTCTCAAAGGTCTTCCCAATTCTTCCAAACTGTCCGATGTATTCATCAGAGAGATCTTTCGATTTCACGGAGTACCCCTGGTTATCGTGTCTGATTGGGGTTCACAGTTTGTGTCTAGCTTTTGGCGTTCTTTTTGCCGACAACTGGGCATTTCTCTATATTTCTCCTCCGGGTACCACCCACAGACGAATGGTCAAACTGAATTGTTTCCCTAGAACAATACATAAGATGTTTTGTTTCAGATTCCCAAGATGACTGGTCTGAACTTTTGCCCTGGGCAGAATTCACCCATAACAACGTACAAAGTGGATCTACTCTGGAATCCCCATTTTTTGTAAATTACGGGTTCCATCCTTCTACACTCCCTCTCTCTGTATCTTCATCAGGGATTTCCGCGGCAGACGACAGGATTAAAGCATTGCAAGATCTTTGTAAAAAGGTTCAGGCAAACATCAATACAGCTACCAATAGGCAGAAGACCCAGGCTGATCGCCACCGCCACTGCTCAAGAATTCAAGATTGGCGACAAGGTTTGGCTCTCATCCAAGAACATCAGGCTGAAGGTACCATCTATGAAGTTTGCACCCAGATTTCTCGGTCCTTTTTCTATCTCAGAAAGGATTAATCCCGTGGCGTATCGTCTCGCGTTACCTCCTTCTATGCGGATCCCATCCGTTTTTCACGTCTCGTTACTTAAGCCAGTGGTCCAGAATACTCACTCGGTTCATTCACCTCCCACTTCATCTCATATGGTACAAGGCCAACCTGAGTATGAAATATAATCCATTCTGGACTCAAAGTTCTCAAGAGGCTCATTACAGTATTTGGTACACTGGAAGGGTTATGGCCCAGAGGAAAGATTCTGGGTTCCTAGTCATCATGTTCATGCTTCCAGGATGATCTGTAACTTCCATTCCAAATTTCTGGATAAACCTTCATGGAGTCGCCCGGATGTCGCTCCTAGAGGGGGGGGGGTACTGTGAGGATTCGCCGTTCTGGCGTTCAGGGACCATCCCCTCACCTAGCTGTATGTCGTGGGCGCTCGTCTAGTCTCCCCGCTGATGCGCGTGGTAGGCTCCGTCCCCGCTCTGTTGTTAAACAACACCAGCATGGCAGTGACGTGCGTTCCAGGCTCTGCCCCCGCTCTGATGTCTCAAGGAACCGGCGTGGGACAATCACACACTCCAAGTCCCGCCCTCTGAACCCTGTGACACGTGCGGGCTGCAAGTAACCTCCTACCTGATCGGCTGCATCATTGGACAAACCTGTGTGTACCAGCAGCCTATGACGATTCACTTCCTGGTTCCACCCCTGCTTGCTATTGGAAACAAAAGAAAACAGCGCACAAGGCCAAATAGTGAAGCAAATTCAACAATATATTATAGAATTAAAAAGGGGGTAATATATCTGCGTACATGAAAAAAGTTGGTAAAAGGCATGTAGTGTGTATCACACTGTTTACCACTCGGCAGCTGTTAGCTGTAGATTCAGGTGCTTGCTTCCCTCTGCTGCTGCAGCTCAGTTGATTCTGGGGCAGGACGTCAGTCTTTTCACTCCCAAGGGGATTTCCCTTCATGCAGCCAGGTTCAGCAGCTGGTACTGGGGCTCGGTGAAATCGCTCCTGCTTCCTGGCCGATATGAAGCTGCTCCTGTACCTCGTTAGGTGTATCCTCTGCACAGAGGTTAAAATGCAGCTTGCTGGGGTGCCCTCAGCGTGCCACGATGCCGCTCCGTCGCGGGACGCTGTGTAATGACGTCACTGTCTACACAGCAGTGGTGGATTCAATAGGGAAGTTTGAACAGTCTTACAAAGTCTCTCACAAGTGTCCAAAACAGCACACAGGATGAAATAAAAACAGGACAGGCCAATACATAGACAAAGGCCAATGTAAGCAGATATAAGGCAATAGAATGTTACATCCAACTAGTTTCGTAGAATTAACTACTTCTTCAGGGAGCCTCCTCCCTTATATACCCTGCTATTGGAGCCTCCTTCCTTATATACCCTGCACTTTCAGCTTACCTTTGCTGAGCATAGTCAGTGTGACGCCGTGCCTTGCTGCATTCTGTTTCTGATACCTTGTTTTGCCTTGTCTGCCTGATTAACCCTTTGTTGCCTGAACCCTGCTAGTTACTTGGACTCCGCTTCTCTCCGCTCCTGACCATGGCAAAGTACCCCGACGATCCGCTCTTCTACAATCCTGACCTTGGCAAAGTACCCCAACGATCCGCTATTCTCCAATCCTGACCTGGCAAGTATATACGACTACTCTGCACTCTATAACCCTGATCCGGCTTGCACGACCAATCTACATCCTAGGCGCGCCCGCGTGGCTGTGGGTTGGCGTTTCTCAATTCCCTACCTCAGCACCGTGGTCGCACTTCGTTTGTGGTGAGCTACGCGTTACACTCTGACCAGTAGCCTACATCAGCTGCAGTTTGACTCCTGGAGAGCAAAATTACCCGGTACACAAGTTGGAGTTCGTTGCCCTCAAGTGGGCCATCGTGGACAAACTCCATGATTATTTGTATGGCGTATCCTTTGAAGTGAGGACGCATAACAAACCCCTCACTTACATACTAACATCAGCCAAATTAGATGCTACCGGCCATCGATGGCTGGCTCCGTTTTCAAATCACCAGTTCACACTGAAGTATAAGCCAGGGCCTCTGAATATAGGAGCAGATACCCTATCCCGACGACCAGGGCTGAGCCCCACTCCCAACGATGACGACTGGGAAGAGATCCCGGGACCAGGGATGGAGAGCCATGTGCAGCACGGCTGCTGTAATAGCAGATAGGCTGGCCTTCTCAAAATTGAGGGTCGTGGACTCATTAGAATTTCAATCTAGGGCCATCCCTGTCGCTTACTGTGATCCAGAAGGGATGAATATCACCCACGATAAAATCATAGTGTGGAGGGATATGGTCCAATACCAGGTCTGGAACTCCATAGCGGGAGTCATTCGTCAAGCTGTCCAGAGAAACAAGCCTGGAATCCTGAAATGTGCTCCTAGCGACATGGTCGCCATTCTCTTGCGAGAAGTCGATAAGTTCGAAATCGACAATGGTGCAACACAACAACCACCCGGATAGACGACAACTGGTTCTCCCCAGGAACCTAAAGCATATGGTCCTGAAAGTCTTGCAAGATGAGCATGGATAGCTCAGAGTGGAAAAGACTTTCGGACTCGTCAGAGACAGCTTTTTCTGGCCAAAAATGCATGAAGCGGTAGAACAACACTGTCAGCGGTGTTCCAGGTGTATTCAATGCAAGACGCTGCCTACCAGAGCTACCCCAATGGCTCACCTGAAGAGCTCGGGTCCCATGGACTTGGTGTGTATAGATTTCCTGTGCATTGAGCCTGATGCCCGAGGTATCTGTAACGTCATCACGGACCATTACACGCGATATGCACAAGCCTTTCCGACCAAAGACCAGAAGGCCATCACGGTAGCGAAGATTCTATGGGAAAGGTACTTCGGGCATTATGGCCTACCCTACTGCCTCCGTTCCGATCAAGGCCGGGACTTTGAAAGCAAACTAATCCGGGAGCTACTCAAAATCCTAGACATAACCAAGTCTCGGACCACTCCCTACCATCCGGAGGGTGACGCTCTGCCGGAGTGATTCAACAGGACGTTGCTGGACATGCTCGGCACGTTGAAAGGCACTCAGAAGATGGAGTGGAGCTGACATGTGGAGACTCTGGCACAATCGTATAACTGTACCCAACATGAGTCCACGGGATTCTCTCCATACTTCCTTATGTTTGGGCGAGAAGCCAGGCTTCCAGTAGATGTATGGTTACGAGTATCAACCGATGGGATACGCAACGCTACGCACTTCAAATACGTGCAAAGGCTTCAGGAAAACCTGCAACAGGCTTACCAGCAAGCCGAGAAGTCTGCGGCTAAACACAATGCCAATAACAAGAGGCATTAGGACCATACGGTCAGACACCGGGAAATCCTTCCTGGGATGCTGTGCTTTTCTGCAACCTAGGGATTCCTGGGAAGCATAAACTCGCTGACCGTTGGCGTGGCGTGTCTATGAGGTCGAATCACAGATGCCGTGCCTCCCAGTCTACCGGATAAAAGATACGGATGGCCGAGTAAAGGTCTGGCACCATAACCATCTTCTTCCCATTCCACAAGTAGGAGACAATGAACCAGAAATACCGGCTGCACCCCTGGATGGTGAACCGGAGCACGTAAATGATAGCCAAGAGACCATTAATGATCATCCAGAGGGTGATGAAACCATAAATGAGATTGTAGAGGATCCAATGGAGGAACCCTCTCAAAGGGGACCCCAAAGTCCCGGAGCACCTCCCGGAGGAGCCACGGGTAAAGGGCCCTGACAACCGACGCCCTCTAGGGTGTCCCTGGACCCCAGAAGCCCATGCTTCAACCCAAACAGAGACTATTCAGAGACATTATTACCCTCTATGGGAGAGGCTTAGCCTCAGGACTAGACATATTACTCCCCAGAGGGAGTAGCTGAAGAACAGCTCTGGCAGAGCCAAAGAGTTAGGTACCCTCCAAATCGGGTAACCTATGATACAATTGGGGCACCCCACTATGAGGCTCAGCAGTGGTCTCGGAGCAAAAGCCAATGTGTGATTGTGATGCTCACACAATTGTGCAACATTGTTTAAAGCCGATTCAATGTGATAAGTTGTAATATTTATACATTGCATTTTCATTATATAAGTTATGTGTGATAAGGTTGTGTTACGCTGTTCCCAAGCGGGATCGTTGGTATTTTTCACCGGGGGAGGATGTAGCTTTGTCCCCCTGCCCCTAACCCCCTTACCTCCGATGTGTGTGCGGGGCAGGAGGAGGCGAAGGCGGCTGTGGCCGGGCAGTGGACGGGGACCCCACTTAACTCCGGTGCGGGTAGTGAGATTGCGGTGGGGTGTGTGGGCAGGAGGAGAGGCGACCGGGTCGCCAGAGGTCTGCGGCGGCTCCCGACACAGGGCGTCGCCATCTTGAGTGTGTGCGCGCATGCGCAGTGCGCTTGCGCGTGCGCAGTGGCGTCCAGAGTGCGGTGGCCATTAGCAGGGCCATACGCACTAGTGAGTGCCATGGGGGGCCACCTGATGCCACACAGCCAATAGGGCTGCAGCAATCCCCTGCTCCCTGATATTGATACAATTTGCGTGTTTGGACCACGCCAGTCTATGGAGGGAGCTGAGGTAGTGTCCAGGGAGCTGTGCTCCCCTGGACTAGGCCTAGCTTTATCCCCTTAGGCCCCAGGTAGGCCCTGAGACCCACTAGATTGTGGTTGCTGCAGGGACAGGCCCTTAGATAGGGACACTGCCCCTGTATATTGTAGTGAGGGACAGAGCAGCATCCTGGCTCTTGGTGGTCTGGGACCAGATCACCCTATGGAAGAGACTGTACTTGAGGTGGACACCCCACTGGTGATCACCCCACGCGGAAGCACAGGAGTCACGAATCACTGTTGGGTCCATGTACCCCATCGCAGGACTCAGTGCCCCCGGGTGTGGACACACCCGGCAGGTACCTTTATCCAGCAAGTGCACCATCTCAACACTTTACTGGGGGCAGCACTGTCTCACACATTCAGGTGGGCTGGATCTTGGGGACACTGGGAAGGTTCGGTGTCCAAGAGCACCTCAACACCTTGGGGACGGTATACCCTGTGGGTTGTGGACACAGTGTTGGGAACACAGTGGGGGGGGGGGGGGGGGAGGTAGTTACATGCGAGTCTTGGCGGGTGGCTGCACCTCATTAGTGTTCAGTAGAGCTGTTCATAATATAAGTGTGGTTCATGTATATGTCTGTTTGTGTGCTTATAGTGAAGTATCCGTGTTTCTCCATATTATTGCGTATAGTTCATATATGGTCCTGCACGGGTTATCTGACATAGTTAGGATCCCGCGCAGGTGGAGGCGCTGTCACCTATCGAATCAGGTACACCACAGGCTCCACTCAGCGGAGGTTCAGGCCTCCTGTGAGCCGCAGGTAAAGCACCACACACACCGTAGTCGCCTTATCTCCCAGGTGGTGGGGGAAAGTGCGATACAGGTACATGACCCCTACCAGGTTACACTCTTTTCTCCCAGGTGTCTCCCCATTGTGCTGGCGTGGCTGCGGTGAAATGGGGAACATACTGCATGTATTCTGGTCATGTCCTAAAATCTAGACAACGTGGGGGGAAGTGTTTGCTCTCATAAATAAGATCCTGGGGATCACTGTTCCACACGATCCTCTATATATATATTGTTGGGAAAACCAATGACCAACAAAAACAAAAGGGAAGCCAAAGTTATTTCTCACATTTTAATTGCCACTAGGTGCACAATCGCCAAGAACGGGAAACAATCTCCCCCCCCCCCCCCCCATCTTTAAATCAAATAAACAATAAAACCTGGCATATAGTTTATATGGAAAACTCTCAGCTTATATGAATGGCTCCATATCTCAATTCTCGGAGATCTGGACCCCTTGGTTCCAGCATGCTGGTATATCTTCATATTTCGATTAAAATATTCTGAAAGTTGTGATTTATGTTGTATCTAAATCGATGTTCACTATATTATATATGTACAAATGCTGTCCCCTCTCCCCTCCCCCAACTCTTTCCCAAATGTGATATTTTTTGACTATATGAGAGATAGAGTGGCTCAGTGAGTAAAAGACACTGACTGGCACTGAGTTTGAAGCAGGGGAACCTGGTTTAATTCCCGTTGTTGGTTCCTTGTGACCTTGGGCAAGTCACTTTATCTCCCTGTGCCTCAGGCACCAAAAACATAGATTGTAATCTCCACAGGGCAGGGACCTGTGCCTACAAAATTTCTCTGTAAAGCACTACGTAAAACTAGTAGTACTATACAAGAACATGCTATTATTATTATCATATGTATCAACGTTCCTCACTTCCCTCCCCCTTTTTTATGTATACCCCCCCCTCCCCTTATCTTTGAAAAATTATTAATAAAAACTTAAGTAATAAAAAAAAAAAGAAGCAGAGATTCTACACTTGGAAACACCTGGTTAAGGTGAGTATTATTATTTTTTTAGCAAATTGGGGACAAATGTTTGCTCTAAGACGATATTATCCATATTTAAAGGAGAAATCCATGCAATATCCTACGTGTGTGTGTGTGTGTGTGGGTGTGGGGGGGTCAGGGGGGGTTAAAGAAAAAAGTTGTGTAGTATTTGATAATACTTACTGTACTTTCCGGACTATTGAGCGCACCTGAATATAAGCCGCACCCACTGAATTTAAAAAAAATTATTATTTTGAACATAAATAAGCGCACATGTCTATAAGCCGCAGGTGCCTGCAGTTCTCTGAGCAGGCTGATCGGGTAGGGGGGAGAGCGGGCTGATCGGGGAGGGGGGAGAGCGGGCTGATCGGGGAGGGGGGAGAGCGGGCCGAATGGGGAGAGCGGGCCGAATGGGGAGAGCGGGCCGAATGGGGAGGGCGGCCCGAATGGGGAGGGCGGCCCTTATATTGTGGTTACTCAATTCGCCACAGGTGGCGAATGGCGAAAGGGTTGCACACCCTGGGTCTAATGAAAGCTTCATGCCGCCAAAAAACCGAGCACGTCACAGAATGTGGTTTTTTGAAAAAAAAAATTTGAAAGCGGGAAAAATCCATATATTAGCCGCGCCATTGTTTAAGCCGCGAGGTTCAAAGCGTGGGAAAAAAGTTGCGGCTTATAGTCCGGAATTACGGTACTACATTTTTTTAAATTCAACTGTTAATGCCATTTTAATGAGTTATAATATAATAAGCATCCTTTCATTTCTATAGCAGGCTTTAGCCCACCTCCCCAGCAGTGCAAGATCTTTGTAACACTTTCCAGTTTGTGATCATTTGTCGCCAATGTTCCCAGCAGTTTGAGCTGCAAACTGTAACAATAGATAATGTGACCTTAGTAATATAAGAATACATTGTAGCTGCCAAGTTACCCTGACTGAAGGATTGATTGAAACTGAAAGGCGGCCATTTAGTGAACCCTGGCAAACAGGATCTTTGCTGATCGATCACGGGAGAACAAATTGCTCAGCAGCTTAGGTAAATCATTTTTAGTAAAAGGCAATCAAAGACTGCATATATTAAAACAAAAACAAGTTTTTTGTGTGTGTGTGTGTGTGTGTGTGTGTGTGTGTGTGTTTTTTTTAAAGTGCAGCTTGGATTGCCTCTTTAAATTAAATATCATTGTGTTTCTCGAGGCTGCATTGACATAATGAAACAGATTTTGCAGAAGTGTCATTCAATAGCAGACGCCTTTTCATTTTCACCTAGTGGGAGTGAGAGGAAGTTGAATCAGACACACGTTGTCAGTTATTTTGAGAATGACTGTAATAAAATGTGCTTTCTAGGCTACCATAGGGCAAGCGTTTGAGGTTTCCCAGCCAAATCCCCCCGTTTCCCTCCCCCCCTCTCTGCCTGCCTGTAATTCTGCATTCAGTACAGTGAGCAGCGAGAGGAGGAGGAGCAGCAGCAGAAGTCTGTGCCTTTGTGATCTCAGTGCATGCAGATTGTCTTTGCAGTGAAGTGATCCTTGCCCTTGTGCATAATGTGACAAAGTGCCACTACATATATCTGTTTCATTTTTTTTCTTTTTAGGCTTGGATTGCCAAGACATTTTTTTGGTGAGGGGGGAGGAACACAGCATTTCCATTAGTTTTGGGACTGGCTGTGTTAGTTTGTGCACTGGAGCTGGCTGCACACCTGGGGGTTATCCATTGGTTTGTCTCTTCTTCGGGATCTGAGTGAAGGACCTCGTCCTGCCCTACGAGTCCTGGCTTTAGGAGAGGAGTTAGGACGGAAAAAACGTCTTCAGCATCACCTTCCTCAGCCTCATCAGCAGGATTGTCATGGCTACAAGCACGACAGGCTCCATGCTGCTCCTGCCCCTCAGCAATGCCGTGCAGCTACCTATAGACCAGGTAAAGGTGTCAGAGGAGAAGATGTGGTCATATGGAAACATAGCAGGGGGTTGTGTTGTAGCGGTCACGCTGCTGGACTTGCATGCAAGTAGTTTTGGGTTTTGTATGCACATTTACTTAGCCCCCACAGTGTACTCAGCGCTTTACACAGACAATACAGTACAGGGAATTATAGCCCAATAAGCGCAACAAAGTCAGATATAGGAAGGGAAATCCCTGCCCCGGGGAGCTTACCATCTAAGTGGTTAGGAACATATTGCCTTATCTCCTACCCCGTAACCGCAATAGTAATACTGGTCTGCTATTCGGGACTGTTCTGTAGACCCGTGTGCCAGAGATGGGCCACATGGATTGTACTCCAGGTATGACTGCATTTAAAGAAGATCGTAGAACATGTTGCCACTAAAAAGTATGTGTGTGTCTGTGTGCGTGTATGTATGTATGTATGTATGTATGTATGTATATATTAAAAATAGATAGATAAGACCCATGCTTTTTATACTGTGACATCTTGCAATTTATCACACCAGTAATACCACTGAGTGCTCCAGATAGGCGGTGATACTCAGCGTTACTTTGTGATAGGTCATGTTACCATTAGTGGCAAGATCTTTAGATATCTTATTCACCTATTTATAGAACATAAAACTATAGACGACTACACTTAAATCCAGTTTTTTTTGGGGGGGAATTTTGACTACAATAGGTGAGAATTGATTTGCATAACAAGTATTACAGTCCCATTTGGCAGCAAAATGGTTAATAGGAGCACTTGGAGGGCAGAATACAGATCTCTTAGATGCAGAAGTTTACGCTGCCTCCGGCCTGGCAGATTCAGCTGATTCAGTAAAGAAGGTTGATTAGAGATACTGTACCACCTTTTGAGACATCAAACAAAGATATTGTGCCCGGATTACAACTCCCCAAAACCTTCATTGATGAAGTTGATGTTACATTGATGCAAAGAACCTTACTACTGTACATTGACCCTAAGAAACTTGAAATGAGACTCTTCGCTTCCCCCAATACCAGCCTTCCCCATAACTAACTACCACATTTATCATTTCTACCTTCTCCCTGAAACACATACTCTCAAGGCAATGGAAATCAATAGAAGATGAAGTGTTCTCCTGCGTTTTTCTAACCAACTTTCCTCAAACCGGTTTTCATGTGTTGGTCAGTATGGTGTCAACTTCATAGCAATGTGTGACACCGTATTCAATGTTCTATATTAAATTCGAAGTAGCAATGTGCAAAATGTGTTTTTTTTTGGTTTTTTTTATGTTTATTTGAAACATTACTGTACCTGAAAAGGGGGCCATCTTATTCCTATCAAGTGGGATAAAAACCTCATGTATCTTGGAAGTCCCCCGAGGTTGGGGGACTGTGGATTCCGCTGAGAGGGCTTCCCAAGGTCAACGGATTGCTGCTTTCAAGCTCTGAGCCCCCCCATAAACAAACACAATGAACCTGCCATATGCAAATTCCAGTAATCACCTTTATTGACATGGTTTAGGCCATCTTGTTTTCCTCAAACCATGTATTATGGTAGCCTGGCATTATTATACTTATCATAAATGGCAGCATTGTAACAGTGTGGCCATCTTTAAAGCACCCTGTTGCGTCACTTTTGCAGCACTTTGTGTCATTCAAGGGAAATTACTTATGTCACTTCTATTCTTGCAGTAGTGTGGGACATTTTCCATGGGTTAAAGGACAGCGAGGCTTAAACCGCTGTTATACAAAGAACACAGACATCTGCTCCTTATTTTCTCCACATGCATCATGCAGTGTAGTGTGGGAGTGCACAGTATATGTATAACCATATGTATGAGAGAATACTGGCCAATATGGACGCTCCTATAAATGGAGATTGGAGAACGAAATGTATTGGTCTTAGAGAATTTCAACCCGGGAGAGACATTTTCAGAATGATACCTTTTTCAGCTACTTGTCACAAGTCAACGTTCAACGCAGGTAGGGACGGCCTGCATAGTATGTATGTGAGGAATAGGAAATGTGTGGACATAATTCACACAAATATGCAGTTAAGGAGTCGAAACTGAATACCCACAAGTGCATAGCCGTCAATAGATTTATTAAACTGTGTTTGTTATATGCACATATATACAGCCATACGTAAGGCCATAGTTTATATATAATGTGTCTACAAATGTTAATTAGGGAAGGTGTGTGTCCGTATAATATATACAGTGTTCGACAAACCTATACATTTGCATGCTCCGGGCGAGTGGATTTAATATTGTGGCGAGCCCCTATTGGCCCAAGCAGCACACGTGTGGAACTAGGTGGTGAGTAGATTTTTTTGTTTGGCGATAGATTTTTTGGTGATTTGTCGACAACTGAATATATATATATATATTCAGTGGTCGACAAATCACCAAAAAATCTACTCGCCAAACAAAAAAATCTACTCGCCACCTAGTATATATATATATATTATACTCACACTATGTCTACACGTACATGTCAGTGAATGGTAATATACAATTATAATGTTTTATGGCTACCAGCGTAGATGGGAGTGTGAGGGGAGATAAAAGGATTTGTACAAGATCACAAGTAGCAGCCACTTAGTGTATACGCCAAAGTGGCTGTTCTAGCTATTTATTTACCAAAAATCCCCATAGGGTTTGATGGAGATTTAAGGGGGACAATGATTTTATTGGTCACTTCAGCCCATATAGAACAAAGGCCCCTAGGCTCTGGATGAGCTTAAATATTCATAAATATAGAACACTCATGTTAGAAAACTCTTGCAGTGAAATTTGTGTGCGTATGGGAGATAAAGGGATTTGCACAAGATCACAAGTATTAGACTCAGATTGGGTTCCTCTTCTTATTTAAATGTGTTAATTCCATTGCTGCCAGAGGGCCCAGCCAAGCATGTCAGTATGCCAAATGCCATGCGTTGCTGGCACCTTTTGTGAGAACTGAGTTCTTTTTCCACAGTACTATGGCGGCCTTGCTGGACCACAAGTTGCCATTTTTAAAGCACTCAAAGAATTGCTGACCTATCTGTTGGCAAAGCAATTAACAACCAGGCCACTTGTTCCCCA
Source organism: Ascaphus truei (assembly GCA_036426205.1). Lineage (NCBI taxonomy): Eukaryota > Metazoa > Chordata > Amphibia > Anura > Ascaphidae > Ascaphus > Ascaphus truei. The sequence continues at coordinate 209,683,267 of CM071570.1, forward strand.
GTGCTATTCATACCAGTAAACAGAATAATTTATACATATATGTGGGTGTGACAGCAGATGTATGTATCTTATTCAAATATGCAAGCTATGGGAATATTCTAAATTGTTTCCATTTGTCACTGTGGGGTTATTTCTTCTTGAGGAATGGCAAACATCCGTATCTTTATTGTTGGGGCTTGGGCAGGGCGAAGTATCCTCTGTTTCTTCCCTATGAGGTCTGTTTGTTTTGCTTCCTGCTATTGGTTATAGCAGAAATACTCTCTGGAGTGGCGTTGCAAGATGTACGTGTGTCAGTATGCAAGGATTCCTCATACAAACGCCAAGTGTCCTGTGGTGCTAGCTTCTAGCAAAGAAGTGCGTAACTGAGAACTTGGGGGGGACTTAGTCATGTCTGCCTGTGTTCTAAATATCCCAAGCACAAGATCTTAGGAAAAGGATTTCATTGCGCCTGTGTTTTTAATTCTACAGTGCAGTGTTACACTTCTACAACCGTCAGCAATCTGCGCTTCATGACTTTCCAAGTCTCCTCCACCATTCTCCATTCTTATCCTGGAGCACAATGTGGCTGGTGAGCCAATCAGTAGCCAGAAGGCAGTTCTGTGATGTGCAAAGATTGACAGGGTCAGATTATCTCCCCTGTCCGGAGATGTAGGGGCAGATTTGTTTAGGGATTGCTTATGAATTAGGCCTCGTCCACACTGCTTGCGGCTGCATGCGCTATGGTATGCGCTATGGTTTGCGCTGCGCGAACAAGATATGGCCCCAGTCCCTGCCTGCGCGCGCCTGCAGAAAGCGCAATGCGCGGCCACATTTGCTAAAAGACAAGAAATGTGTCTTTTTTTTGAGGCAGCCGAGCGCTGGCTACATCATGGCAGTGGTTCAACCTATGAGGGCGAACCAGTCGCATGCCGTAATTGCCGCGCTCCCACCACGCCCCCGCCACAAATCTTCTGGACGCTTGTCCCATCGCGACTAGGACCGCAGATCGCAGCTTACGCTGGTGCACATGCTGCCAGGCGCTCCGACGCACGCGTGCACGCAGTGACTGGGGCCATAGTCTTAGTCGGTTGTCTCGGTTCTTCGGTAAAGATGAAGATACATCATTAAAGTGAAATACTGGGCGCTCAGAGGTCTTAAACATGGATGCTGTGTAATTATTGAGTGATGGACGTTTCAGTACACAACAGGGACCTTTATCAACACAAACATAGTGGTAAAGGTCCCTGTTGTGAACCGAAACGTCGATCACTCCATAAATACACAACATTCATTTCTAAGACCTGTGAGTACCTAGTATTTACATTTATTAAAATATATACATAAGCATATTGCAGGCGCACCTCAACATTATTCATATAAGGCAAGTACATGTATCATACAAAATGCAATATAAAGCAATACTGTACTACACTTCAAAAGTTATCAAAATAGATATATCGTTTATTAAACAAAACCAATGTTTCGGTCCACGTTGGGATCTTCACCAGGGAAGTTTTTGTTTAATAGACTATCTATTTTGGTCACATTGTCTGTCTGTAGTGCTGTGTCTCCTCCATCGTGTCTGGTTTTAGGTGAAGTATGTAAGTATATGTGTGTGTGTGTGTGTGTGTGTGGTGTGGGTGTATGTGCGGTTGGTGTGTTGTGGTGTGGGGTTTGTGCCTGGGGTGTGTGTGACTAAATGATATTATTAATAGTAATAATATCACTCAAAAATCCACATTAGTGGTGTTAGTAATATTAGTAATGATATTATTAAAAAACTATATTCAAAAGTTCTCCTTGTGGGCCAGCTTCACACAGTAGAATAACATATACACATACAGTGCACAACTAAAAAGTAGCAATGGTGCGGGTAGGACTTAAGTGCTAGCAAGACCTCCCCAAAAAAGTCAAAACATCTAAAAAGTCTGCACTTTATTAGCAGAACATACAAAAGCTACACAGCGACGTTTCAGACCCCCATGGTCCTCCATTCCAGCTTGATAAAAGAGCATGGAGTTCTCAAAAGTCACGGTGTCGTTTTTGTATGTTCTGCTAAAAAATGCAGACTTTTTAGATGTTTTGACTTTTCCGACTTAAATTTTAAGTGCTGTGGACTTTTTTGGTTTTTTTTTTGGACAGTGAAAAATGATACTGTATACGATCAACAAATCACTAAATTAAAAGAAATCAGAAAATTAATATAAAAACATATTTTTCACAATACGGTGTGCTAAAAGAATGTGTGTGTGTGTGTGTATAGCACAGTTAATCAGCGACTCAAAGAATTTATACTTGTGAGTACACTCATGTGGATTTCTTTATCTTAGTGCAATAATAAAGCATACTGTGCAATGTGAAGGTGATATATATTATACATATGCATACATACTATATGTGTATATATGTTAGATTCTGAAGGAGGAGATAAAGGTGACTATAATACATTCGTGATATCACTGAGTGACAGTTTATCTTTATGGGGCTACTCTTTAAACTAATGAACCTTGTTCTTTTTCTTGATTTGCTGTAATAATCTGCATTGTAACAATGCATCAAATACAGGCTGAAAGTGAATGTATTGGAGATAAGATGGCGATTCTTTAAAGCAGCCAGCAGCAGTCCCACCTGGCCACAGCCTTTTTTTTTTTTAACATGGTGGGACCTGGGGGAGGGGATCAGGGTTAGGGGAAGTACTATAGAGCTGAACCATACTTTTTATGAGCTTCAGGGATCCCCCAATTGCAAGATATTAACCAGTGATCTTGCTCCCTGGAAATAAATCAAAACGGCCATGAAATCTCACAGGTCCCACAGTCGGCAGGAATCCGCAGCGCCCTCTGTTCTTATGGTACAGCTAAGCTATTTAAGTCACCAGCAAAAACACTGGTAACTTGACTGGTAAGTATCTGAGGGAAAAGGGTGTCCCCGAAGCTGAAAATAACACGGTTAAGCTCCAAAGGAACGCCGGTGGCAAACACACACTTCAGTCAGGACTGCTGCTTTAAACAAGCATCTACTGTCCTCACATACTGTAAATCAGGAAATATGGTGTATATAACTGTTATGCCAGTGGTTTCCAACCTTCTTTTGTTTTTGTTTAAAGAACCCTATAATTGTATTGTGAAATTCTGCGCATTCCCAACCCTCTCTAATAGTGTGTCTGAGACCAGATGCATTGTAAGGAACCCCAACCCGGAGATGCATTGTAAGGAACACCAACCCTGAGATGCATTGTAAGGAACCCCAACCCTGAGATGCATTGTAAGGAACTCCAACCCTGAGATGCATTGTAAGGAACCCAACCCTCTCTAATAGCGTGTCTGAGATCAAATGCATTGTAAGGAACTCCTACACACTCTAATTGCGTGTTAGAGATAAAATGCATTGTAAGGTATCCCGACCCCCTCTAATAGCGCATCTGACATCAGATGCATTGTAAGTAACCCCAACCCTCTCTAATAGTGTTTCTCAGATAAGAGGTATTGTAAGGAACCCCAACCCTCTCTAACCTTGTCAAAGAATAGTATAAAATCACCTTCATCTTTAGGAATTGGTAAAAAAAAAAAAAAAAAAGGTTATACTTTGCGAGAACACTGACGCCTGCCACATCTGTATCAGGAGCAATGTACAGTATGGAGGCCCACTGTGATTTGTATTTTGATATACTACGCTATATTGTATGTCTTCACCTTAGAGTGCATGGGACAAATATTTAGCAGAGGTGACCAGAGCTCAGTTAATAAAGATAATTAAAAAAAAGTTGAATAGAATTAAGAGGTAAGAAATGGCTAATTACATTTCAATTGCTGGCTTTTTTTTAACAGCATTGAGTTGGAGTATATTGGGGATCCAATTGGGGATATGTACGTTGTTGTTGTTGTTGTTTTTACTTTTGCCCTTATTAATTAGAAATGCTTGGGTAATACAGTAGGAAAAAAAAACACATTAATCAAGTGTGGTCAAAGTTTTAACATCAAGTAGACAACAGGGACACGCTACGTGGACCATTATGTGCTGACAAGTTCTCTTTTTTTCATATTCCTCTGTTTAACATTTTCAGCAGCTTTGAATGTGTGAATTCCCGCATATTTCTGAGAAGAGTTGACATGATGACTAGAAAGGCGAGCTTCTGCTTAATGTCATGGTCCACTTCAATGCCGCGTTTCCACTTCTACTCCTCAAATAGAAATAGAATATTGGGGAAGTACTCATTTTGTGCCTGTAATTGCAATATTGACTTGCTATATAAATCACTTGATTTTAAAACTCTAAATATTGCTGTAAGGAAACTGTAGAAAAGAATAAACATGCTCTATTTCATGTTTCCACCTTAAAAGCAGTGGTCCGTTGTTCTCCCCTTATTTCTTTTTTTGTTTTGATGGTGGGGTGTGGTATTGTTATCTTTTTCTATATTACCTGTATGAGGTGCCCTGAGAGACGATCCGTGGTTCACCGACTTCTGAAGATCCCCTGGTTCCCAAGACATTCCATTTTCTTTTCACAATATGTCCGCCAGGGTCAGTCTAGCTGGGGCGACCAATAGAAAGCACTGATGACATCAGGAGATGATGTTGGGACTTTCTATTGGTTATTCCATGGCAATATTTGTCTTGTATCTTGGAATCAGGGAGTCTGCGCAAGTAGGGGGACTGCGAATCAGCTCCGAGGGAACACCTGGTGCTGAGTACACAGCTCATGTGGCCTAGAAAAGCAGTGGTTGTGAGTTCTAGTCCGGTTGGGGGTCTCTCTCTCTCTCTCTTTCTCTCTCTTTCTCTCTCTTTTTCTCTCTCTCTTTTTCTCTCTCTCTCTTTTTTTTTTCTAGCATAAGCGGTATGATGGACTTCAGTGAAGTCTCACTGATAAAACCACTACTTTTTCCATTAAAGTGACTCTTTTGTTCTAAAACAGGGACTGTGAGGTTTTAACCTCCAGAATTGCGGTTCTAGAGGTAAGGCTAATACGCTTTTAGGATTGTAAACGCTGAATAGCAAGTATTTGTTGCTGTGCTCCCACTTGAAAAGGTTTAAGAACTAGTTTAACATGATGTGACATGATTTTTTTTGTAACTTCTGACTAGACGAGTCAGTTCAGTTTCGCTTTGATATGATCTTCATATTTTACAATCCAGTGTGTTATGCTGTGAAAACATAGTTCAATGATACTGCCATATGTTTTTCTATTGCTAGATTATGGGTTTTTTTCTGCTTAGCATACGTTTTATTTTTTTTTACACTGAAACTGATGTGGGGCTTGTTTATCCTCTCAACACCAAGTAGAATAATAAGGTGCTTAAGGTAATGGAATTCTTAATGTGGAGTAAAAAAATATATTCCCTGTACCTAAATAAAACACCCCACGCATAAGGTTGTACTTAGCATAAAACAAGGCAATAAATATATTGTGTCAAGAAAAGTGGACCAACTTTTCGACCGTTCTCAGGTTCGGTTCTATAAGGGGATAGAAACTTTGGTCCAAATTTCTACGCTCAATATATTTATTTTAAATCAACCCCTGTTCCTATTTACCTGGTAACACACAGGATATACTTAAAGGGCCACACACACACGTGTTGTGTGCGGCGAGTACTGTCCCACTCCTCTTCTTACACACGGAACCAGTGATTAACAGCGCAGAGCAGCGGGGCAGCACAGTATTTATCAGCGCACTGTTATTAAGCAGCTGAGGGAGTGGGGTGTAGCTACAATTCACGCCAGCATTTCTGCTCCCTCTATACCAAGGAGAAATGGAAAGTGGGCTGCTGGGTTGGCCAGAGGTTGGGGGCCACAGGTGAAGCCCCTGAGGGCTGCATTTAGCCCCCAGCCGCCTGTTGCCCACCAATGTATTAAAGTCCTAATGTATTTTTATTGCCTCAGTATTTAAACAATACAGGCATACCCCGCATTAACGTACGCAATGGGTCCAGACCATGTATGTAAAGCGAAAATGTACTTAAAGTGAAGCACTGCCTTTTATCCACTTATCGATGCATGTACAGGCATACCCCGCTTTAAGTACACTCACTTTAAGTACACTCGCGAGTAAGTACATATCGCCCAATAGGCAAACGGCAGCTCACGCATGCGCCTGTCATCACATCCTGAACAGCAATACCGGCTCCCTACCTGTACCAAAGCTGTGCTCAAGCGGGGAGACTATAGAGCCTGTTACAAATGCGTTATTTACATCAGTTATGCACGTATATAATGATTGCAGTACAGTACATGTATCGATAAGTGGGAAAAGCTAGTGCTTCACTTTAAGTACATTTTCGCTTTACATATATGCTCCGGTCCCATTGCGTACGTTAATGCGGGGTATGCCTGTACTGTACTGCAATCGTCATATACGTGCATAACTGATGTAAATAACGCATGTGTAACAGGCTCTATGTTCTCCCCGCTTGCGCACAGCTTCGGTACAGGTAGGGAGCCGGTATTGCTGTTCACGGCGTGCTGACAGGCGCATGCGCGAACTGCTGTTTGCCTATTGGGCGATATGTCCTTACTCGCAAGTGTACTTAAAGTGAGCGTCCTTAAACCGGGTATGCCTGTAACTTCTAAAGGATATTATATAGATAATTGTTTCTGGTAGCACATCGAAATTGAAAGCGCTTACAAATGGCTAATTATTATCATCAGGATTTTATCCTAAAATGCCAACATACTTCATCCCACACCACAGCGCATTGGGTAATAGGCCCGTTCCCATTTTTACAATGGTCACAAACCTTTTGCTTGTCAGATTTCTGTAGTAAAACGGGGAGGGAAAAGGATTGCTAAAAAGCTACGCCAACAAGAACAACAAAATCATCATCATTTTGAAACAGTTTGTACTCGTGCTTAAAAAAAGCCACAGACCGTTTCTTTTTGATGTCACATTACAATCAACATTTTGATATTGTCCATAGATCGTTCGTATCTTTTATGTGGAATTCTGGAGCCGTACGGTAGTATTTTTTATATTTTTGGGGGGCGTGGTGTAAAGGACTATGGAGTTATTGTTTTTATGCACATTGCAAATACATATCAATCATTTTAAGGAGGAGGAACAAGCCGGTGTGCCAAACATGTTAGGAATACGTTTTATGTTTACGTTTTTTGGAAGGATTGCTGCAAATGTAGAAATGTGAAAGAGCTGCAGATTAAATGATGATGTTTATTTGTCATGTTACTGACGCCAGCCAAGCGCCTCAGGTTAAGAAACAGCTGCAACATAACTGGGAGCTGATGTCACGGCTTCCTACTGGACAACCCATGGCCATATTATTCTTTTACTTTAGAAATAAAAAAATAACTCTGCAACCAGTCTTTTCGGGACCTAAGGTAGGAGTGTTGCTGGTTGGTGTGTGGGGGGGAAAAAATTATTAGTATGAAAAAAAAATGTGGTTTGTGTGTGTGTGTGTGTGTGTGTGTGTCTGTGTGTGTGTGTCTAGATAGATAGATTCCACACATTCGTTAGATATGGTGGGTAAAAAAAGTGACAAAAAAAACACTACTGTAAAGCATATAGAAAATAGAAATATTACTGTGTGCTCATTTGCATGTCTTAGACAGGTCTGCAACCCCGCCTTTCACCATTATCACCCAGCATACAGTGCTTCCACTGCAGCAAGGGATTCTGGGAAATGACATGCAAATGAGCACACAGTGCCACCTTTTGCTTCAAATCCATTTTGACATGGACCCCTGTAAGCTTATGCTTGCTGCATTACACAGATTTTCAGCACAGCCTGAGTTAAGATGCATAGCCAGGAAAACTACCCACAGACAGCTGTTTCGACCTTTTGTGTCCTCAGTGTGAGGCTGGTTACACTGGCTTTGCAATTTGAAGCTTTGATAGATAGCCACCACACATTAGTTAAGTTATGGTGGGTAAAAAAAGTGACAAAAAAACCTCCGCGTAATGCAAATATTTCCATTTGAGATGTGTATATATATACACAGTGTTCGACAAACCTATAGATTTGTACGCCCCGGGTGAGTGGATTTAACATCGTGGTGAGCTCCTATTGGCCCAAGCAGCGCACGTGTGGTACTAGGTGGCAAGTAGATTTTTTTGTTCGGCGAGTAGATTTTTTTGGTGATTTGTCGACCACTGGATATAGATATATAGAGACAGAGAGAGAGAAACACACAAAATGTTACCCGCATTCGCCTGCTTCTCCCCCTGCAACTCCTGTGTCTCCCCCTGTGTTGCCATGACAACGGGACGTTACGCGGCGTCACATTGTCATGACAACTTGACGACGCGCAGCCATGTTCACGGGAGTTTCAGGGGGAGACGCAGGAGAATGCCTGGAGCCGCCGCACCATGCCGCCGGTAAGAGTGCCTTTTTTTTCGAGCGAGTTTCATTTTTCTATACTTTGCCGAGCACTGTAAATAATTATATATATATATATTAAATCAGGACTTTAATATATATATTAAATCAGGACTTTAATAAGTAATTCTTTGGGCTCTGAATGAAATGTCTGCGTGTTTTGTAGAGAGTATTTAGATTTCAGACACATTTTACTACAACTGTTATTTGTGTGTTAAGTACATAGCTTTTTCGTTATTAAACAAGGTCCTTAGACTCAAACATATCTTGTTTGCATTTATCTTTTAGTGGTGGCGAGTAGCTATAGGTTGCAATAGAGTAGGGGTAAATATTCACTCATTTGAAGTGCCTTGCAGGGGCAAAAGTTGAGTTAGCTAGTTTATATGTGTATTAACCCTGGTTACATATCTGTCACATGCGTACTGTTAATGACAATTGTATATTGGGATAGATTGAGGGGAGACATTGTTAATTTGAGGGTCCTTTGTTAAGGTGAAAAGTGGGTCAGCTAGGAGCTGTGTATTAACCCTTGTCCCATATGCAGCTCACATGCTCACAGGGATGCCGTACGTGACAGAGACAATCACATGGTTTTTCTTTAGTGGGAAATGGGGCGTGGAACATCCTTCCAGCTAACATAGCTGAAGTGAATACAATATCATTTAAACAAAAAGCTCGGAATAGGCAGAATTTTTTTTGATATTATTTCCAGAAGAGGGTATGAGGTTTACAGTTATTTGGAAGGGCCAAATGAATGTCAATTTCTGTTTCTACTCAATGAAATGAATGTGCTGTCATGTAATTGGAGAGCAAGATACTGCTCTGGGACAACATGTGCAAAACCAAAGCTGTATCAAAGAAATCTCCTGAAACCATTTATTCTCCTCCTTTCAGAAGAAGAGAGACGTTTTGATGTGTGCTTTTCACTGGCAAGTGAAAGGTTTAGTGTAATTTATAACTATAGACAGTGAACATTGTTCAGATGCTGTAATCATTTTATTTATAGAAAGCAAGACGGGGGCCTGTGTACTGAGATCATATTTGCATACTGTATTTATTGCGCATCAAAACTTTCGAGCTAAACCGAAATACAAACCGTTATAAGATTTGCATCGTATGATGATGATGATGATTTGATGAAGCATAGTCCGTTGTTCGAAATGTATTTTGACGCGTTGCGTCATGTTGAATTCCTGATTGCACACAAATTCCGTTTTTAATTAAATTGTATTTTTTCTTTATTACTTGTGTAAGTAGCTCGTATGCTCCGGCTTCGGAGTGTGTATCACCTCAGCAGGCGGCCGACCTCCCCTGAAACGCAACAATGCCCCCAGTCAAGTTAAAGTATTCAACATACTGTATACACATGATGGTAATACACTTAACGTAGCTACAGTAATGCAGTTAAACATGAGTCTTTATCCTTTATACAGGATTACGGGATTTAACCCTTACAGAATGGTTGTGCATCTGACGGTCAGAGGCAGCAGACGGGCTTAACCTATAAGGTGCGGTTGCCAGGCTGCCTCCTCTGTCACTGTGCCATTTTACCAATGATCCATAACGTCACTTCATAATCTCTCCCTCTGGGTGCATCAAAGATGAAGACTCAGGCTGGACTGTGTTTTAAATCTGTAAGGTCACAGACGAAAGAGTCTAGAATAAAATGTCTACACAGAGATGCAGAACAGCTGTTTTCAATGTGTAAACTAAACCAGTGAATTTGATAAGGTGGTATGTATCAAATTCTAAAAGGTTCTTTCCCTTCTCTACTAGAAATACTTAAGCCTTTCATATACATTTCATGCCAAAGGAATTGCCAATCTGTAAGAAGCACGTGTTCTTGAAATTGCTAACGCAAGAGCATGGGTCAAACTCAATCGCCTACTATGATTTCTATCCTCCCAGCCTTGTGTAAAGCCATAGTCTCTTCCCTCTACATGTGTGGTGTCTAGTTAAGGGATCCATAAGAAAAGAATACGTAAAAGTGGGTTAACTAAGAATGGGCCCAATGGTTAAATCCAGTATCCTCCTCCAGTTGTAATGGTGATAAATGAAATATTTAAGTGAAATAAATACTCATGAATTAGGGTTAGATATCATACATGTGGGACTTGAGGCTACAAAACGGAAGTTTTGATATGCCTCCCTGAGTTACCCAAGAGATGCCAAATATGCAACTACCTTTCTGTTATACAATGGTAGTTTGTCAAAAGGATGCCACATCAGAAAGGAGAAGCTAAGCCTGCCTAAGTAGCTATGTATGTAGGAGCATGCTAAGGACTTTTGTAGCAAGGCATTTTTAACATTTAAAATGACTTTTAAGGCCCAGACCCCCAAAAGGGTGCTGAGCTTTAGCACTCCTCGACTCCCATTCATATGAATGAGTAAAAGTGTGCTAAATCTTAGCATCCGCTTGTGGATCTGGGTCTAAAAGATGCATTTTTATCCTGCGTCACTTACAGTAGTGTCCGTGTATGTCTTTTTCTAATGGTTATTATCTTGTTTTTTTTTTCCTTTTTCCTGTCTGTGTATATTTTCTGGTTGCTCATATTATCAAAAAGTATCTGTATGGCTGTCATTTCAGATAATAAAATAAATATATTTACATTAGAGATATTTTTGTGTATGCAACCCCCTCCTTGGCAGGCTCAAGGGAGTGTTACGTCAAGATAGTGTGATTTAGGCATAAATGCTCAGTGTGGTTGGGTTACCTTTCTCAGGGCGTTGGCATCTGTGCAGGCTGGTGCTGTAAGCGTTGGTTGGAATACAGGGAACCAGGAACTTTTACTTAGCCAAACAAGTTTCTTTATTCTACATCTTGGATATCATACACTCTGCCCATGGCTTGTTCACACTTTTTCAGTGGATAAACGGCAATCCCTTGCATGTGGACATGGGGTTTGCTAGCTGCCTACCAGGACTCTATGCACCTTCTATCGAGGACCCCGTTATCCTGTCAGCTCGTGCAGATCCCTCCTAGTCCCTACATTGGTTTGCTAGTGTGCTATGTGGGCTTGCTTCTGTAGGCAAGTCCCCTGTATGACACTTTGAAGCCCTTCTCGAGGAATCCCCTAGCATGGGTGTCACACACACCCTCTTTAGGAAGGGTAGGATATTCCTCCATTATAAAGGGCCCTGTTTTTAAGTAAGGGACACTTTTCCCTAAACACAGAAAACAAATAAAGGTGACACATACTGTAGTTACACACTAAAGGACAGGCGATATATACAGTGAGGCTCCTCTTATCCTCCAGGAACCTAAGGAGCTTCTGCAGCTCTATGTATACCCTCCTGTGACGTTACCATCGCCCTGGATACAGGGGGAGGGGTTTGGATGTTGCCTAGGATTTGCTTAGAGTACCGACGACGCGACATCGCAGCAAAACAAATGTATTGCCGCCGTCACATGCGATTATAGTAGAAGCGACGCGGCAGCGCGATGGCTTGGTCGCGATCGCTGGAAGTCCATTCAATTTGATTTTTCCAGCAACCGCAGCGAGAAGTCACCGTTGCTGTTGCCGGCGACGGCACTATAAGCGCAGCCTAAGTCCTTCTGACCCAGGTGGCAGACTAAACATCTTCTAGAAGGTGGGTGTGGTTAGAATTATACACAATGCCCTGCACCTGAGGGCAGAATCCACATCTTCCAGAATGTGGGCGTGGCTAAGCCTGTGCCAAGCTATTCTGCAGCATGCTATGGTAAAGGACAGGTTACCTTGTAACAACCCATGCAGTTAACCCTTTAGGGCCCTTAACCACTTAAGTGCACATATTAATACGTTGAGCCTCAGTCATACATTATGTGCTATATGTAGCTCCCCCCTCCCACGGCATTACTATGGCATTAATGCAGCAATACTAATTTCCAACTTTTAAAAAATATATATTTTTAAATGTGACAATGTATAATTGTACATTCTTATTTAAACTGGCATTCGTTTTGTGCTCCTGTTATAAATCTGCCAAAATCCTGATTGTGTGCCTAACATATGGCTGTTTTATTCCATGTAATAACTTGGCAGCCACAATGTACAGTGTATCCTTATATTACTAAGGTGACATTATCTATTGTTACAGCTCAAACTGCTGGGAACATTTGCAACAAATTATCCCAAACAGGAAAGTGTTGCAAATATCTTGCACTGCTGGGGAGGTGGGCTAAAACCTATAGAATTAAAAGGATGCTTTAAAACTCATTAAAAAATTCTCTTGAGTTGAATGAAAACAAAAAAAGTCACTTATCTAATACAACAGAATGGATTTATTAAAAACAAAACAAAAACATAAGTTTTCACGTTATGCTGTTTGAAAGGATTACTGTGTGGGCTCACACAGCGTAAGCCCCCCCACCCAGTTCTTCCTGGTGACCGTGACATCACAGTAGGGTATATAAAGTGGGGGAGAAGGTTCTAGAGGTCAGGTCCAAGGAGGAGTTCATTGTGGGGGGACATCACTGTGTATAATGTATATAAGTTAGTGCAGGGGTGAGCAAACTTTTTATGCCGAGCCCCCCTTTTCATCCATAAAATTTCTCGGGCCCCCCCTGCCTGATGTAATCAAAATCACATTGGAAAAAAAAACCTTTATTAAACGGTATACAATATAAATCCAAATATGTCTAAATACTTACATATTTCAACATCTCACGCGTGCAAAATTAGGCTGTGTCCACGCTGCCGCTGATAGCGGTGACATCACCAACTCTCCAAGCATGAGCACAGGGTGTCCTGCATAATTTTGCAAGCGTGGATCGGGGCTATTTGTGTGTGGCTGTGTGTGTGTTTGTGTGTGTGCATTGACTGCTGCTGAGCGCACTTCAAAGTCAATTTTGTTTGTCTCCCCAAGCGCCAAACTTGGGAGAGCGTACGTGCACAAAGGCAATACTTTTGAGGGGCATTCATCCACCTCTTTGCTACCTCCCTTCCCTCCCCCCCCTTTTTTTCTTCCTTCCCCTCCATGCTTTTTATCTTGCTATCCCCATTGTCATCCACACTCCTACCTACAGTATTATTTTTTTCTGTTTTCAATGTTGTGTTTTCACTTATTTTTTTACATTATTTCTGTACATTCATAGTGTGATTGATATAGTGGCAGCCGACCCTTTCACTTGCAGAGGATCACAGCGAAGCAGGTTGCAAGCAGAGGAGAGCATGAACACAGCGCTATTGCAGGGCAGACACCGGAAGGAGGGGCGTTTGACTTCACCGAGCTCCTCCCCGTATCTCTGAAGCCCCCGCGAGTGCGCGCACACACCATCACGTAGCCACCACCTGCACTATCCTGTTCAGCCACCCGCACACATCTTTGGCTGCCCACCCGCACACATCTTAGGCTGCCCGCCCGTGCACATCTTCTTGGCCGCCCCTCGCTCACAGCTTTTTTGTCCTCCCGCGCACAGAGTCTGCCGGCCCGCTCACCCAGTTTTCGCCACACACCGCCTGCGCACCCCTAAATAATCTTGCGCCTCATTGCCCCCTAGTTTGCGCACCACTGCATTACAACACACACTCTCTCTCAATCAATCACCAGATACACACACACTCACACTCACCACATACACTCCATCAATCACCACACACACACTCAATCCCCCCCACACACACACTCAATCCCCCCCCACACAATCAATCCCCCCCCCCACACACTCAATCCCCCCCCACATACACACACACACTCAATCCCCCCACACCCACTGTAATCCCACCCCCCCCCACACACTCACCATCCCCCACACACACACTCAATCCCCCTCCCCCCCCACACACAACTACAATCCCCCCACACACCACTCCAATCCCCCCCACCAACACTCATCCCCCTCCCCCCACACACACACACTCAATCCCCCCACCACACGCAATCCCACCAATCCCCCCCACAACACAATCCCCCCCCCCACACACCACCCCACACACACTCAATCCCCCCCACACACACACTCAATCCCACACACACTCATCATCCCTCCCCACAAGCAGACACCACCATCACATCAACCCCCCCCCACCCAACCACCCTCCACAACCCCCCCCCCCCCCCCCACACACTCAACCCCCCCCCACACACTCAATCCCCCCCCACACACTCAATCCCCCCATACACACTCAACCCCCCCCACACACTCAACCCCCCCACACACACACAATCACCACACAAACACTCAATCCCCACACACACACACAATTTCACCTGGGGGGGCGACATGCTCCGATCCCCCATCCCCCCATGCTGCTGAAAACTGGTGCGGGAAGCATACAGAAAGAGAAGGAGGGGCTGTCTGTGTGCAGAGAGAAGCCCCGCCCCCTCTGCAAGACACAGACACATAGAAGCAGCAGCACTGAGCTTCTGGCCGCCCGTGCACAGCTCTGTCCGCCCCCAGGTTTCCCTGCATGCAGCCCGCGCCCCCCCTACATAATCTTGCGCCCCCCGCAGTTTGCGCACCGTTGAGTTAGTGTATAGATGATCCTATAATAATTGTATTGTTTTGTAGCTAGGCACAGTGTCCGTGGCCATAGAAATGGTCTCTCGTCTCCCATGGTGGGATCTTATGCCCTGAAGGAATTCCCCCAAACTGTAACCCCACAGCATTGCAGGATCAGCCCAACTGGAGGGTCCTTGGATAACTCTAACCCAGAAGGCCATGCGGTGGCGTGCAGATCCCGAGAGGGGTATACTGATGAGAGGAGAGAGTAAGGCCCCAAAGCCACTCACAGGGGATGGATCACTATCCAGGAAAGGTATCCGTGATGTAACACAGGATGAATGAAGCCTTTGCACCCCCTTAGCAGGCCGACATCAGGGGAGGCTAGGGGAAGATAAAATAAACAATACAAACAGTGGAGAGATCAAATACTGTACATATTGTGACTGAGCCTTTATCCAAGGCGGTTAATAAAGCACTTGTTTGTATGAATACAGTTCCTGGCGCCCAGGCTGGGCTTTTCCAACGCCCAGCCTGCACAAATCCAGCACCCTGACAAGGTAACAAAGACTGAGTAATGCCATGTAAATAGATCATTGATGTAAACTCCTTAGGAGCCGGGCAAGGAGGGTTACATATACTTCAATGGATTGTTGCCCAGAACACTTTTCTGACAGGTTCAGTGTGTGCTTAACATATTGCAATCACAGTTGTAACTGCTGAATAATAAGGACGACCCAAGTACGTATGCAAATAATACATATTCAAAGCAGGCTGGTCTCCACACCCCCGTGTTTGGGTTCGTTTTGCAAAGTGATGGAACATTGTTCTTTCTTTGCAATCCTACAAGGTATCATGTTTAGAAAACAACACAGAATAGATCTTTAAAGCATTGTACTGATGTGGCAATTGGTCTGTATGTGTCCAGTAACAATTAAGTGAGGCATTTGTTTCTGCTGCGGGTATCTGTTAACCACTGAGGAGAGGCTGACTGCACACAAACTGAACATCAAAACCTGCTTACATGATCATTTGCAATTCGATTACTTACAAGTGTCACAAGAAGGAACACTGCTGCCCAAAATAGCTGGGGCTTGAATATTTCCCACTGAAGCTTAATAGAGAAGTCTTCTTTCTTTGTTCTATAACTAGAACGGGGTCAACAAAAGCTAATCAGAGACCCACAAATGCTGCTCCTACTTACCTCTATGTGCCCTCTAACCAATGTTACAAGTCAAAGTACTGCAGTATATTGGATTATTTCAAAAGATAAGAGATTAAGCAGTGGCGTAACTACAATTTTTGTGCCCCCCAGCAATTTTTTTCTAAAGGCTCCCTTCTGTCACTTTCACTCCCTCTCCTCTGTAATTCTCCCCCCTCCTCTCTAACTCTCTACGCTCTTCCTATAACTCTCCCCCCTCTTTTCTCCAATTCTCCCCCCTTTTCTTTAACTCTCTCCCCCTTTTCTCTAACTCTACCACCCTTTCTATCTCTCACCCCCTCCTCTCTAGCTCTGTCTCTCCCTCCTCACTAACTCTCGCACTTTCCCCCACAAATCTCTAAATCTCACTCTTCACCCCTCCTCTTTCACTTATCCAGCTCTCCAACTCTCTCTCCCTCCTCACTAACTCTTTTCCCCTTACTCTCTCACTTTCCACCCTCCTCTCTAACTCTAACACTCAATTCCCCCTTCCTCTCACACTCAATTCCCCCTTCCTCTCACACTAAATTCCCCCTTCCTCTTACTCAATCCCCCCTTCCTCTCACACTCAATCCCTCACCCCTCCACACTCAATCCCCTTCCTGTCACATCACACTCCAATCCCCCTACTTCCTCTAACACTCAATCCCCCTACTTCCTCTAACACTCAATCCCCCTACTTCCTCTCACACTCAATCAGCCTCTCTTTTACTCTGCAGAAGTTGGGCCCAATTTTTAAGCAGGCCCAACTTCTAGCACCGACCGGGACATGGGAACACCAGCATGTGGGCTTGGCAGCAAAGGAAGGCCCCGGCAGCCCGACACAGAGGTTGGTCCCGACCTCTGGCCCTCCCCAACTTCCAGGACCCCCTGCTCTTGGGCTCCCCTGCCTTGTTGGGTTTTGCAATAGTGTAGTTACGCCTTTGAGATTAAGGGTGATGTATAAAGGTTAATATGTACTGTTCATACTGTGTACACTTAGGCTTCAATTATACCAGGAGCTGCAGAGAGATCCAGTGATGTCATCGTAGCGGCGCTACATGCGCACATGCAGAAGCGCTTTGTAGCACTGCTGCAGAGAAGAAATGACCAGTTCATCACTTCCTGGTTTATTTAAGATGCACAGTAATTGGCCGTGCCAATCACGTGATGCGGCCGTCGCTTGTGAAAAACAAAATCTCAAATCTCTTCATGACAGAAGCTTTGCAGCACGTCGCGGCGCTACCGTCCCGATTGGTATGTGCGATTTCATTGCATGTGTTTTGAAGCTGCGCCGCGTTGCGCCATCACGCGCGATTTCTGGTATAATCACGGCCTTATTCATGCATGATTTTGCTCTCTAATGGTTGTGTATAGAAGTGTTACGATTCAGGTCCATTGTGTTACACTTTTAGTTCTTATTTTGTAAATAAATATATCATAATTGGAAAAATGGATATATTTGAGATGGTTTACAGGTGTTCCTAACCAGGTGACAAATCATTCGAAATAGTGCTCGCGCGAAAAGTAAAAGGCACTCGCCAACATCCCTGGAAATCCCACACAGAATCCAGACGGCAGCGGCAGCAGGACAGAATCCAGACGGGAGCGGGAGAAGAAGCTGGCGGCGGGAGAAGACGATGACCATGGCAGCAGGAGGCGTTAGAAGGCGGGTTGCGGCAGCGGCAGCGGCAGTGGCAGGAGAGTGAGTATTATTATCCATGTGAGCAGCAGGAGAAAAGCCGGATGCCCGACCCCGGAAGTCTTCAATAAGTCACTGAAGACTTTCGGGTCGGGCATCCGGCTTTTCTCCTGCTGCTCACATGGATAGTAATACTCACTCTCCTTTTGCCATCTACCGCCCCCTGCTGCGATGCTCATCGTCTTCTTCCGCCGCCAGCTTCTTCTTCTGCTCCCATCTGAATTCTGTCCTTCCGCTGCCCCGCCTGCTCACAAAATCAACTCGCCCCAAGCAAGGGGGAGAGTGGATTTGTCGAGCACTGTTCATAACGATCCTTTACATTGGGGGGGGTGTATATATGATAAAGCAAAGAAACACGGGCGCTCCCTATGAAGGGAAATGATGAGAGAAAGGGATATAAATAAACAATTCTTTACAACCTTAAAACAATTGTGCAAGGGTCCCTTCAAAGGTGTCGTCTCTCCTGTGACTCTGACCCCTATAGGATCTATCCAGGATCCTTATAATGCAGAAAAGGGGGAGAAAAAAGAGGGAGCACAGGTAGAGAGATGGTATAGTGGTATATAATAATTAAACTTGTCAATGCAAAACTCTAACAGAGGGTGCAAGGGATAATGAAAATATAATATAAACACACTTACACGGCCTTGTGTAAATGCTCTCACATCAAGGTATCTTTACCGGTCTTCTTTGCTTCTCTCACTTTCTTTTCTGTGTTGTTTTGTGTTCTCTTCTTCTTTTCCTCTTTGAAACTTGATATGGTTCTTCTACTCGGCAACGGTTTTCCTTCAGATGCTGCCCTCAAGTCAAACAAAAAATATAGACATATGTATGAGAAATGTACACTTATACATAAGCACTAAGACCAATGTTCCTTTTGGGAAAAGGTCAACTGTACCAATCACCAGTGGATGAGTGGTCTAATGAGGTAATTGATTAAACACAAACACTCACACGGCCCAATGTGAGTGAAGTCTGTGTGGGGGGTATCTTTGCTGTTTATTTGATAGCCGCCTCATCCAGTCCAGTGCATCACAGTTTAAAACGTGAGGAATGCACTAAATGTTGAGCAAAATACATAACTCACACACCTTGGTGTGAGTGAAAAAACATGAGGGTGTTAAAAAAGGGGAAATAAATAAATAAGTCAAGCGATACTCACACGGCCATGTGTGAGAGGACACACATAGAAGTATCTTTAGTTGATGTCGTTCCCCCCTCTAGGGGGAGGGGTGGGGGACTCCTACCTCCCGATACAGAGGCACGTAGAAAAGTTCCAAAGGATAAGCTTTGTTAAAACTAAAAATCGATTAAAATAGAGCACAACACTCTAAAGAAACGAAGATGCAGCCAGTCCATATGGAGATGCGACACTCAGGGGTCGGTGCATGCAGCTAGTTTCTTCCGCGTCCGGAAATTCTGCTGCGTCACGTCTTCTCCTGCTCCTAGACGGTGGCTGAAAGTGTCCAAAAGGCTGACACGAATGAGGGTGTGTATATATGTATGTGTGTATCTATATAGTCAGTCATGTTCTTAATCATTTGTGTAGCGCTGCTTCCCCCCACCCTATGGAAGATTTGTCGATACTAGGTGTATAGTGGTGCACTTTACCTGTTGGCTGACAGGAGAGCTGAGATTCCGCCGATGGTATTGGGGAACAGGACAGGCTTTTGGAGGTCAATGCAGAGTTCTTTCTTTGGGTGCCAGCGTCTCCATCTTCCACAGGCTCCAGTAGTGCTGGAGGCAGTCCCTGTAGAAGAACGATCATATACTCCCCCCTGATGGACTGCAGATTAAGGCCAGGAGTGTAGCAAAGCAGGAACATCTTTATTCAGTATCCACTGCATACAGCATGTTACTACAGTGAATAAAGCCTTCACACTCAGGTCCCAGACCTCTGTATGGTCCCTGTGTCGGATGGTATGATTGAGGCCTTGTCTTTCGTCCTTTGCTATTTCAGTCCCCCTATGGGACTGATCATATAGTCCCATCCCACAGGGCAAGACAGCAGCTCAGAGTACTCACTCCATAGCTAGAGTACTCACTGACTGACTAATTTAGGGTTGCCTCTTCCCTAGTACAGAGGGAGAGGTTACAAGGTCTGCACACAGGCCATGTCCCGCCTCCATCCCTGTCACTCAGGGAAGTTGCTTGTGCGGGGGCAAACCCAAGATTGGGCCTGACACTGCCTGCATCTACCAGGACTTGCGTGTCGGGGAGGGCAGACGGTAGCCAGAACCAGCCATGGCTACATTTCGAATCTCAATTCTTCATTCCTAGGAAGCAATGCCTCTTTAGAAATATACTAAGGCAGATGTTACCAATCTGCACACCGTTTCCTTGGCCTCTTAACCTCAGGTTGGTGCAGGAGAGTGGCAAACAGAAAATCATGTACAATATTCGCACATTAGGACAATAGGTGTAGATTCTATGCTTTGCTACTAAAAATCGTTGGTTGTAGAAGAAGATATGGCGGTAACAATAAGAGGTTGGTAACTGCTGTTAAGTCCTTATCTCCTGGTTAGTATGTCAGCCATCTTTCTCCAGAAGAATTTCTGCTTGAGTCACAAACTTTGCAACAAGGGATGCTGGGAGTTTAAAGATGTAATACTCTGTGTGAGTTGGATTAGAGGCGTCTAGTGTGTTGTGTGTTTAATTTCAGGGAGTAGTGTTATTGAAGGAGGCCTGAGTTTACTTCCTTCTCATGCTACGGTGAGATAATGTTTGTCACAGTGACTTTACCGTTCCATATTTGTTACCATGGTTCCCAATGTACTTCAATCACAGGCAAGTATATTTTGATAAAAGAGGCAATATTGATAATTGAAGGCTTTGAAAGCATCTGCACATGAAAGCTATTTTCTGTACAAATGCGGAAGAGGAAAAAGTCCAATTACGTATGCAGAAGTACATAAAATATCTTCAAGTCATAAATTAATTGATTGGGATCCATTTATTAGTCTCGCACTGAAATACTGCAGCAAAAGCAAAGCAAACAACGTCATCAAAATTATCAAAGGAAAACAAAGAATATGTTTTCTATGACGGAAAGATGGTCTCTGGGGGGGGCCTTGGCAAAGCACTACCAAAAAGAAGGGGGCTGCAACCAGAAATGAATAAAAATGCTTTATTAAGTGGTCAATGAAAAGTACATAATCACTTTGACGCGTTCGGGACCTGCGTCCCTTTATCACTTTTTGATAAAGAGACGCAGGTCCCGAAACGCGTCAAAGTGATTATGTACTTTTTATTGACCACTTAATAAAGCATTTTTATTCATTACTGGTTGCAGCCCCCTTCTTCTTTTTGGTAGTGCTCCGCCAAGGCCCCCCCAGGGACCATCTTTCCTTCTATTACGCACCCACTCAACAAGGACAGAGCTGTGCTGCAAGAGGGAGATCTCATTATCATGGATTGATATGGTATGTACATTGTGGTTTTGCTGGGGCTTGTTTGGGACCTTTATGGTATATATGGAGATCTCAGCCAGCCACTCAGTGTTACCTGTACTCATATACCACTGCATACATTGCTTATTTGAGTCTCCCATAGCACTTATCACTGCTCTTACTTACCTGGATCATAGACTTATTTTATATTATATACACACATCCTTGGGACAGCTGAGACCCGTTTATTGGGAGAATATCCCTCACCCATCATTCAATGTTTTCTATGACATTCAATTATTTCCTTCATAGATACGCTGCTATTTTATGCCCCTGTTTTGCAGATGGTAGACTTTGCTAAATGGAGCCCATTGGGTTCTCTATATCAGGTACAAGGATCTGATGCACAACTGTTAGCCAGAGAAGGTGCCATTTCAGGCATGTGCACATCTCCGAACTCTTCCTATTTCTACTTCCAGTATCACCACTCCTCAAATCATGAGCTGATATGAGCTATGCAAAGTACCATAAAGTAATGTTTTACACATAGTCTTGTTGTTTCTAAGGTCACTGGCTGCTGGAAGGGCTTCTAAAATGTGTATTGCTGTCTCTCCAGCAGCAAAGGGTTTAGTGCACCTGTCCTATAGTATAAGGGATTGAACTCCATGAGGTGATACGTTTGCTGCCTTGGAGAAGGGGCCTCTGTGTATTGAATAGAGCACATATTCTTGAGCACTGACCACCTCTGAGTTAGAATGGTAGAGAACTTTGGGCATGGAACACCAAGCGCCACATTACAAAATACAAAACATTGAGTTTGTTGCATTGAGTACTGATTTTGCTTTATGAACTTATAAGTTTTTATACATTTGACATTAGTTCACAAGAATAACAACAAATCAGCTTTAGATATTTTATTTATATTTAAAAAAAATGAAGAAATGCTTAATTCTGCTGTATATTTTGGAAAGTGGTTCGTTCGCTATGCATTTGGACACCACTTAAGATATCGTAACACAATTTTGCATGATGGTTCCTGAGATCAAGGAGCAGGTTTTTGTCTGTGTTGGGAAATTGGATACATTCTATGAGTTATTATAATTTCTCTGACAAGCAAGTCAGCCATGAAGTGTTGTACCTGGTAGGCTATGTATCTGGCACGTAACATCATACTGGTGATATCATAATGCACATAGCCTGGTGGCAGATAGCTATAAAGTTTACACAGAGCTGATGGAGAAAGAAAGCGAGGAAGTCAGTTGGCACGTGAGAACGTTAAACATGCTGGAGGAGGAGAGGAAGGGGCGGAAAGAATTGGTGACATAAGGTATTAAAGGAGAAAGATGAAAGGGGTAGTGGTGGGGTGAGAGGAACGAAGGGATTAGGTTGGTTTACTAGAATTCCCGAGGAACGCCAGGTACTTTCAGCTAGTTGGGCTACATACTGTAACGAATACATGTCATACTGTACAGTGTATTTGATCCATATAACAAATATATGTCAATGTGTTGGTTATTCCTTCATCTAAACACTCTTCTTGAAGTTAGCAGAAACAAACAGAAAACTGAGGGGGGAAAAACAGCATCAGCTTTATTAACGGAAATATAACTTACTTCTCTAGAGCTGGTAAAAAAATGTGCATCATCAAAATAACTCTTGTATTGTATGTTTCACAGCCAAACAGCAAGTCTGGGAATGTTCCTGTATACTAACAGCAACTCTATGTTCCTGCTTTCAAATGTATATTTAACTTAGACAGTCAAACAATATTCAGTACTACAATTAGCAAGACTTTTTTTTTTTAATACATATTATTATTTGATTCGCCATGAAAAAGGGAGAAATCACTGTATGCACATACACTAACGAGCCAATTAGTAATGGAGACGTGAGTTGACATTGTCTGTGTCAGTGAAAAGTGCCACTTAACTTCCAGACATTTCAAATACTGGCTTGTGTCGTGAAATACCGAACTCTGCCACTCAATAAAGTTGCCACACATCTTTATTTCAAAAAGCGCAGCATATTTAAAAAAAATACCAGCTGTTGGGGCTATCAGAATTGTTAACAACTTGGCCATGCTATGAAAGAGCTAAGCAGTACCACAAATGGCACACAAAAAAATACAATTGTTTATAAATAATGTGTGTTTGTGTACACAGAAGCTCTTAGCAGGAAAAATTTGGCGAGCAGCAAGACGTCTCTCATTGGTGCCTATTCAATATGTTGGGAAACTGTCTTCCCTGTGTTGGAGAACATTTAAGTCCCATTCATGGGAATGGAACGGAGTTCATCTCCAGCACTGGGAAACTTATTTTCATGCGGAAAATGGAAAAAGCGGTACATTTTCTAAGTAATTATGAGCGAGTCTGACTAATAACTAGGTAGACAATTGGAGTTCAGTATTATTTATTGATATTGGATGGGATTGCTGACTTACTGTAACTATAGCTCAGAGTTCTAGGAGCCATACTGGTCCTGGAGAAGTATACATTTATTGTAGGTTGTGATACTGTTTAGGAAGACCAACGTGAATGTTCTTCATACTGTAGATGAAATAATAGTGTACAGCGTTTGGTAACCTCAAAGCTCTTTCCTTCTTCAAGTGTACACGTCTTCCTCAAGCGTATACTTGAAGAAAAGACCTGTGAGTCTCCAAAAGCTGTGTACATGCTAATTTAATCTATAAAAACTCTAATTTTAGTCCCGTAGAGAGGTATCAGAACCAACAAGTCTACTTTTAAATATAAATACTTAGACCTTGCTTGGACACAACAAGGGCCAGTACAAGCTATATGCAGCACTGTGCATTCCTACATTAGAGCCTGCTGTGCAGAGACCAGATATAAGGTATAACTGGCAGTAGCATATTATTTTAAAGTAATTTATTCCATATACTGTTAAGGATTCAAATCAAAACGGAGTGTCTTGTAGCAGCAGTTTGCAAAAATCTATTTTATCATTAAGAAAGTCCCCGTGAATGCCAGTCACTTTTTCTACTGCTTCCTACCTTTTATTTGCTGAGCACTCGAGCATCTGCCATCAGTTTGCGCACGTTCCCTTGTTACTCTACTACATATATTTGTGTGTGTGTGTGTGCTTGAGTATAAAATGATGCAGATCAAGCACGTCTGCTTTAAAAAGGAACCTGTAATTAAAGATATCAAATGCCTCCTTCCAGAGTTGACGTGGTAGAACCCCGGGCAAGTCTACTAAAATGTAGAATTTACAGAGGTGGGAAATCCACTCTTATTTCCCTAACTACCCCGCCCCCCCTCTCCACCCCGCCCCCCATTCATCTTCTGTCTCCTATCTATTGACACGAGCTCATATTACCTGTATGAATATATACAGCACCTGACTGTTAATTGTTTCAACATGTCCCCCACCCTCTCTTTTCTGTACTCCACAAGATATTGTGGAAATTAACAGTTGGAAAAAAATGCAGGATTTAAACTTTGTTTGATATTTTGGATACTGCCAAAACACATATTTACATATTACATAGTAGCTGAGGTTGAAAAAATACATTCGTCCATCAAGTTCAACCTATGCTAAATTTAGACAACAGATACTTTATCCTATATCTATACTTACAGTATATTGATCCAGAGGAAGGCAAATAAAAAACCCCAGTGTCATATCATCCAATGATATCTCTTAAGGGGAAAAATAAATTCCTTCCTGACTCCAAGAATTGGCAATCAGATTACTCCCTGGATCAACATCCTTCCCATGTATACTTATTTGGTATATCCCTATATACCTTTCCAAAAAGATGTGCAACATTTTTTTTTAACAAATCTATTGTATCTGTCATCACAGTCTCCATGGGTAATGAATTCAACATTTTAACTGCCCTTACTGTAAAGAACCCTTTCCTTTGTTGCTGGTGAAATCTCCTTTCCTCCAATTGTAAGAGACCCTGAGTCCTTTGTACTTCCCTTGGGATAAATAGTTATTTTGAAAGCTCCTTGTACTGTCCCCGAATATATTTGTATGTAGTTATATCCCCTCTTAGATGCCTCTTTTCTAATGTAAATAAATCTAATTTAGCTAGCCTCTCCTCTTAAATTAGATTGTCCATCCCCTTTATTAATTTGGTGGCTCTTCTCTGCACTCTCTCTAGTTCCATAATGTCTTTTCTAAGGAGTGGTGCACAGAATTGTACTCCATTTTCAAGATGTGGTCTTACTAATGCTTTCTATAGCATTAGTAAGACCATACTATGCACATGGTACATTTGAATGATTACCTGGTGTTTCAAGAGAAGTACTTTGTCTAATGCAGGGACCTATGTGGTCCTACTTGCATTTTCAGTTAGCCATTAAAATGTATAATTTCCACCCCATTTTTGTAATGTTTTACACAATTATTTTTTTTACAGGATAAAATGATACTATTTGTCCCAGCACATATAGTATATACGTTACTATAATTGGTCATTGCAATAGGCTGGTACAGGAGTACTTCTATAACAGGGGTGTGCAACCTGCCGAGGATCAGTTGAAGTTCTTTAGTGTAGAGTCTGTTACTTTATACTGTATCTATGTATAACCCCCCTTTGGGATTACAATTGCATTAAAAGGTTAACTGTATAGGTCCATGCAGGGGAACATCCTATTTCTATCACCTAGTACAGGGTGATGGCATAATTTCAGCCACTCCCCCTGCTGGCATGGTGATCCGTGATGGCACTGAAGGTTCTGGAAGTCAGGTTCCTGGGAGAGTCGTGGAGGAGAGTCACTGTATATAGTGTAGCTAGTTTATATGTTTAGGTAGTTTATATCTGATCTATCCCAGTTTTTTTATATTACAGCTACAGAGAGTAACCCACTCGGGTAGTGTCCTTCTCTAAATTTAGAGTTCTGTCCATAAGGAGGCCTATGCACTATAGAGGCCCCACATATAGGATACCAAGTGCATAGAGGGTCGGCAACAGAGGCCAATTCGCAGCTGACTCAGTACCGGAAAGCCCAAAAAAATGGACCCGGGTACAGTACCAGGACACGGATCCCAGAGGACTTGGATATGGTCCGAACCCGTAATGGGACCGACTACAAGGGGTCTAATGGATGCTATACAGAGAAGGGATAGGTCATAGACACTATATTGAGAAACAAGCCATAGTACCTCTCTAGGGGTACGTGAAATGTGCCTAGAGACATTGGATGCAGATCATGTGAAAGTATCAGAACTGTGCTCAGTATGACGAATCCTGTTACCGATTGTAAATAAACCAAACTTATTGCACTAATAAAGTTCCTGGCGCCCTTCATTCCCACGTTTGTATACACGCCCAGCCTGCACGAGTTCTGCACCCTGAGGAGGTAATGAAAGAGGCTGAGCACCACTGTGTAAACAAGTTACCTCAATATAAACTCCTTTAGAGCCGGGTAAGGAGGGGTTACATACTGTATGTATCCAACCATACCCCTTATCTGACTAATGGAAAAAGGTTGGTTCCATAGCTAGACTAAGCTTTTGTTGGTACCTGCTGTGTCTTGTCACGCATCAAAGTCAACAAGAGCTGTCAGATCCTCTGAAGATTTTCTCATTTGCCCTTTTTTTTCTGGAGGCTGGGATATGTAGGTATCATAGTGTGCAGCTGAATACATTAAACATGTCTGTAAATGTGCTATTTGCAGTGGTAAATTGTGCTTTGTAGTGCTGAAGCAGTGGTTTAGTGAGTAAAGGCACTGACTGAGAACACCAAGTTTGAAACTAGAGGAGCCTGTTCTAATTCCCCATGTCGACTCCTTGTGACTTCGGGTAAGTCACTTTATCTCCCTGTGCCTCAGGGACAGGGATAGATTTTAAGCTCATCTGTACAGGGGCCTGTGCCTGCATAAATGTTATGTACAGCGCTTGGTGTACACAGTCAGCACTAAAAAATTTTATATATATAATTATATTTGTACTGTATTCTGCGTACTTCAGGCCCCAGTGACCGCAGAAAGGGTTAAGCTACAAGTGTTCATTTCCTACCTCCCACCCTATTGCACTCACCTGCTCGCTTCAAACATTTATAAACTTTTACAGTGTAACCCCTTCACCGCTGTGGGGGCCTTCAACACACTGCAAAATTGGCCTAATATTGGAGAGAAAAAAACACCTGGTTTATAAACAAAAATATAGATATACCATTTATAATAATAATAATAATAGTAGCTTTACAGATACATTTTGCAGGCCCAGGTCCCTACCCCGTAGAGATTACAATCTATGTTTTTGGTGCCTGAGGCACAGGGAGATAAAGTGACTTGCCCAAGGTCACGAGGAGCAAGGTTCCCCTGCTTCAAACTCTGTGCCAGTCTTTAGTCACTGAGCCACTCCCTCTCCTCAGAAATGTAAGCCGGTGCATTTTTCTAATAACTTTTTTTTTTTTTAAATTTGATTTATTTAATCAAACATCCAATCTGGAAGCTAATTACTGCACGAATCCCAAAGACTGCTTCGCTAAAAAAACCTGCCTTATATTATGCAGTATATTGCAGGTCCCATCGGCGCCAACGGGACATGGAAGTTGTCCTGATATCTGATTTTGTTCTCCCTTGTTTCCTGGAAAATGTGCATTTCAGACCCGCATCCCGTATTAATATAGTGTAACGCACAGTTACTAACAAGTAAGTACCGGCACTCACTGTCTAATAGCTAAATGATGAAAACAGTTGTAATGCAGAATAAACATTTAATAATAAAATGAACCAGAAATAAATCAAATGTGTTTGCAGAAACCAGTATCACAAATGGGCATGTCACAAAGTGAGGGGTGGGGGGGGGAAAGAAGGAAAAGGGGAAAAAACATGAAACACAAGGAATATACACAAAAAAACGGAGAACGGAAAGTATGCTAGGGGGGCGACGTTTCGAGGGACTACCTCTTCATCTGGCCCATTCCCCCTGGTCCAAAAGGACCGAGAGGTACTTCCCTAAGCCTCCCTTCCCCTATACCTGGTCAAATCAGACACCCCTGAAAAAAGCTAGTAAACATATGGTGTAAGCTAAATACAGCTAAACAGCTAATAGCAGGGCAGCAAGAATCCACTAATGGTACAGTTAAAGTACTCCACACGAGCAGCTGAAGGAGCAGAGCCACTGAGGGTTTGACCACTTCATTTATTTTTCTAATTAACCTTTCACTGACTTTGTGGACTCTTGGTGCTCATTTGCAAGCTGCTTTCTTGCAAGCTGTGTTCAGCTTTAACTGTACCATTAGTACATTAGTGTTTTTTAATGTTTAACATAGGGTTGAAGCAGCGGGTCCCCGGAGCTGAACCCCCTTAATTTCAGCTCCGGGCACCCCCTACTTCCGGTGATACCTCCTTAGGGGGTGCCGGTCACCGCTCAGCTTGCAGGGTTCATGTAATGGAGTAGTTTCGATGGTCCCGCGCACCGTGCGTTATGTCATCAGGCTCTCTTTCCTATTGGCCCACGTGACACGGGGAGGGTTAAACTTTGCAGAGAAACCGGCGCCCCCTTTTGGAGGTCCGTATCTCGGGAAGCAGGGGGTCCCTAGAGCTGAAATGAATGGCGTTCAGCTCCGGAGACCCCCCTGCATCAAGCCTATATTACAAAATAATAAATAAAAACTGCACATGAATTGCTTTTTAACCTGTTGTATCATTCAGCTGTAACATGTTATTGTATGTGCTTGGTATATTATTTTTCTGTTGCTGTTGTGAATCCCACATTGTACTGCGCATTGGCGTATGTTAATGCCTCATAAGAAGAAATTAGATATTCAGTGTTTTCCCTGTTTGTTTTACAAATGTTCACACATACACACACATATATACACACACACATACACACCACAAACACACACACACACACACAAACACACACACACACACACACACACACACACACACACACACACTGTATTGAGAATCAAACTTGTTCGACATCAAAAAGTTTGGATTTTTATTTTTATTTTCACACAGTTCATAAAATTGACTTTGTATTTTTTAACACAAACGTGTTCTGCATGATCACATTTTCACCAAGGCTATTGTGAAAATGGTGAAACTTGACGACCCCATACGATGCTTGCGAATGTTGTAACTATCAGAGTGAAGAAGAGGCATGAAGGAGTCTGCAGAAGTGAAAGGGAAGGCGTGATGATTAAATAGTATTTGGATTCTGTTTGAAGGCACAATCCATGCGATATCCTACATGTGTGTGTTTTTTTCATCAGTTCTGTAGTATTAGATGATGAACTCAACCATTTGTAATGAGTTTTAATATACTGCGCATTCTTTGATTTCTATAGCAGGTTTTAACCCACCTCCCCAGCAGTGCAAGATCTTTACAACACTTTCCTGTTTGGGATCATTTGTTGCCAATATTCCCAGCAGTTTAAGCTGCAAACTGTAACAATAGATAATGTTACCTTAGTAATACAAGAATAGATAGTTGCCAGGGCTGGACCGAGATATTACAGTGCCATGGGCAGATAAAAAATGGGGTGCCCCCTCCTCCGGCAGTGTCACGTGGTGACACGTTGCCATGACAACTGTACAATTGTGGGGGTTGGGGGGGGGGGGGCACGGGAGTGCGGGGACTGCCAGCATGGGGGCGCAGGGAAAAAAGTTTGCGCCCCCCCTGGACTAAGCTATCAAGTAAAGGATATAAGCCTTATTTGTGTGAATTATTTTAAAAGACTGATACATCACAGTAGCAGTTCAAATACGAACTAATGTTAAACATAAGCAATAATGGGACCGATTCTAAATACTCTGTTGCGGACGTTCAGGCCATTGTTGGATGGAAATATGTAGAATTGATCCCAATGTATGTAATACACTTAAACTTGTTCATACCATAACACGGCCTATGCTACTGTTTGCAGTTTCAGTTCCTTGTGGTTTCAGTTCTTTTCGCTCGGCTTGTAACAAAATCCCGACTTTATTGTACCTGACGAAGACTTGTGCCCTTCTCTAGAAAAATGGTATGAAAGCAGCGGTCCAGGCGCAACGCCAATTTTTGTCATTTGTTTTTTTACTTGCCCTTTCCAACGCTGTTTTTATTTTCAATATCTAAGGCTGGGGCCATGGTACCGCAGACCGTGCGGAGGCATCCGCACGCTGAGCGAACAGACTGCCTTAAGGCAGTGTTCACATCCATGCGGCGTGCAGGCGCGTCCGCGCGCAAGCAGGAGGGGGTGCGCGTTGCGTGAGAAATCAGTTAAACTGATTTCTCAGCGCGACAGAGGGAGGCGAACCAGCTCCATGATGTCACTGGCACGCCCCTAGACACGCCCACGGACGGCGCACACACCATGGCCAAAAAACGCGCCCGCTTCAAGCGGGTGATGTCAGGGCGAATGCACTTTGTCCCCAGCCTTAGGCTCCATTCAGGAGATGTAAGCATTTGAAATAATAAGGTTAAAATGGAGGCCAGTGCAGTCCGAAGGTTACCATGGTAACCGCCGAAGCTAGAGTTTAGGAAAAGCATGATTTTGTAACACAGAAAAAAACATACAAAAAAGAGCAATTGCCAAAAATACCAACCTCATAGGACTAAAATCTGTGAGATTTAAGGGGCTCTACATTAAAACACGACCTGTTAATGGGAAAGTATTCACTTCTACAGTATCAGCGAGACTACAACTGAAGTCAATGCGACTGTTACTTCGAAGGACAGGCTTAGATGGGCCCATTTTATTTTCCTCCTACCATTCAAATAGATTTTTCCTCAGGGTAACTGGCGTGAGAGTGTAATGAATGAGAGCTGCAGGACTGAGCGTGTCAGCAGTAATCAGGAGCAGGTTGTCACTCGATGGCTGTTATTTAATATGTTATGAAGCTTAGGAAGGTTTCAGCTTCGGGCCATATTGAATTGGGTTGATCCAAGAAGGATCAGAAAGAGACCCCAAAAGTTGCACACGTGCCAGTGTATATAGTGGTATTGTATGAAATAGGGATTCGAAATATCCCTGAGATGTAATATCTCATAGAGGCAAGTCTGTTGACCAATGGATCCGCACTTACAATAAAATAATACAATTTTGTTACATAAATCAAATATTACAGTGTGATAAATACAGTGATATCTTAAAATCCCCAGAGTGGTGCAGAGACACTATAGTACATAGGATAGTATAGACACAACTATTGGTGTAATAATACTGTAGTTGGAAGATGACTATCTCAATATTAACCAGTTAATGTCCTATTATTTAAATAATGGCCAGTCACATGTAAAAATCTTTCTGTCTGCAAGGTATTTCATTTCTTGCCATTCTCTCTCATTATCAGACTGTGTAAAATCACCAAGAGACAAAATAACAAGTTTGTACCACAACGTGGGATCCCCTGCCTTCTATAAAAGATGCCATAAAGTAAACTGAAGTTGTTGTTTTTACTGGCTTATAAAAAAGGAGACTTCCTTCCCAGTGTGAAAATCAATCCCTTTCTTTTCACACACCCCCCCCGCGCCCCCTTATCAGTGGGTTAATGGGGTATTCTGCACATCGGGGCCTAGAGGTCTTCTGCAGCGATGGTGGTTAGGCTGTGTTCTGGCAGCGAGCCAGGTTGGCTCACAGGTTGGCTAGCCGTGTTTGCCTATCCCAGAGAACTTTTGGGATTGGCAGTGTTTGGGGGTTGATAAATCCATTGTAGTTAAAGCAGCAGTCCGCACTGATCAATATTTAACTTTGCAAGTTGTTTTCTTGCCCTTTGCAAAGCTGTTTTTATTTTGCTCTGATGCTTCGTTCGGAAAATATAAGCATTTGAAATATTCACTGTTGTGAGAGGTTAACATGAAGCTCTCCCCAGAGCCCAGTGCAGTCTAAAGGTTACCAGGGCAACCTCTGAAGCTAGGGATTTAAAAAATCAATCAGAAGAACACTTGGTCGATCCTAGTGAATAGTGAATACATTGTTCCTATAGAAAATGTATGCATGTAAACCGTGGACTACCAGAGGTACCCTGGCAGCTATAGATGTCCTAATCATGAACATCAAGACTGCTTTCCAAAAGTACCAACCTGGGATCCATTACAAAAACAACAACAAAACATAGAAAGGGGGATTACCCATTTGATAAAATGATATCGCTTGATCTTGTTAACCAGAGATATATTATAGTTGGCATCTGTAACCTAGTTTAATAATCATTTCATGGAAGAAAAAATGCAGTACAAGCAAATGAGCAAAGGCACTGCCTGTCTGAACAGGATGGTTAGATGGGAACCCTCCAGGTTTGGAGAATTGTACAGCTGATCGGATGGCTCTATGTAAAACCCGTATGCCCTCATTCAGATGAGGGAAAGATCTGGCAGCTCTAGAACTTGCTATTGGCTCAAGCATCATTTTCTGTAACAGTGTGTCAAACACAAGATGAAAAAAAGAAAAATCCCTGGGATCAGCCCTTTAGCTGCCGGAGGGAACAACCAATAGATTATCGTAATAATGTGTCTATAGGTCTGTCACGTACACAGACAGTAATAATACTGAAGCACCTGTCGTCCGCTCCCCTCCTCCCCCCCCCCCGACCCCTCCCCCGAGGCTGTGCAAAGACAAGGTTTCCCTCACTGCCACAAACATAGCAGATTTATTCCCAGTGCATGTATTCCCCGGGAGAAATTACAACACCTAATTAGTGCTCTCGCGTAACAATCTCTGGGGTAGGACTACCCTTTGTCCTGTTTCTACTGTACAATCTATTTTGCAACTTGGTAGCCTCCCTTCCATATACCCCGGCGAAAAGGGCAACATTTTGCACCTTATTGCAGTCAAAGGGTTAATATTGATCATCAAGTATGAACATTTGATTTTTTTTACTGACATGAACAAGGTGTGTTGCTGTGTGATTTATTGTTTTGTGTGTGAATAATTACATTGTCCCTGTCAATATCGGCATGTATTATACATTCAGTAATACTTGCCGTGTACTGTCCAATGGCTCTCGGGTCTAAAGCTGGTAATTTGTTAATATATATATATTGCTTCATTCATTGTAACATCGCCGGAAGAAGAGATCAGTGTATCTCGAAAGCTCGCACAAATAAAAGCATTTCGTTAGCCACAGAACGGTATCATCTATTTATTTTTTGATTATTGAAGCTCGGCTAACACGGTACTGATACCTCTACATGTATATATATATATATATATATATGTATATATATGTATATATATGTATATATATGTATATATGTATATATATATGTATATATATATGTATATATATATATATATATATGTATATATATGTATATATGTATATGTGAAATAGATACTACAAATCGTACAGGTGCCCTATGGCTAAGCGATTTCACTTCTATGTATCTTTTTTTCTTGCACTTTACAAGTGCCAGTCCTTCTTGTTTATATACAAGCTGCGATAAAATGAAAGCACCCAGCTATGTTGCACCATTATACCATATTTACCATTTTGATTCCCATTTTATGGAAGTCTAACATATTGCAAAATGTAGAGTTAAGGCACTGAGCACTCCCCCTAATGCTTTATTTTTTGGTGGGGGGAGGGTGTGACGGGAGCTTTGTGACAGGCTATTAATAATACACAAAAATATATATAATAATATAATATATATATATAACTGGGTTGAACTGGGACGAGACTTAGATATGATAAAATATAATTTATTCCTTGATAAAGGTGAACACACAAAATATACAAATAACAGGCAAAATATAGACACTTACTTAAAGATTAGGAGAAGAAAGCCATCAGGATACAGGATGGCCATTTCTTCCATATTTCAGTTGACATCACAGCAAGACAGGCAGGTCATGAATGAAGACTCATGCATGAAGACACAGGCATGAAGACATGCAGACATGAAGACATTTGAGTAAGGGCTGACTCTGACTTAAATACCATGTCAAACTCATCTCTTAACCCTAGATGCCGAAAAGGCTAGCAAAAGTCTTTGAAGTTGTTTGACTTCCATTGTTTAGTGTGAAGTTTCACACTTAAAAATTCAGTTCCTGGGTGACGTCACAGCCGATGGTCTGCTAGTGGAAGAGCTCCCGGCACCCTCACCAATACAGACATCAGAATAAGCTTATCCCACACCTCAAAAACCCCGAAAATCGTCCCCACACCGTGAACAAACACTGGAGAGATGGCAGGGAAGCCGCAGAGAAAGAGCCAATGCCCCGTCACCAAGTTCTTCCCTCCGGCGCAACGCCTAGCTGAGATCAACCCCGAGGAGCAAGATGGCGCCGGGGAAGAACCAGAACACGAGGTGCGCAGCGGCCGACAGAGCCCGACTGACTCAGATCCCCCCGTCTTAAATAAAGATTTTTTTGACGCTTTAATTATTAAAATGAGGAGAGGAGTCCAGGAGGACACGGAAAAGGCCCTCCAAACCATCCGAGCAGAAGTGGAAGCACTGACGGAGCGGACAGAAGATCTGGAAGTAAAGATGGAGGTAGTCTCAAACGAGCAGGCTGAGACTCACGAAGAGGTTCTGAGATGCGGAGATGCGATCCGACACATACAAGACAAACTAGAGGATATGGAGAACAGGGAACGGAGGCAGAACATCCGCCTCAAAAATATCCCTGAAACTATCACCCACGAAGAACTCCAACCATACCTCCGCAGACTCTTCCTGCAGCTCGTCCCTGATCTATCAGATCACGACCTACACACAGACCGTGCCCACAGAGCCCTGGCCCAGAAATCATCGGACCCAAACCGGCACAGAGATGTGGTGCTGAGAATGCACGCATACTCTGCTAAAGACCGCATCATGACAGCGGCCAGAGAACTGAGAACGGTGACCATGGATGGGGTACAAATCCAACTCTACAACGACCTCTCCCAAATAACAATAAATAAAAGAAATGCGCTGCGTCCACTTACCTCCTATCTCAGGGACCAGGGGGTAAAGTATCGATGGGGATTTCCCTTCAAACTAGTGGTGCTCCGCAATGGCCGCCACCACACAGTAACAACCCCTGAAGGCGCTAAGGTCTTTCTGAAAGCGCTGGGGATCCCTCTCCCACCGCAGAAGAGCAACCGCCTCAGCACTGAGGAGACGCCGGAGATGACCCCCCAAGAAGTCCCCCGAACATCGGAGAGACTAGCGAGTCAGCGTCTCCGGTGAACCCTGAGGATCAAGCCAACTGCAAGACCCATGAAAACCGCAAGAGGCCCCCACAGTCATCCCACACGGAACCAGAGGCCCTAAAGACAGCAGCAAACACCCAACACAAGAACCCTCAATGAATAAAACAACCCTTTGGCCACGAGGTCCCCTAGATTACACCCCACGAAACTATCTCCCCCTTCCCGACCCCCCCCCCGTTCCCAACTATCCACCTTTCCTTCGTCTCCCCCTCTCTTTTTCACTATTGAAAGAAGGAAAAAGGGTTTATTGAGTGTCATTTACCCCTTCTACGCCATGTACATGCACTGCGCCGTATTTACAAGTTGGCCTGCGAGCCAGTATCGATAATATGTACCCTCGTGATGTATGACACCAATAAAGGAAAAATATTTACAAAAAAAAAAAATTCAGTTCCTTTGGTCCCTGGGCCAAGCATAAACAATTAGGCAATTTAGCCTTTGATCACCAGGCTATGTAAATTCTAGCAAGATGTCCTTCCTGCACATTATCATAACAGATGGAGTCTGCAGTTTCCAGAACAAAACCAAAATTCCATATATACTGTAACTTCATAACTTCAGTTCAGTAATACTTACTGGCACGCGAGTCATATTAATACATTCCGTCACGCCTGACGCTCCCAATGAGACTAAATATTACCATGTGGTACTAAAATTAAGAGAGATATTAATATCTGGCTCTTATTATCTGTTAGATATCAAGTGTTTAGAATCATTAGTTGGGTCTAAGTCCCACGAATACACCTATGTAACTCTTAGCACGTTCAGCCAAGGACATCTCATAATATTCTTATATTTAATAAGGTCACCCATTCTTATATCTCCTGGTGTAACCGCACCCCTTGCCCCCATTAATAAATCCTTTGAAGCAGGGACCCCTGGGTAGTGGACATTTGTCACCTGGTTTTAGATTACACACTCAATGCCCCAGACCTCTTGAAGCAGAGGCGTTTGTAAGTGTGAGTTATAACGCTCACAACCCACTCTAGCTTCCTGCAAACAGGTATTAACATACTGTACACTAAAAGCCCCTTCTGCTTTTCACATTCAACTTCAATCAAGCCTTTTGAAGTCCAGATTTTCTGAAAAGACACCCCACAGTTGTATTTTCTTAAACTATAGCTTATTAACCCCTTAAGCCCCAGTGGGTGTGGTGCAGACACTGGCCCAGAAACAATACATTTTTTTTTACAGGGGAATAAGCATTTGGATATTGCAGTGAGGTAAAAACACATTACGGGACCTCAGTCCAGTTAACCCCTTGCTCCCCAGGTGAGAGTAGAGGGTGGCCAATTGGGGTGTAACCCCTTTAATCCCGGGCCAAATCCTCATGACCGTCACAGAGGGGGCAGGGGGGAATCTTCAGGGCTGAGCAGCGCTATTCTCTATTGCAGCTGTACGGTTGCCAGGTGTCCAGTATTGAACCGAACTGTCCTGTATTTGGACAATGCCCAGTAAAAAGTTACATGTATAGCACTGTTTCCACCATCCCCCCCACCATATGGGAGATATGGTGGCTAGGGAGTGTGTGGTGCGTTTCCTGTGGCTCACAGGAGGCCTGAACCTCCGTTACTGGGAGCCTGGGGTGAACCTGATCCGTCTGGCGACAGCGCCTCTACCTGTGCGGGATCCTACTAGGTTGGATAACCCCGTCACAGGACCCAATACAATAATACACACACTGATATAGATAAGTTTACTGCATGCGTATGAAAAGGAAATAACAATATACAAATATAACACCCACACCAAATAGGCCACACACGGCCGTAACCCCACAGTGCCCTCCAACACCGTGTCCACACCCTGATGGGATATACCTCAAAGTACTGAGGTGCCACTGGGCACCCAACCACCCTTGTGTCCACAAGAGTCAACCCACCCAATGTGTGCAACAGCGTTGCCCACAACCCATGTTAAAGTTGGTTCACTTGTAGATGTAGGTGTGATACCTGCCGAGTACTCCAACACCCGGTAGAGCTGACTGAAGACACAAGCCCATCCGGTCCCACGTCGTCGTCGTCAGCGACGACTTCGCCTCCACGTGGGGTGGTGTCCAGCTGGAGGGTTCCACTGTAATAGTCTCTTATCTGTGAGGTGATCTGGTCCCAGACCACCGGATTGCCAGTTCGCCGCCGCGTCCTGGCTGTGTCCCTCACGCTTGTACTACAGGGGCAGTGTCCCTAACTACCGGGCCTGTCCCTGCAACAACCACAGGTTCAACAGGAGAGTCGGGGCCTAAGGGGGTCTCTGGCCTAGTGCAGAGGTCACAGGCGCCCTGCACACACACCCTACCCTCTACTTGTCCCAGCTCCGACTGGTGTGCTCTTCCGCATGCAAAAAGTAACAATCCTGGTGGCAGGGGAATCCGGCCGCGCAATTGGCTGCTTGCCTGCACCTGACAAACAACCCCAGGGGCTGTAGTCCCAGCAGAGCCCTGTCCCTCTAATGGCCACCACTTGGAGATATTCTGCGCATGCGCACGCATACTCAACAAGGCGGCGCCCTGCAAAGTGGGCAGCTGGTGGCCTCCGGCGACTGTCGCCTCCCTGACACTGCCACAACGCTCCGTTGGTTCCCCCGCTGTAGCGAAGGTAAGCGGTGAACCGGGAAGGGGACTAGGGGACCCAGGCTGTACAGGTAATACTGGACATGTACGTGTCCAGTATTACCTCTCTGGACATAGTGACCTAACCGGATTGGGGAGCCGCAGGATTTCCCCCAGCAGCGCCAGAGATGAGCTGTTCGGTGGCTGGGCAGCTTCCTGAATTCTGATTGGCTGCTGTTGGGCAATGCAGACAATCAGGAGGAGGTGTCAGGAGCCTGAGAGTGGGGTTAACTAGAGGAGGAAACAGCATGGAGCAGAGAGATAGGTGTGTGTGTGTCTCGCATGTCCGTGTGTGTGTCGAGTGCATCGCATCTATCACAATTGCGTCCAGTATTTTTGGGAGAAGCTACATGGCAACCCTAACTGTGGGTACAAGAAAGCTACCTGTTTCATTTTTCTTCCATAAGTACTGTAAACACAGAAAACCTGTTGCATTCATTCAAGCGTGAGTGTGAATGGGGGCTCCCTGGAGCTGAGATTAGCGCGGTTGAGCCGTGGAGGATCCCCATGGTTCCAATTAGAAATCAAATCAAATCTTTAAAAGCAGCAGTTTTATATTTAAAGTGTAATTGCCGAAAATCACAAAAACAAATCTGGCATTTGCAATACATAATGCTTTGTTAAAGGGTTACATGTGGTCTTTTGAACAACCAAACACATTTATAAACTGCAGTAATAAGAAAAGCAGTCTTAATTAAGGCCGCAATTCCATCTACTTGTTTTTTTTAAGTTGTTTTGTAATTGATTTTTTAAAAATATAATTAAGCTGAAAGCCGAACGGCGCAATTGTTAGCTCCAGGGACTCAGGTCCCTGAGATGCTCGCAGTACCAGTTTAGTTGCCAGTGTTTCTGCTCCCAGTAGGGAAATCTAAGTGTCTACCAAATACCATGGGAATAGAAATGCAACATCATCGGAGGGAAAAGCTACAACATAACATCAGCAACTAAACCGGTAAGTATCGTGGGAACCGAAGGGATCCGTGGAGCTGAACAATAACTCCGGTGGACGCCCTCGTTCAAATGATGTAAAAAAATAAAATAAACTATTGAGTAAAATGAGGAGGATTGATGCTTTCAAATATCAGTCAGTTTTGTACTGGTATTTGTTAAAAAATATGTACTTGAGATGTTTATAAAAAAAAAAATAACCCCAGTAGTCTACGAGAAAAAATGTGCTGTTGGCTTGGGACTGTATCTTTCCAGCATCCGTGAGATAAGTGGTCAAGTAACTAACAGACTTCTGATTTACCTCAAAATCTTCTAGGCCGAGGCAGAAATCCCAATAACATGCACAGCAGGTCATCTGCCAATGTATACCTGCCTATCCTAAGTATATCTGAATGTTTATTTTTTTTAAACCACGAGTCATTTTTTTTAAACATTTTTTTTTAACGATGTCTTTTATCTAACTTTGTCCCTAGGATAGGACGCTCCTTTGCAAGCATTCCCACTTTTTGCAGCATTTCTTCCTTTCTGAAAAGTTCTTCTCCTGTGACATTGTTACCAATGGTTGCTCTCCAGATGTCTGAAAGCCTCTATTATTTCCTGCCTTCTCTCTGTCGGACAGCCACATGCAGACATCCCAAGGACGTCAGCGTAGGCTGGATTATTGCTGCAGGCTTCGTTTTGTCGTTTTAATTAGCTTGCGAGATTATCTCAATAAATACTAGGAGCTAATTTGTTATGATTCAGATATTTCTATTTGCTGAGCAACCAGTGTTAGAGTTAGAGAGAAAGTGGCATTAGCGCTCATCCAGGCTGAGAGCGACAATGTGTTTGACCTGCGTCCACATGCCCGTGAGCGCACGGCGCTCAGCTGCTTGGTGAGACAAATCAATTTGATTTTGCCGCTCGCTGGCGTCTCACGTGAACTGTTCGGCCAATGAGGGCGAACCAGCTCCGTGACGTCATAGCCACGCCCCCTGACACACACTCCCACGTGCGCAACTAGTTGGCCAGGAATAGCCAGCGTGCTCGGTTACACCCTGGCTGCGGCCTAACTGTGCTAGGGTCTGTGATGCAGATGTAGCAGGACTTGCGGTCTCCCCGAGCCGTGGCTGAAACGCTTAAAGCCGCAGGTCTGGAGATCGTGCTGCCGCGGCGTCGCTACGGGAGCTCCAGGCTTCCGGATCGTATCAACCACAGCGATAATCTTCCAGCACTGGGGCAGGCCCGGTCATGAATTAAACTCATTAACCCTTCGAGTGCCCCATGGCTTTGTGCCAAGGTCATCCGACTTCCCGCCCGTGTGGCCTTATGACGTTGTCCCAACGTTATGGACTATTTGGTCATTTGTAGAGGAGGTGGTGACCTTGGCTCTCTCATGAACTGACATTGTGATTGGAATGGACCATGTCATCGCTGCACTAGTGATCACATGACCCGAAACCTTCCAGCACACAGAAGGGTTAAGTTATGGGGGGGGGGGGGAGGAGGGAAGGGGCCAAATGACCCAGTTACACATTTCCAGCCCACTGCTCTTTCTGTCTGTGAGTCCTATTGTATATTTTTGGTTTCCACACCCCTGGTTGGGTTATATGATCTCTGGGACAGGGACTCCTCATTTTCTATTTTATGTTTGTAGGGGAAAATTATATTGAAGGGAAGAATTATGTGAACTTCACATATAGGGTGTAACCGGAGAGAAACACAAACTAAAGTCAGGATGAAATAAGGTTATTATTCAGTGGGGAAATAATTAGTACTGTGCATGCACTTTTTAGTTGTTAAAGGAAGTAGTGGGGAGTCTAAAGCTGACTCAGCAATAACAGGAACTGGAATTTGTATATTGTGCAAGCAGGTCATGTCAGTACCAACATACCCCGTGTGACTTGCAGTGGTGTGTGATTTCCCCTTAGCTTGTAAATATATATGCTGTATATTGAGAGGACTTGCTTAACCCCTTCAGAAGCAGATAGGACAGTTTTGCTTTTCTGCCTCCCCTAACAAACAATAGAATGTACATTTCAGTGCGTCTTTGCCGGCACACACCATTTGTTTTGAAATATTTATGTGATATTAGAAGTGATATATTCCTTCTAACAAAATATTTTATCAGTCCTAATGTAAGTTCTACCATGGTCTGGTCCTCAAGGGGAAGAGGCAATGATGACTCATATTGCCCAGATTTTAAGGTGGTGATAACATTGCTGAACTAAACTACTTAATTAGGTAACCTTGTATAATAAGCACAGAAGTCAAGGACCATGGCCCGCAGAAATATATGAGCAATGGTATAATACCGTAACCCACCACACAGGTTATTTTGCTTGAAATTAGGCAAACCATAAATAACAGAGCAGCTGCAAATACTAGCAGGATTCTAGGTTGTACTGTATATGGAAAGGTGTACGCGGCAGAAATAGTGTGTTCAGCTCTGGACAGGGCCAGCTTGATGGCGGTGGTTGCACCGGGCCCCACGATTTGCAGAAGCCCTGCTGTCTGCTCTGGGACCCGACCTGGGGCGCAGGACCGGCGGCAGAGGAAGCCCACCCAGGCGGAGATCACGGAAGTCGGGCCCAACTTCTTCTGGTGGGGTCCAACTTCCATGTCAGGACACCCTGGGTGTGTTCCTACCAGTGCCGCCGCAGAGGAGCTCCGAACCTAGCCAGCTAAGATTCCCCCTGCATGCCCCTTTTTTAGTCCGTATACTGTAGCTCTTATTTGTGTTCTTGTGTTGTGCTTGCTGGCTCCGGCTGCAATAAATATTATACTGCTTTGTCCTATCTGCTGCCTTGTTCCTGGTGGTAAGGTCTGGTCGCCCGTGACATTCAAGAACCGCAACAATTTAAAACCATTATGACAACATAAAATACATATACAATATATTTCGAATGCTGATTCTTCTGCTAGCTCTAGCAATACTTTAAGCCATTGCCGTACATGTTTTTACCTCATGCCATTAGTATTTGATCATCTTGTGATTTGATTTGACCTTAACCGTTGCTTATTTTCTCACTGTTTATTTTACACCATCCGGTAAGCTTCCCAGGCCCTATTAGGATCCTGTATACATAACTGGGATTCAGCATTGTCCTATCTATCTATCTATCTATCTATCTATCTATCTATCTATCTATCTATCTATCTATCTATCTATCTATCTATCTATCTAAATATACATATATATATATATATATATATATACTTTACTGGCTCCCTAGAAAAAGGTCCTAATTTTATATGTAGGAACCATATACTGTACTGTACCTCTGTATATCTCATATTGATTAAATTTAATGGTTTGCCTTATAGCTTGACTGGCGGATTTCAACCTAAAAGTCATGCCAAGAACCAACCCGTACATTGTAAATTGTTGTGTATTAGTTGCTTGAGGTCCCGAGGTAACGTGCTAGTAAAGCTTTCTTCCTTCAGTGGTTGCTTCTACCCAATCCAAATGAAATAGGCGAAACATCTTCTCTTTTCACAATTCTACCGATGCAGGGGTATAGTATAATCATTGCTGGAGGATTGTTTTCCTGGCAGCCATAGCAATGACTTTTGTTATATGCCCCCCATCTCCGGGGTCACAGAATTTCCTTATTGTTTCCCAGAAATGTTGGATCCCAGTTCTATAAATCGTGCAGTAGTTCAGCTCCCACAGCCGTGCACATTGGGCATTTGCTATCTGGAGAGAGCTTTGCATTGAACCTACATTTAGGGGTTGTATAAATTATATGCAGGATATTATCCTGCATTTCCTTATACATTATTGAAGAGATAAGTTTAAGAGACTTGTTAAATTGACAGAAGCTGTCTTCTATGGTCATATCTGGACATATAAATTAGATTTTAATGGGACCACTTAGCCTTTCAAGAGTGAGACTCCTTGACAACACTTTGAGGAATGTTTGGCACAAGAGCGTTACTTTAAGTAATGAGTTTAACCATTAAGTAGTGAGACCTCACAGGCTTCCGTAAACGTGTCATCAAATCTCAAATGTTCATTTCAGTAGCTGAAGGAACTATTGCATTGTTTTGTGTTCCACTATCCAGCTATGTTGTGAGGTGTCTGGCCCAGGAACTCTTCCATCCCAATGTGTATACTGTATGCAGCACGTGTGCACTGGGGGAAAAAGCCTCATCTCCCTGTGAAGAAACAAAAAAACTGATCA
Organism: Ascaphus truei; assembly: GCA_036426205.1. NCBI lineage: Eukaryota > Metazoa > Chordata > Amphibia > Anura > Ascaphidae > Ascaphus > Ascaphus truei. The sequence goes on from CM071570.1 coordinate 209,726,097, forward strand.
CAGTGAATAGTTCAAAATTGTAGTAGCTGTATTGGTGTGTACTGTATATTTCTTAGGTTGTGAGCCAACATGAGATTTATACAGAGGTGAAATTCTAGTGTATTTATTTTTTTTGAACTCAAAGGTTTCTTGTGTACACCAGAAGGACTAATTGGGAGCTGGCATTGGTTGAACGCATCGTTAATTATTGATGGGATACTGTTTGGGGGACTTTGGTTGCTAGAACCAAATAATGTAGATAGTCAGAAATGCTTATATTCAAGTTTGTGTTTTTTTATTTTTTATTTCAGCAAGCCAAGTGAAGACATCAATTAGTTCAGGGGTGCTGAACTCCAGTCCTCAAGGGCCACCAACAGGTCAGGTTTTCAGGATATCCCTGCTTCAGCACAGGTGACTCAATCAGTGGCTCAGTCAAAGACTGAGCCACCTGTGCTGAAACAGGGATATCCTGAAAACCTGACCTGTTGGTGGCCCTTGAGGACTGGAGTTCAACACCGCTGAACTAAACTTTGTGGCCACTTTGGGTGTGTATTTGTCTGGTTTTTGTTTGTTTGTGTGTCCTCTGTCCACAGGCCAAACAAATTGACTCATTGTAATGACATTTTGAGGGTACCTTTCTGCCACCCTAACTCAGATCTGCCAGAAGTTTTAACCAAATCGGTGCAGCCCCCCATCTTGGAATTTATTCTTTCTTTTTTGAAGTGATAAAAAAATATATAAAAGGTCCATCTCATCGACCGGATTCTTGATGCAAAACGTTAAATGCATTATTTTTCCATGTGTTTTACATTTTCAGACAATGTGCTTGCACTAAGAGAAATGAAATATTTGAAATAAAAAACAAATTGGTACGCACGGTAACAAACACTGTGCAACAACCTGGAAATATACTTTGGCATCTAGGTGGCGGTGATAATTATAAATGCGCAAGACGTTTTTGATTGGTTTTCCCACGGTATCCACGATGTCGGTGTAACTTCCTGAGAATAATGCGTTTTTGTGTTGTTTGTTTTTCAACTTTCTGACAGTTTGTTGCGAATGAAATTGTTACATGGAAGTGTTTTGCAGTTTGTGATCTTATATTAAACACATTTCTTTTCAAGTCGCAGTAATGTGAGAGTTGAGGTGGTATTCAGTATGTACGTTTCTGTTTGACTTCCGCTTGGTCGTTGTGACAGACAATAGCAAACCTTTCTGGACAACTTGGTTGCCGGTGCCTCAAGTGTCTGTGAAAACCAGTCTTATTTACTGTATATAATGTCGGAGCAAAAAAGCTCAAAAGTCCGGTGCTCAAGAGTTCCTCACTGGTTAATGTAGGCAGGGGACAGGGGTCTGCTGTGTAACACATGCAGTTACTCTCCACGAGAGTCTGTAGTCACGGCTTGTTGCGCAGGCTGAAGACAAAGAGTCCTGTTGTATAAAACCTCTGTAGTAAGTAGTGCTCCGCTCTGTAGCTCCAATCTGGTCACAAATCTCGACTGGCCCGTCACATCAGGCACCGATGGTGTCGAGTGGGGGATGTCTGCGCCCCCCTCAGTTGTGGATCCGTTCGGTGGCGGTCACTCGGCACACTGCGTCTCCGCTTGTGGAATCCCCACGGGACCTCCAGCCTCTCTTCTGCATCAGGCTGACGTCACTCCTTTGCTGGATCAAGCACTAGTATGCTGTAGTTGAAAAGTTCAAATCCCACACAAGTCCCCTACTCTGCGTGCTCCCTGGTAGACACAAACCAGCATGTAAAACACCCCAATGGGGGAAAAAAACAGACAGTGCACAGCTTCAATCTTGGGTTGAGATAATCAAAAGGATTTATTATATTAAAAACGTGGACAAAAAAATACTGATATTGTCACTCTAACGCGTTTCACACGCAGGGTGCGTTATCAAAGAGTAAGAAGTGATCACTGACTGACATTCTTATAGCTCATCTATGACACCTCCTTCCAAAATCTAACCAATCGTAGAGATGATTCTAATCACTAACAGATGTTAATATGCAAAATAGAGGGAGTAGGTCACAAGAAGCAATCAGTGAATAATCTGAACAAACATTGAACCAAAAACAAAGAGACAATAGTATCTCTATAAACATGTACAAACATTCACAAATATATAAATACTCATATAAAAACAAATAACAAAACTCAGTCTATCTTAATAGACTACCATGTGTGTGTATATAATATAATGTAATAGAATAATCTATAGATCACAAGTGTGTTCAGACCAGAATTCCTGGAACCTTAATGAGTAATAGTCATGAACTATATAACCCCATATCACAACATATATGAATTGTAGATTGTAAACAGTGTATCTAATCTAATAACAGTATAATAAATAAATATATGATATGAATGAAATTCATTAAATCCGACATTTCCTATATAACAGAAATAAATTGATTGAGAAAAATACCAGTCTTATTTATAGGCTCGTATAATACCCCAAAATTGTGTGAGAGTTAAATTGGCCAAATATTACTGTTTTAACTGAAGTTTGACATTACGCAGACAATTTGATGACAAAATCCACAGATTAATGGCGTTTCAATTATTTTTTTGCTTGCGTTATGAATCTTTATCCTATTAAGTTTAATCCCTCATCCCTTAACGTGGTATAAAATATAGCGTTCTACAGCATGTTCATTTTCTGTGGGGGACACTAAACATCATGACCTGCACCTTTAACATCATGTGCACTCATGACAGTCATTTTGTTCCTTGTGATATGCACTGTGACAAGCTTCTAAAATGTTAATAAGCTACAGTACAAACAAACACACTTGTTTTTTGAAGGCGTGTGAGCATTAGTCACGGGTTATGTTTTGTATCGAAGATTTCTATATTACGTTCTGAGGGCCTTTTAATATTGACTTTACCCAGTGCAAAAAGCCCCACTGAGTAACTAAATGCTTAAATGATCGTTTTGTGACTTCTTCACCATTGCCTTGCAGACTTATAGCGCAGTACATACAATGTCATTTAAAAAAAAGCAGTATGAAAGCGTACTGTTCTAAAGACCGGGTTGGCAATAAGCAAGAAGTGTTCTGTGTTAAAACAGCAGGACCTGTTCAGCAGTTACTTTAATTGTATGAATTACTGTGCGTCAGAGCAGGAGCACAAACTAGAACTACCTTTTTTCAAAAGTGGAGTATGGAGTTGCTGTACCCACCCCACATCCTAAACATGTTGGGGCAATTACAGTACTACTGTATAACCTGTTAGACTGACTTTCATGTTTCTCAGGTGCCCTCTTTAAAAAGGAAATCCAAGCGGCACTTTAAATTTAAAAAAATAAATTAAACTTTCTTTTTAGTTGTAATTTATGCAGACTTTGATTATCTTTACTGAAAACGAATTACCAAAGCTGCTGATTGATTAGTTCCCCCCCCCCCCCGTGATCGATCAGCAAAGATCCTGCTTCCCAGGGTTCACTAAATGTCAGCCTTTCAGTTTCAATCAATTCTTCAGTCTAGGTACTAGTATTGTTACTAAGGTACCATTATCTATTGTTACAGTTTGCAGCTCAAACTGCTGGGAACATCGGCAACAAATGATCACAAGCAGGAAAGTGTTGCAAAAATCTTGCACCGCTTGGGAGGTGGGCTAAAGCCTGCTATATACAATTATGCTCATTGTATTAAAACTAATTAAAAATGGCATTAAGAGTTGAATGAATTTTTTTTTTAGTAAGTTATTACAGAACTGGTTTACTTAAAAAAACAAAACACATGTAGAGACACATGGATTGCTACTAAAGAAACTCTATGCTCTTAAATCCTGTATGGTCTTATCCTGTTTTTCTAATCATTACATATATCTGCCCCTCTCACCTCTAATCTCCCCCTGTCCCCAAAAATATGCTCTGTGTTGCTCCTGTAATTTTTGTATTGCCCTTGTCCCTCCCATATGGCTTCCTACAGTACTTCCTATCCTTTCTGCCCCCCTGTATTCCTCATCGTAGGTGCAGGAGAGATGTTGCTATGCTTTACTAAGGTCCAGTTATAAAGTCCAACAAGTCTTCTTGGCACTTCTCACTCTTTTTGTGGGCCAAGTGGTATAGCAACTGGCATCATGTGGATAGAAGTAGAAAGTAGAAGTTTTAACTAAATGTAGCCATGTATCTACTTGGCTACTAATCTGCCCTACCTAACACATAAGCCCTGGTACCAGCGCAGGCAGTGTTAGGATTAAATCTATGCCCTTGCTGCTGCAGCAAACAACTCCCTTGAGTGACAGGGTGGGTGGGCCAAAGGCCTGTGTTCTGCCCTATCTGGGGCTCAGCTCTAGGACCCTCCCCCTGGCTACAAAGGCGGGCTGCAGATCCAAATTCTAGTCTGTTCTCTGAGTTGTAGGTAGTGTGGAGCCGGGGCTCTGGCCACCTTCCTTCCTCTCCCGCAGGGGAGTTGCACACTACCCTTATTCCACCAGGGGATATGGGAGCTAAGGATAGACCTTTATGGCCTCAAGATCCTTGGGTTGTTTCCAGGGACCAGAGAGAGAGGAAGTAGTGTACATGTTGTTATGCTGTACTATGAAGAATAAAGAAGTTCCTGTTTTATACTCCTGCCTGAGACTGCAGTTTATCAGGGGGAGTACAAGAGGGTTTTCCTGCAGGGACTGCACCCAGTTCTGCTGGGGCCTGCAGGAGATGGAGGCGCTGCACCAAGTGAAGAACTGAGAAGAACTCTAAAGGCTGTCCTGTTCGTCCCCACAACCACCGGCAGACACGCAGTATCCTGTAAGCCTAGCAGGTGAGCAGCACAACACCACCAGGTAACAGTGACATCTCCCAGAGGCTGGGGGAACACCTGTTACATCAAATTGAACACAAGTAAAATAAGTGCCAGGCAACACTTTAAATCATCTATTGAGTCATCTCACCACTAATCCCTGGACAATATGTTATTCCATGGTATTGACCTACACTTAACATGTTTTCTTTTCCATTAGCTCGCTGTAATGCAGACAGATTAAATGTATAGGCATTTCTGTGAAGTGCTAAGGTCAACAATCCTTCCCGATCTTTGCCGTATCTAAGTGTCTTTACTCTGACAAACACATGCTAACAATAATTTCTACTCCGTTTCCCCATGTCATTATCACTAGGGAAACCCTATATTCTATACTGCGTTGTTGGATGATCCATGAAACCTTGTAGGACTAAGAAAAAAACACGGGCGACATTTTAACCACCATCAATTTGTGGATTTTGTCATCAGACTTCTCCTAGTATTCTCAAACTTCCATTAAAACGGTAATGTTTGGCCAATTTAATTCTCACACTATTGTGGGGTATTATACGGGCCTATAAATAAGACTAGTTTCAGCAGACACTCGAGGCACCAGCAACAAAGTTGTCCAGAAAGCCGTCTATTGTCTGTCACGACGATCAAGCGCGGTCTTAAAGGCAAACCAAAGAAAAGACTCTGGAGGACACAAGTTGCAATTGAGTGTTCAGTGACTGGTATATAATGATGGGCAAGGGAAAATAGAAAAGAGATGAACACAACAAAGGGAGGAATTATACAAATAAGAATATCAGCGTGTAAGTGGAGTGCAAATCTCACTTGAGGTGATACACACAGAATAGTGTGAACGTGCAAACAGATAAGGAGCTGTCATTATAATTAAAGTAATTCAATACATGAATTGGAAAAAGCTCCCTTTGGAAATTGAAAGTCTGCTGCTGTTCAATACTGATATCTCGGCCTCACAGACCTAAAATGGGTGCAAAAAACGAGAAAAACGCGCAAAAACTCTCATGGTGTAGTGTTTGAGAATATAATGTCGGTAAAAGGTAATCGTAAGATATGCACGTACAGCAAGATTAGTTCAATAAAAAAGGTATAAAGACAGTGAAGGTGAGTCCTCTAGAATGGGGCAGACACTCACGCCGGCACCCGGCGAGGAAAACCATGGCTGGGATGGAAGAATAATATTTTCACATTATTTCTATGCACGGCTATAGCCAGGCTTTTGTTTTCTATAGCTATAAGATGGGTCATGCTTTTGTGTTTCATTGCGTTATGGGTTTAGTGTGTGTGTGTGTGTGTGTGTGTGTGTGTGTGTGTGTGTGTGTGTGAGAATCTGTAAGTGCTTTGTTTAGCTGGGCTCCTGGTCTTATCTATTAACTTCCCCATGTAGAGTCAGAGATGAACCAGCTGTCGGCCTTGAGAAAGATGAGGTAGCTCAGCACGAGTTTTTTCTTTTGGCTTAATCTGCTAAAATATATTGCAAAGTGTATAACCAAGAAACTGCAAGAAAAACCAGGGGAAAAAAGTATGTCCAATGAAGTCATATGGGCAGACATTGCAGAAATATGTATGTCCGCCCCTTCTTCTCGTATAAGATAGCTTGCTTAGAGCCTATAGTGCAGTGTCTTTGTGTTAAGTCAGACAGCAATGTTTTATATTAAATGCACTCTTGCAAGCAGCTGCAGCAATAAAGTTTTTCAACAGATTGTTTTTGCCTAAAAAGAATACGTGTCGGACTACACTGGTAACACAACGGAGGTAAATGGCTGGTAACCGTGATCATGGGAGCAGTGTTGGGAAAATGTCTTGCTCACGAAACTAATTGTAGTCCAGACCAGGGGAAGCACCACAACCTGCCACTCAAACAGCCGGAGAGACAATTCCGCTCCGCCTCGGGCAACCCGCCTCGGGCAACCCGCTGCAGGACGCACACCATTGACGTCACTGTCGAACTCACCGGATGAACAATCTGGGAAGTATCTTATAAACAAAATGGAACCTGTTCTTAATATTAAATACCAAAGTAGCGCTGCAATGTTAGGGGATGTCCTGAATCACACATAGTAACTAATAGTGTCCAAAGATATCCAACGCATTGTGTGGCCCTAATGCTTATATTTTTGTCCACCCCCAATATCACAAACAACAAAACACAATGTACCAATGACTATCTCGTCTCAGTTGAAAGACAAAAAACACCACACAGACTTCATTATTCTCAAGATAGCTGGGATGTGTGAGCAGTTATACTGACATTGTGGATACCATAGAAAACCGATCGCACAGTGAATAATTATCACTGCCACCTAGATATCAAAGTAAAGCTACAGGCTGCTGATGTTTGTTAGTTGTTATTTGTTAGTGTTGTTTGTTATCATAGTTACCAATTTATTTTCATTTTCAATATCTAATTTCTCTAATATGGTTAAAGCAAATTGTCTGAAAATGTAGTACAAATTGCAAAATAATAAATGTAATGTTTTGCATCAAGAATCCAGACGGTGAGATGTACCATTTTTTGTTTTATCACTTCAAAAAAGCAACTTTTGACAGATCTGAGTTGGATGAGCGAGTGAAGTGAAGACTTTAACTAGACTTTGTTGACACTTCGGGCATGTATTTTTGTTGTTGTGTTCCCTCAGTTTCATCATAATCGGTCAAGGTGTTTGGCCTGTGGAGCGAGAACACACGAACAAAAACACAGACAAACCACCCCCCAAAGTATCCACAAAGTCTAGTTAAAGTCTTCACTTCGCTCACTCATCCAATAAACCACATTCATTGCCTGAGGGGTTTACAAACTATAACAGCGGACTTTAGCACAAGCCCTTTCTATGCTGGAAGAGCAGCGGTATCGTACTGCCGCCAGTCTTCCTGGTTCGTAACCATGTGGGGGCTTGGGGTCGTGGTCGCGACTGGCCCCTAGTTATTCAAATGGACGTGGCTCCGATCAACAAAATCTCCTCCTAGATAATGAGCAAAATTCATATGCCGTTCCTTGAATGTCATAGGCTCCTAGAGTGCTGGCCCTGGTAACGTTCAGGGAAAGTCATAAGTGCACCCTAAGGGTAACCATTTGAGAATGGCACATGTTCAAACCGTTATTCAATCTCCATTCGTGTGAGTAAGGGTAGTTTCTACTTACGGAAAAGTAGTATTAAGGAGCTTATATTGGCCGAAAGGCCAAATCTCAATGTTGGCTTTCTGTAGTGACTTTCTCCCTGCGCCTCAGGCATCAATATTAGATTGTAAGCTTTTTGAGTCAGGGACTCGTGCCAGTACAATTCTATGTACAGCTCTGCATATATTGTCAATAAGAAATACATTTACCTAGTGTGTGTATATAATAAATATATATAAAGCAGAAAATAGCCGTGTTAGTCCAGTTGCGATAGTGCAGAATAAACGAGTTCTTCAGTATTAGGTGATACCTTTTTTTATTGGACTAACAATTTATGTCATAGGACAAGCTTTCGAGAGTTATCCTCTCTTCTTCAGGTCAAGCAATACTGATATACACAGGAATCTATGGCTACAACAGTAGAGAGGGAAAAAAAAAAACAAACAACAACAGATATGTACTGTAGATAAGGTAGGGTGTTAAAAGTGTTTGAAGCCAGGGGATGGTGACAAGGAAAGGTGGGGAGGGGGGGATGCTTAGCTTAGCGCCCACTCAGCGGGTATCATCAGTGTGAAGTTGGTTGTACTGCTGGCTTTGCAATTTTCAAGACTGTAGGGGTTACCATACGTATATATACCATACCGTGTATATATACCATACCGTGTATATATACTATATATATATATATATATATATATACAGTGTTCGACAAATCACCCAAAAATCTACTCGCCCAACCAAAAAATCTACTCGCCACCTAGTCCCGCCCCCAACCCCACCCCTAGTCCCGCCCCCAACCCCACCCCTAGTCCCGCCCCCAACCCCGCTAGCAGTGCGGCACCTGCTCTAGTGAGCGCGTGCCTCCACCGAATCAGCTGCCTAGGCCGAACGAACCCGCAGCTACCTGAGGTAGGATGCAGAGGGGGGGAGATGGGAGATGCAGAGGGGGGGGCGGATGGGAGATGCAGAGGGGTGGCGGATGGAGATGCAGAGGGGGGGCGGATGGGAGAAGCAGAGGGGGGGCGGATGGGAGATGCAGAGGGGGGTGGATGGGATCAGAGGGTTGGGATTGGGAGATGCAGAGGGAGGGCGGATGGAGATGCAGAGGGGGGGCGGATGGGAGAAGCAGAGGGGGGGCGTATGGGAGATGCAGATGGGGGGCAGATGGGAGATGCAGAGGGGGGGCGGATGGGATATCAAGGGTGGGGCGGATTGGAGATGCAGAGGGGGGGTGGGGCGGATGGAGATGCAGAGGGGGGCGGATGGGAGATCAGAGGGGGGGGCGGATGGGATATGCAGAGGGGGGACGGATGGGATGGAGGACTGCGGGGGGGGGGAGAGAGATGGGAGATGCAGGGGGGGGAAGAGATGGGAGATGCAGGGGTGGGGAGAGATGGGAGATGCAGGGGGGAGAGAGATGGTAGATGCAGGGGGGAGAGAGATGGTAGATGCAGGGGGGGAGAGAGATGGGAGGATTCAAGTGGGGGGAGAGAGATGGGAGATGCGTGGGGGCAGAGATGTAGAATGCGGTGGAGAGAGATGGTAGATGCAGGGGGGAAAGAGAGCGAGATGTGGAGATGCAGTGGGAAAGAAAGAGATGGAGATCCGGGGGGGGAGGAGAAAGAGATGGGAGATCAGGGGGTGAGAGAAAGATGGGAGATGCTGGGGGGAGATGAAAAGATGGGAGATGCAGGGTGGTGACGAGGGGAGAATTGCAGGGGCGAAGAGAAGGATTGATATGGGGGGGGGAGATTATGGGGAGAGAAAGATGGGAGATTTGCAGGGGGGAGAGAAAAGAGATGTGATGCAGGGGAGAGAAAAGAATGGGAGATGCGGGGGGGAGAGAAAGAGGAATGCGGGGGAGAACGGATGGGAATGCAGGGGGAGAGGAAAGAGATGGGAGATGCAGGGGGGAGAGAAGAGATGGGAGATCAGGGGGGGAGAGAAAGATGGATATGCGTGGTAGAGAGATGAGAGATGCAGGGGAGAGAGAGAGAGATGGGAGATGCAGGGGGGAGAGAAGAGAGAGATGGAGATGCAGAGTGCGGGGATGGAGAGAAAGAGATGGGAGATGCGGGGGGAGAGAAAGGGGAGATGCAGGTGGGGAGATAAAAGAATGGGGAGATGTGGGGGGGGGAGAAAAGATGGGATATGGCAGGTGGGGGGAGAAAGATGGGAGATCAGGGGGGAGATATAACTGTGGAGATGCAGGGGAGGGAGAGCAAGATGATGGGAGATGAGGAGGGGAGAGAAAGAGATGTAGTATGCACCCATCACCCCCTCCTCTACTGCCCTCTCTCACTCTCCCCCTCTCACCCTC